>VCCN01000462.1:6625108-6651546 GCA_006491835.1 Architeuthis dux | reverse complement strand
AGAGGTGAACGCTAACCTGACAGGCGCTTCCCCTTGACTACCTTATGCAGACTTTTCTAATATAGCCACCGGTCAACGCTGTTTGTGACCAGATGACATTGTATTTCTGTTCTAAATCAATGTTCTTGTCCTCACTGTACTGACCCGTTGCATAACTAATTCCCTAAAGCAGTCTTTTGCCGCACAAAACCAAATTTGTATGGTCTTGGGACCAAATTAATTAGCTTCAGTACCCAAATAATCGATATCTATGTAAGATAATTCTTTTTATTTTATCTGTTACCGTTACTCGACTGAGCACTTGATTTAGAATCAAGCTTTTAATAAATCCGCGAGTTTTTCGGACTAGTAGCCTCTCGGTAGTTGTTTCTATCACATTTAGGTTGACATTTTCTTCGGCCTTCTTCATATGTATCATGCAGCCAGTAAAATCTGTCGGTAAGGGGGGAAATGTTCATGATAAAGCACCGGATTTTGCCTTTATTTAAACCTCTAATTTGTTTTAGAATAGATTGTGTTCCGCCAATTTTCCGAATAGTGTAGCTTGCCTTGAAAATCGACATTCGAAATTCTTTCACCTGGATTCAATTGAACACCCGACTCCTGGCACAAGCGGCGTACACGAGCCAGGAATCGCGCGTCTTTCTGTTCACTCCCTCACTTAATTCAACACAGATTTTTTTTCTTGGAAAACATTTTCACCCACTTCCTGCTATTGTCGCCATTATTGTCAGTTTAAAAATAAGATAAAAAATAAAATAAAATAAAAATAAAAACAAACTGTTCTGATTCTCTATTTTGATAAGGCCCCCCACTACACACACACATACGCACACACCCGATCCCCACCAACAAATGGTCTTTGTCACGTGACCGGGGGCCTGGTGGCTCGCTTCTAGTTCAGCAGTTTGCTATGCCAACCTTAGGTCCGTTGGAATGTCGACCGTTGAATTTGTTATTCGCTTCTTGTGCCCCCCACCCCCCCAAATTAGGGGTGGGGTGGCTTTGAAGAATGACGACTGGCTTATTTAAAAAAGGGCGTGGTGTAAGGAGTTGGGTGAAGAAAATGGTGGGGGCGTAAAGAAGAACGACAGAGAGGGGGGGAGAAGTGAGGAAAAACGGTTATGTTGTGGGGTATATCGGAGGTGCGCAGGGGTCGTGAATTTTCAAACTGAACACAAAGAAAACGTAAAAAAACGTACTTCTCCGACCCGATGCCACTGCCCCTGTCCCTGTCGTCAGATGTTTTGGGTAGGGTGTCTCGCCTGCTGTTTCTAGCTCGAGTTGAGCGGTGGTGATTGTGTGGCTGGTTAATAACTATCTTCTCCCATTATGCTTGCTGCTGAGACTTGAAACGGAAGATAATCTTGTTGGTTACCGTTTCAGGAAGGGTTTCTTTATATATTAATAAGATTAAGAAAAATGAGAATATAGAATAAAAATAATCGCAATATAAGAATTAAACAAATAAAATGTAAGGATAAAGGATATAAGAATGATAAGGGGGGGGGAATAAGAATATTATTATTTTATTATAAGAATAAGAAAAATAATAATTTGGTAAGGAAAATGAATATAAAATTAGCATTTAAATATAAACATGTGTGTGTGTGTGTGCTTTTGAGGGAAAAGAATTGTAGTGTACCAAAATATACTGAGGAAGTAGAGAACTGATATTTAGGCACACACATGTACGCACTCATATGTACACAAAGTTGCCCCAAGATAGCTCTACACTTTTTAAAATTGTGTTTTATTGATGAATAAATTGGTTTATTCACTCCTTCATAAAGAATTATCTTCTCCAACAAAATGACGGATCTTTGAGGCCCAATTAAGTGTTGACATATTGAAGGTGGATCTAATCTTAGCTTAATTTGCCACAAGGCCACAGTAGTGGGGCACCCAGTGAAATTTACTATACTAACACATTTGTCCTCGAGACTTTCTTGCAAACCGTCACGCCACGGTAGGTTCCCATATAGATATTCACGAAACTGAGCTAAGACGAGCCACGGTATTGGGGCACCCAGTGTGGATCGAAATCACTAGCTTGCACCCTGTATCTTTACGGCAGGCATCCGCCCTACATGTGTGCATTTATATAGTAGGATTGAAGGCTCTCCATTATTTAGGGAGCCGCTTCATACGAAACCAAGACGGACTAACGACACCAGCGACATCTGTTGGGAGACTTTCTTTTTTAATTGATAGCTTTTAGGGCATTACCCCCACCCTTTCTCAAAACGTTAAATATTTTCTCGTGGAAGTATCAATATTTTGACAAATTTTGGCATCCTGAGGGGCCGGCTGTAGAATCACCTCGAAGACTGGAACGCATTCCTTGTCGGGTAATCCATTCCACTGTTTGTGTTTTTATTTTTTCTCGACAAAGTATCGTCGGTGGCAGACCATTATGAGTGATATGATTGCCTTTTAACAAATGCCGAATTCTCCCCCCCCCCTCTCCCGTTGGCTCATTGTCCCACCCTTTTGGGAACATACTCTCTTAACGGAACATCACTGCCAGACCGCCAGGAGAGGTGGGATTTGAATATATTTGGCCAATACAATGGTGCTTATTTTGTCTAGTTGCAGGATGTTCCATATATTATATGGTATGCTGATCCCTCCAAAGATTTAACAAGCATCTGCACACGATCTGCATGTTGTGCTTTGAAAATAAGGAAGATAGGGATTGTCAGTGGTCAGGAATTAAAGTAAACGTTACCGACAGATTGGGACTACTATAAGTATTAATACTTGTTTTTGTTACCCATGTGATAGCATGCGTAGGAATTATTGATACGTAAAAACTTATAGTTAAAACCAGGTAACCTCTATGTCAGAGAAAGAACTCTGAAAACGACGTCATTGTGTACCTGAAACTGTTTTATGAAAGTGCTAGGTGAAAAAAAAAAAAAATAAATAAAAAATTGTAAAGATGCAAGTTAATTATCGAGTTATTGTGAAACAGATATCGACAAGTTCGAAGTTTTATACAATTTGAATTTATTATTGATTAGAAAAGCGGCTACAGGAGTCCCCCGTAATACCGCGGATATTTGGGGTCCAAGAAATCCAACCGAGCCTCGATAACTGCCATGTGGGTATAAGCGATATTTAAGGGCGGGCAATATGTGAAAGACTGCTAACATATAACGTAGACTTCCCTTATGTAACTGTATGACCCAGTCTAACCATCTCATCAGAGGTCTCAAGGAAACAGATTGCACAATAGAGTGTAACGAGTCGCATTGAAAGTGTTAAAAGGGCTTCGTTCATTGACTACTGATGTTTGTTTTTTCTAATTCATTTCATTTTTATAGTTGGTATGTCGGCGTAAATCAAATATTTCGGAGTGGAGTTAAGGATTCAAAAGGAAATTCTGTTTTATTCGCGGTTTTCTGCGAATGGGTGACACTAGTAAAGATACGAATGTTGGGGTCCATCCGCTTTATATCGCGAACCGTGTTATATCGGGGAGGGGGACACCTGTATAACTAAATGAAAACTTACCTTGCAGCAAAAAAGAGGTTAGGGTTAGGGAATCTGAATTTTTTTTTTGTTTTACTGACGCTTACTTAATTTAACGCGCAAGGGATTGACTTTGTAGAATAAAAGAAACTTTCATGTTTATAAATAATATTTATTCGTTAATTTGTTTCTTTCGTGTCCAACCGAAGAATAAATCCTATCGTTGTTGCGGGCGAATTTCAAAGCAAAAACTTGATTCATCCACCCTTTCTTCCAAATTAGTGACTATTATTTCTACATATACTCAATTATTTTTCACCCTGACGCCGAAGTATAATTACTGGCAGGCGCACTGTTTGTTTGGTTAAGTTCTTTGAAGAATCTGCGAAGGTTATGAGTAAGTTGAAATCTACAGAACCAATTGCAAAGGAATGGGGATATACATATTCTTTTAAGATAATACTCACAGGAAATTGATAGTAAAGATTAAAGTCTACTTGGAGAATGGGTTTCTTATTGGCCTCTTTCAATGTTGCTGCTACTGATGCCATGGCAGATTAGGTAGAGTGGTTTGTACGACTACTCTGCTCACTCCTCATCGTGGCATGAAGGTATCTGGCAATGAGACAAAGCGCAGAAATGTGGTTTCATGCCTTTGGCCATGAGTGCAAAGTGAATATAGTAGCCTCGGCCGAAATTCGAACTCGTTTCGCCAATTCCGTTTTTCGTACTGGTAACAGGAGAGTGTGATGGACCCTGTGAGGAGTGAACTCCCTCCACAGTAAGATGCCATTATAATTACTAAGGCTAGTCTGTTACGTGTTCTGATTAATTGGTACACTCAGTGACGATTGAACTAGCGATTGGGAATTTATTAAGAACAGATACTTCCCACTTTTCGGAAGTTCGCGCTACGTCACTTTTTCGGTCTGGAAACGCTCAAAAATCTTTACACATAAATTCGTGGTTGCATGCGTGGTTTAGAGGGCCTGCTTCGTGGTTGAGATTTTTTCCGCTAGCGACAGTGATCGATGTTTGAGCTCTGGTGAAAAGCCCGGATTTCGAATGTTGATTTTCAAGGTAGGCCCTCCCCACTTGCATCATTGGCACGACATAATCTCCTTTCTGTATTCGGATTTCACGCTGCTTACTTTAACGACCGAAGATTATTTCGACCCAAAAAAGCGGCGATGAAAACAACTATTTAAAAATCAATAACGTTTATTTTCAAAGAATCAAGTTGAATTTGGAAGCGGATAGGAAACTTGGAAAATGCCAGATGTTGAGTTTTATTCCGTTCTTTGGTTCGTTCCACCCGCCCACCCCGTTACCATCTTCATTCCTGAAGTCACTGCAGTTCTAGAATGTTCTCCCTTTATCGCAAAGCGCGTGACCCGGCCATTTTTAGTTTCTGCTCTGTGTTTTTTTTGTTGTTGTTATTTTTGCGAAGATATTTTGGCGGGAGAATCTTATGGACGAAGACGGACAGCCATTTTGTTTTTCATTCCCTTGATCTGGGACAGCAAGTCATGCAAACATCTGTCAAATGAGCCGAAGAGATTGTGTCCATTTAAAAGAATTCGGGAGTTGGAAGAGTGGAGAATGCCTTCAAAGAACGGGGGAAGGAAAGGGATATCAAGGGGGGGGGGAATGGGAAGGCTTTTACTCGTCTCACTTTACGCCTGATCAGTGTCACTAGACTTACCACGTGATCACGATGCCCCAAATGGCGGGAGACTGGCGTCGAATCTCTTTTCGTCCTACTATGTTGTCTCTCGAGTTTCATGATTGCTCGTTTCTTTAATAACACCTACGTTTTTCCCACGAAGAAGCTGTTATATGCAACTCGGCAGACAAGTGTTGGGAGTTTAGAAACATCCGTCATCTTATTGGGAATATGCAAATTTAAAAAGCATTATTGTTTCCTGAGAAGTGTCTTCAATTTCCCCGTAATCCGCTTAGTGCTGTGAGGAGCACTATGACCTCGGTGTCTAATGTTGACATTTAAAACTTTTGAAGTGGTTTCAAATCATACCATTGCCAAATAGACAAATTCAGCACTAATGTCTTTGGGGAAAAGTTATAGAGTAGATTCCGTTTAATTGAGCCACAACAGGAGCATTGGAGCAATTTGACTCAATTAGGCAGCTGCCCAGTTATGTGAAGCAAAATATAAACAATTTAAAAACATGAATTTTCAGTTTTAGTATAACGTATGTATAGTAGGGACCATAAACGAATTTTTCACGTTCAATCAGTTCAAAAACAAAACTTTACTAATAAACAAATACTAAAATATATTAAATATTTAGACAAAATATTATAACACCTTTTCATGTCATACGTCTAATAACATACTGAACTTCTGTAATAAAATAAAAAGCCGCTATCATTCATAGGCTTCCCAAGGTAAAACGGATGCAAGTTCGTCTCGCCCTAGAACATATTCCTTATTTCCTATTCACACTGTTTAGTAATGGCCGTAGATGGTCGTTTTGCGATGAAAAGCAACTGAAATTAAGATGAAAGATTATTAGTCAAATTAATAATGGTTTACAATGCTTCATCTAATAAAAAAATCAAGATAATATTATTGACACTGATATTCTTCCTTGACTTCTTTTCTCATTACTGCTACGGTTACCGTTCTTTTTTGCTTTTTATTATAATTTTGTTTCGCTATCTTGTCACTGTTTTAAAAGTAACCTTTTTTTTTCTTTTCTTTTTTTTTCTCTAGCGAAAGCAACATGGATAAAGGCGTTATCCATGTCCGGCCACAATGCATGGAAGGTACAATTCGTTGGCTTCATCCGTACGGGGCGATTCGTCTGCGACTGAGCCCCAACAATCAGGGTGGGAAGTTCCGCGCTTGCTTCATGATACGAACGCAATTCGTGTCGATTAAGGTTTCTGAGGAGACGCCGAACGACATCGCCGGCTTAAAGACACTTTTTATAATCCGAAGTAATAACTCGATCGAACACTGTCTATCATCGATCTCTGATCCGGTGATATTGTATATCGAGCCGGAACGTTCTCATGAGTACACGGGACCTCCCAAAGTGGAGATACAACATGAAATTATTCAGCTGCAAAACCAGTTTGATCCGATGGGAGGTGAGTTTCAATCCCCCCTACCCAGACTCTCGCATTTCAACTTTTCAATTCAGTTTTAGTTCGTCTTGTCTAAAAGAATATCCCGACATGTTTCTTTGTAACTTGGATATAAATGAATGTGGAAGCATAGAAATTGTTTTTCCAATACAGGTCGTTGTCTTGGAGACCCCTTTTTTAATTTGTATTGAAAGCAAGATGATCTTATAAATGTGTGTGTGTGTGTGTGTATACATACATACATACATAGATATTATAAACTTATATATAAGCCATTTTGCGCTTTACCTTCCGTGAACGTGCGGGTAGCACTTCATACATTAGATAGATTTACTAAACTTAGTTTTTCCCTGCACAAATCTACATGGGGATAAGTGGGTTTGGAGGAATGGAGTAAAAGAAAAAAAAAAAGAAGTGCTGAGTCAAGAAGGCCAACCACGCTTGAAAATCGGCATTCAAAATGCCGACTTTCAACTGAGCTCGCAACAACCAAGCAGATAGATCCCTAATATAGGCAGTCGTGTGTGAGAAAGATTAAACAGTCGGAGACTCACTCAGGCTTGTAAACAAACGTATCATAATGGCTCCGACATGACCAGTCAAACTCATTGAGTAAGACGTTTCTAACGAGACATTACTTAAAAAGAAAGTATGAACCATTTTTTTTTCTTTTGTGTTGGATAAAGTTGTTGGGTGAGTCACAAGGTTATTACATTTCTATTTCTATTTTTACGCGGTCACGAAAAGTGAAAGACTTCTGTGTTCAAAGTGAATAATAAAAGAGATAACGAGCGATTGAAATATATATTTTTTTAAATGCCGTAAAAAGATTTATTACCATAAAATATTCAAAACGAGTACAATGGAATTAGAAAACACCATTTTGAATTTCAGAAATACTGAAAAAAAAGCATAGAAAGGCAAAGAGGATAAAGAATGTTGGGTGTGTGCACGCGAGAAAGAATGTAAGGTCTATGGACAAATCAACATAACAACCTACCCACGCGAGTGTGTGTATGTGTATATATATATATATATATATATACACACACACCTTGAAGCTCTAACATTTGTAATTAAGTATAGATGTTAATAATGACGGCTAATCTGGCACGGGGTTACTATAGAAGAGTATCCAGTGAGAAAACTCACTAGCAATGGCCTGCGTGGCTAGCTTGTTAAACATAGCTTCAATACAGGCGCCTATAAGTACGGATCGCTCCCGTTATCGTGTGGTTTGCGTTAGAACGCGGTGGACCCAAAAATATTAATCTAGCTCCAAAATAGCTAAATTGATCGCGGCTCTGTTATAATGCGGTTTGCTTTCTTTGACCCCAGCATCCGCGTTAAAACGGGGGATGCCTGTACTTTCTAAAACTTGTGGACAATCTTATGAGGATTGGACCTACTACCAAAGGCTGGCAAGATTAACTTTCCGGCCATTGCTGTACGGCGGAAGGTCATCAATTTCCAAAGATTAGTTTAGCGCCCAAGGAGGCTCGAACTCACTACGCTAGTCTGTGAGACTCGCTTGTTAACCATCGCTCTTCTGCAGTCTTTTTATAGTCTGTGTATTCATTACAATCTGTTAAGTCACGAATGTCACCTCAACGGCACTGTAAATAAAATCCCTTTTTGTCCCAGCCGACAGACTCTGGTTTCTGCTTTGCGCATTCACCGACAATTGCTCGCTGCTGTGACAAGGTTATCTAACATTCTGTCGCATCAAGTGAGCAGGTTCTGGTGAGAAAACAAGGGGACAAGTGATTCCTTTGAGAAAAGTTTTTAAAAAATTTTTTTTACTGAACTTTAAGATAATTATTTATTTTTTGTTTCTGAATTTGTTGTCTGAAACGCAGCAGCATTTTTGAGAAGAATCGCGAAGGGGGTCGAGAGAAAAACAATATCTTGCAGATCATTGCCTGGCGTTTTTAAGGTTATTCTTTCGTGTTTCCGAGATTACAGGGAAATAACACGTTTCGCTTATTACATATAATTTTCAGACCGTTGTCTTCCTCTTTGGTGGTTGCAACACAACTTTTAAACCTTCCTGTATTGTCTGATGTTTTGAAAGGAAGTATTTTCATCATTCCATATCTTTTAGGACTTCTAGTATTGTCTTTCTCTTTTTTTTGTTTTTTTTTAAACCCAAATTTTCGGCGTCGGTTGTATATTGTATCTAGTCTTGACAGTCACTTGGTACATTGTTACTTCTTTTTCCAACATCATATTCCATCAGAGAACATCGCTAAAACCTTTCTTTCCTTCTGTTTGGCTCTTTTTTCTCCTTTGCTTCTTTTTTCTGTTTTTCTGCTTTTTGTCTCTTTTCTCCTTTTTATGCTCCCCCCCCCCTCATTTTTATGCTCTTTTCTATTTTGGGATCTTTTTCTTTTTCCTATTTTCTTTGCTCTTTTTTCTTTGCATCTTTTTTCTTCTTTGCTTCATTGATTTGTTTGCTTCTTTCTAAATTGCTTTTTATTTTGCTCCTTCTTTGATTCTTTTGCCTTTTCTTTTCAGTCTTTCCTTCATTCTCTCCTTTTCTTGATTGCTCTTTTTATTTCTATGCATCTTCTTGCCCGTTTTTTTTTCTTTTTCTTTCTACCTTCCTTCATTTTTTCTTTTTTCTTATTCTTTGCCTCTTTTTTACACTTTTTTTTCTTTATTTCCTTCCTTTCTTTCTGTTTCACAACCCTGTAGCTTGAAACATTTTTTGCATAATGAATTTTCCCCTAATTCTCTGACCCGCTCTTCCACAGGATTAGCTGGCAGGATCTTTAACAGGCATCCGATTTCATTGTGGAGATGCCGACGATTTTGTTAAATAGAAATCGCCAGTAGCCATCTTGTCATTGGAGAAGACAAAAGGGAATGGAGATATTAGAAAAAAACCTTCTGATTTCCGTACAATATTCTGATCTTTCCATTAATTAATAGACAATTACAGTATATTTGAAACTAAAACACGACATTAGTAATCTGTAGATATTCTCCTTTGAGGAATAAAATCCTCGGTTTCGCCCTCAAAGCAGCCTAATTTCTCGTATAGCGAATGCCCCTATCGCTTACAGATAAATGTATCTATTAAACGGATTAACGAGAAATACCATTTGAATCTGAACTTGGTGGAGAGGTGTTTGACGAGGAAAAAAGTAGTAATTATTTCGAATGGAGAACTTTCATCGGCTTTGACTTAAGAGACCTTGGGCATTTCTTAACCGATATATCTGCCACAAAACCAAACAGAAAAAAATGAGTATTTTGCACACAATTAAAGGCGGAACTGTGATCTTATTTCGTTATATGGTAGATTTTGTTTTAAATGTCTTTCGGTAAAAAGATAGAATAATAAGTCCAACAAATTAATTAAGAAAGAGTAGAGAAATGGACATGACTGGGTAGAAACGTTTATCGACTGGGAATTGTGCAAATGACTCGGATTTGACTATACTGACAAATAGTATATGCACAAACCAGAAGCTGTCCTAAAGAGTGAAATTCTAGGGAACTTTCAAATTTAGACCTGCAGACCAGATCTACTCATCGTAAACAGGGAAAGGTTATTATGCAAATGATTTTACTAAAGAAATATATGCATTGCAAATCAGAAAGAAAGGGGTGGTCAGGAATTAATGCAAGCATTGCTGACAGAATAGGGTCATTATATGAATATGTTTTAGTACTCATTTGTAGTTTTATATTATGTCTAGATTTTCGCAATTATTCTTCAGACCTGCGCCTCCTCAAAATAAACAGAAAGTTGACTAAGAATAGGTTGGCTTTCTGAAGCGGTTTTTGTGTCTTCGAGACCAACAATGGGACATTTTAATAGTTACTATGGAAATAAAATAGAGCAAAACAAACAAAAGAAGAATTAAGACTATGAGACAGTACCTTGAATAAGAATTATATTTACAATTCTTCTCGTCACAACAATAAAAATAAACTCAACATATTCCATCGTTAACGTGACGTCAATGGCTGAGGATCAACCGGTTTTTTTTCTTTTTAATGTTTCTTTTTTCTCTTTCCTTTTATTTTACAAGTATTTTTTCTTCTCAATTTTTATTAGCATCTTTCCTTTCCGTCTTTCTGCGTTAATCTCTCTACCTATACCTCTACCATCATTCTATCTTTTCTTCTTCTTCTTTCTCTCTCTGTGTTTTGCATCCCCCTTTCTCTTCATTTCATTCTCTTTCCGTATTCAAGATGTATATTAAAAACCCAAGCCAAGAAAGTTTCTTTAATTGTGCCAACGTTGCAATAAAAACAACCCCAGTTAATTACAAACAGACAACAATAAATTAAAACCTGATGACTTTTAATCCGGAATACACGTCCTTACTTGGTGTTCTATGAATCGGCTCTTGTATCGAAGTTGGCCAAGTCCAACCATATAGTAAAAAGAACATCGTTTACCGAGCTAGTCTCGCAGTCCATTACCTCACTAGGTGCTCATAACTTGCAGCCTTATGCCAGACTAGGCTAAGATTAGTAAATACTAATGTATAGTCTACCGTGTGCCTGAAATAGTTACGTATTTCCCACCGGTAGAAGAAGTTGGGGTTCGAATCAAGTGAATCTCGAATGCTGATTTTCTAAGCAAGCAGGCCCCGCTACTTAGCAGATTGCCATAACATATTCTTTCTCGTCGCATTTCCTCCCATTTGGCTTTGTGGGGTACAGAGCTAATCTTAGTAAATATTGAGTTCGATCCTTACTGGGTGCTCCACACTTGTAATCTTGTGTCAGATCAAGCCAAGCTCAGTAAATACCGATAAGAAACTTGTTTCAAGGTTGTGACACGAATGTATACTATCTGAAAAAATATATATATACAGAGTGTATGAGCATTTTGTGAGTGTATATATAATTGTGAGAGCGCGCAAGCGAGCGCAGGCAAATGGTGTGTATATGAAACGCATAAAGAACGGGCCCGAGTCTGGAACAGTGTGAGGATGGGTGGGGCATTGCCGAAAAGCGTGTAAGTCTGAGGGAGTGTGCAGAAAACTTCAAACTTTCCCACACTCTGGCCGTCTGTGTGTAGCCCTCTTCGAGCGATATCTGCTTGTAACAGCGCACGGTTTCTCCAGGCATTTAGCAAAGATTAAATTGTTCCCAGCTGTGTTGCTCTCCACTGCCGTTCTAACTTTCTTATTTCCCTTCCTTCCATTTTTGTGTTTGGTGCCTTCTGCTATTATTGTTAGTTCGCTTTGGTTTTCTCTTGCTTCAACTTCACCCTAACCATTTTTCTTCTTCTGTCATTCCAGGTTTCTTTTTGTTAATTTCTTTTGCATTTTGCAATCTCTGGCTTGCTTTCTTTCTTTCGCTCCTGATTTTACACATTTCTTTCCTTCTATCTTTCTTTCGCCACCTCTGCCATTTTTATTCTTTATTTCTAGGTCATTCTCTCTCTACTTTTCTTCTGCCTTCTCTCTCTTTCGTCGTGTCCCTATCTGTTTCGCTGTCTCTTCTCTCTCTCTTTCTTTCGCTGTGTCTTCCCTTCTCTCTCTCTCTTTCTCTCCTTCCTTTACATCGTTTCCCCCTGTCGTTCTCACCCACCGCGTCTTGCTCTCTTTCGACGTCTCTCCCCTTAGTCGCATGTACTATTTGGCATAGTTTCTTTCCTTTGTTTTCACCAATCAAGTCTGACTCTGGTTCATACTGTTTGTTTATATGGCCGAACCCAAGTTGCTTGCACAGTTCTTAATCACTTACACTTCCTCCTCAGTTGTATTAGAAACCTTCAACCAACACTGTCACCAAAACTTTCTTCAGTTCTGAAGCCGGTTTGGCTGGCTGGCTATGTATATATGACGCGCACAGGTCCCACTAATGGAGCTAGAATGCTGAAAATTTAAACAATTACTTCTTATTAGGTCTAGGAAAAAAAAGTTTTGTTCTTGTTTTTTGAAAATTCACCCGCGCTTTTAGTGGTAGCTTCAATTTACAATGTAAGTTTATGCTAAATTGTCTCCTTAGTTTGTTTCAGGCAGTATTCACGTTTTTGGGGTTTCTTTTTTTTTGCAAATTCGAACTTTTTTTAGTGATCACAGCCCAACAAAAGGCGAGAGAAGTAACTTATTCATTGATCACCCCTTTTATCCAATTTTTTAATTGATCACATACAACACGGCATGCTGCCAAAAAAAAAAAGACGTTGGTCACGTGACGGTTTTTATTATTATTTTCATTTTATTTTTAAAAAAACACTATCTAAAGGAGAATAAATAAGTATTCAAATAAAAGTTACTAATAAATTTAGGAAAGAGAAATTGTTTTTGGACGAGAAATTCAGGAAAGCAGCAACAAAATGAAGAAAAGTCTATAAAAAAAAATGAATAAACTGTTTCTCTAGGCAATATCAAGTCCTATTGGTACCTCTCTACTCCAAGTGCAAGTCTCGTCAGAAGCCTTATATATTTTTTTTTTTTTGCTTCATACTTTAGGCTGTTTGCTTTAACGGTTGGTGGGCATTCGACCTAGAATATTGTGATAAAAATCAGCAACGAGATGAAGAAAACTAAAAAAATTAATAGTGAAAATTCTTCATCTCAGATTTCATATAATTCTAAGAATTCCAGATTTTGTTTTGGACAATTCAGCGTTTTCGTGTTCTAGGTGTTGTTACAACGTTCGGACGATCCGATCTTCAGTCTTCACCAGGTGTATATAATCCATAAGAAAAGAGGAACACCCTATTTCTTCAGGAGTGTTTTCTTACAGAATATACACCCAACGAAGGCTGAAGATTGGATCGGCCGAAACGTTATTGAGAATTTTGTTGTGAATGCTATAGTTTCGATTTTCTTTTTGGAAACCTACAAATGTTGTTGCGCTATTATTCCACTTGGGGGCTTTAATCAGCATTCGAAATGTGATTTTAAACCTAGCAGCCACCAAACAGCCCTTCTCCCAAGGATTCTAATTGATTTGTCTTTTCGTTAGTTTAAATTTGATTAACGTCTTATATTTATTTTACATTTTTCTTTTTACAGATTGCCGGCCATGTTCGGATGACGAACTTTTGCGCGCATACTGCTCTAGTAGTTTCAGTAAGTATATATTTGGGATTTAATTTACTGTCTTCTCTGAATCTTTGTCTTTATTTACTAACTGACCTATTTGCTAAATACAGGCCACGCCCCGTTACAGTACGTTTCGCGCTATAACGCGGGTGGATGGTGTACCCGCAAAAGTATTAATCTAATAAAATATTAAACTCCAAAATAGCTAAATTTTATCGCGGCTCGGTTATAATGCAGTTGTCTGGCATAGGGACACAGCAGTAGAGCTCCCACTGAGGATCGAACTTACAACAGTAGCAATGTCCTCCAAGCCGGGCTTGTTAACCATCGCTCTTTGACAGATGCTTTATAGATTATGCTTTGTCTAGTCTGGTACAAGGCTACTCATGAGGATCGAGATTAGTTTGTTAACCCTAACTCTGCCAGCGTCTAATTTTAATTGATTATCATGATTTAAAGGGATGGTTCTGTAATGTACTGCTTTCGGGTATGTGACCAACATTAAATTAAGAAGGGTAGGGTCAGAAATGTACCTTGATGTCTGCGGCAAAGACTGAGAGATTATGAAAGATCTCTTATTGTATTTTGTATTCGCGGGCATGCAAGATAAATACTACAGAAAGGGTTAGGCTCTAGGGCATACCCTGATGTCTGCAGCAAAGACCAAGGAACACAAGAATTGTGAGCATGCAAAATTAACACTGAGTAATGTTATAGCTGTGTTGAGGATGTTGCCAGATCTGCTATTTATTAGCGCGGAAAGAGCACAGACTGTATTAGTATTGATGTCAATAAATAAATAAGCAACTAATAAGATTTTCTTTTTTTTATTTTTATTTCAGTTGTGGAAGGTGTAATGGGCCTAGTGAAAGACAATGCAGAAACAAAGACGACAAATATGGAAATTCACATATCTCGACAAGTCCATGCCAAGAGTGACATGTTCCATCGTCGCCGACGGAAAGGCCCTTTACTGGGAACGGTCCACGTTCCTAAAGAATGCGAAATCACTCGGGGTACTGGAATCTTTCTTTTCATGGGTCGAGTACGCTTTGACCGACTACATCTAACGTGCGCCCCTTATCTGAACCAGTGGAGAAACTTGCTTGACAAAGTACGACAGACAGGAGCTCTCGAATGTTCTTACGACTGAACGAGGACAAAGTTTATGATCCTCACTTTAGTTGGATTTTTTTTCTTCTGCGAAGAATAGCATCGATAAATCTTTGAGAAAGAGGAAAAAAGAACTAAAAAAAAAAAATTAAAAAAATCAACAAACCGGTTTAACCTCGGGTACGGTCAACATACCCGCGGGTGTTGCAGCTACCCCTGTTTATCAACCAGTATCGCGGGATGGCCATCTTGGGCCGAGCTTGAACGAGGAAGAAAATGGCGTCCGAATTCTTAGTATTTCTAATTTGTATATAATTTTTAAAAAAATCAAACAGATAATGAATCCTGACACATCTAAGAAAGTGGTGAAAAAAGCCATGAACGGACTCTTTCCTGCAGTCGAGTGATCTCAAATCAAAATCAGAATCACTTCGATCGGAAATCAATACAGGGTGTTCTACTCCCAACAAAATGACGTTCTAACATTTTTTTTTTAACAAATCATTCAATAACAATATCGAGTGAAAAGAAACAAAAACGTGGACCAAAAATTAAAGCAAAACAACAAAAAAAAAAGAGGGATTACATTCTTTATTGTAAAATATCAGATCAACTGATCTCTATTCTTCTCTCGATTTCAAAAGTACTTGTGAAAAAGTAATTTTTAAATGTTTTTTTTTACGCCTTATATGAGATACAATGAACTGAGTTATTGATTGACCATTGATCTCTTCCAGACTTTTTTTTTTTTTTTTTTTTTTTTAAATTTTAAAATTTTCTTTTTAAAGAATGGTTAAACGGACCAATTTTGATGAAAAAGAATAGCAAACGACTTCAGACTGACAAAATCCCTTCCTTTTTCTTCAGACCTCATCTTTTTAAATTGTGATAAAATGTGCGCACGGAATGGATGGTATCTGAGTTGTCCTTCTGAACTATCTTAGGCACAATGCTGTAAAGGACCAGCCTCTTTGGATTTCCAGGACATTTGTTCATATCATTAAATTTAGATACCTCCAGTTGAATGAGAGAATTCATGAATGAATGGTTGTGAGTTATAATACTGTATTTTACGCCATATAACACACATGATATGTTTTAGTCTGTGGTTCTCTTGGTGGCCATTATAATGAATGGTGTAGGAAGCCATGACTGACCAAGGTGTTTTATGGGAGATGTGTATATTTCTTTTTTTTTTTAATTTCTTTTTAAATTTCTTTTTAAAAATCTGTTGAAAATTCAGTATACGGGAAAAGTTTATGTATATTATATACCAGAAAGATAATTTAAACCAATTCTTGAAGATTGCTACCAGCCACTAAGGAAGATATTAGAAGTGGGGTTTGAATGAAGTTTTGTGCAAAATAATATTTTGCACAAAACTTCATTCAAACCCACTTCTATTTTAAATATATTCTTTATTGCATGGAGGTGGCATTTTCCTTAGATTCACTATTTTGTAAAAGTTTGTTTATATAAAGAACATACACATACGTACGTGAGGCATTGTTTAGTGAACATTGTATGAGTTGGAAATGATAGCCTTCCCTCGTGTTACCATGGTTATAAACTTTGTAAAATTAAATTAAACATTTTGAAAAAAGTTTTCTTTTGTTGTCACATTACCATGGTTACGAAGAAAATTCATTTTTAAAGCTAAAATATTTCAATAAAAATAGCAAGATTGATTTAAAAAAACAAAAACAAACTAACTTTCAGGATTATCAGTGGATAGTTTTTTTAATCTTTTACAAAATGCGATTCTTCTAGTATATAAACTTTTTACTTATTCTGAATATGCAAAGAAACTTGTTAAATATGACTACAAATGCTTTGAATGATGTGTTTGTATGTCAAAATTAACCTTCATTTTTGGTTTCTTTTTCAGCATCTATCTTTTTTTGTTTTCCTTTCCTCTTCCCAAAATTTATTTACCTATATCAAAACTGACTGCTGGCAGATCGGAAGCCTCTGGTGAATCACGCTCAAAATATAGTCAACAAGAGAATATACAGTATTTCACCATGTATAACCCGCATTTTCCCCCGGAAATGTAGAGCTAAAAAATGCAGCTGCGTATTATCTATGGAAACAATTGTTATACATAATTGTATACACGGGATAATGCATTTTTCATTCGAAATTGAAATTAATCGGTGGGGAGGATTATTGTAGCGGATTACACATGGTGAAATACGTTACCTACTTAACGATTTTTTCTCAAAGTCTGTTCCTTAAAATCAACGAACAATGAAAAGACTTTAATCTTAGCGTCAGTACCGCGTTTCCATTTTCAATTTTTTTTAAGTCAGTATTGGGGGGAGGGAATTCTCAAGATCTCAAAGCATTCACAAAATCTGGACCAACTGATTTTTTTTTTTTTTTTTTTTTTTTTTTTTTTTTTTTTAAAATTTGAACGATGTCTCTAAATTTATATTCCTATTCTCTCAGTTACACTTGCCCTAATTCCTGACCACTGGCAATTCCTTTACCGCATTTGCAATGCATATATATCATACATGTGATAATCCTACTGCCATTAAAGCTTGTAGTAATTCCTGACTACTGATAAAAACAAATTTTAGTTCAAAAATTGAAAGATTCTATGTTTAATCACCTTCCCCCACCCCTTACCACCTTACCTATGCAGTCGGTGCTAAAATATAACCATGATTATAGTTTTATTTTCCCCACCGCCAGAATTCGCTTAGTCACTATACATATTATCATTAGATTAATGAAAGTTTTTCTTTCTGTATTTGTTTAATGAATCCTAACAGTTTTTAGAATAATCGTGAAACATTATTTACTATAGACTGTTTTCATTTGAACAGTTACAGGTGCTATGTTTTTCCAACTCCACATACAGACTGTAGAGGAACCCTATCGGTGTAAAAGTAGCTTTTACACCGAGAGGGCTCGGCTCCTCTACTTTTAAAATTGCAATACCAAAGAAGTAGATCTCTCTTAAAACCCCTTTTAAAATTAATCCAACTAAGCCCATCTGATTTTTAACCACTGATTGTGGACAAATTATATTTTGTATATTGCGGGTCGGGAAATATCGCCTGTTTGGTCGGACACTAGACTTCCAAAACTTAAAAATTGTAAAACACTTTTCTTGGGCAAAATGTGATTCGCCAGCTAAATTTATTTTTGCTTTCACCGTGGCTTCTGATTTCTGCCCTAGACATGACATACCAGTGTTTATAAATCCTTTTACGCGTGCGGATGTAAGCGTGTGTGTGTGGTTATGTGCTTGTAAAATCCAGGCAATTTTCAGGGCTCCAAAACACATTTTGCGGTGACCTAAACGGGGCACCATAATATCTGTGATTTTTTTCAATTTCAATTTTGTAAATAATTTTTTTTTTTTTTTTTTTTTTTTTTTTCTTCCCTCTTTCTTTCTCTCGTTGAACACATGTCAAAATATGTAAATATTATATTCATTTTTTTTATCAATGCGAACTGTACTTTAATTCACAACTGGGGAACTTTTTTTCTTTAGCAACAGGCGCTTCTACAAATAGACTCCGTTATTAACATTGTTCAATTCAAATATAAGCACTTTCCTTTTAAGTATAATCTAAAACAGTACATTGGTAGATGTAAGGGCGTCTTGCTCATTATTTTATGCGTAAAAATAACAGAGGAAGATACTAGTCAGAATAATTCATAACATAATATAATAAATTTTAATGTGTTTAGTTTCAGAATACAATATCATCTTTAAAAATAGTTGCTAATTATTGAATCAAATATTTTCATCGATTTTCTTTTCTTTTTCTTTCCTTTGGTGTCGAAACCCAAAGAATTCAAAGACCGGGCTTGACTTGAGCCGACATCATCATAATAAAAAGCAATGCAAAAGAAAAATCATTTTTTTCCCTTATGATTCTATTCTTACGATTACGTGATGATTAGTAAACTTATCCCACAGACCAATTCGCTAGTGCAGGGAATTCGATCCTCACCGGATGCCACAATAGTGTGGCCTTCCACTAGATTATGAATAATATTTATTAAGATTAGATTAGTCTGTATTATTGTAAGTTCTCTAGGAGTCTTCCTATCGTGTGCCTGTGACAGACTCAAACTAAGCAAATATTAATCTAAACTGATTTTTCGGTGAAAATGAAAAATATGTGGTAATATCTTCTTTGAAAGAAAAAAAAAAGTCCTGTTTTGAGAAATAAAGTACAGAAATCCAATAGCGAAATCAAGTCTTAAGATTGCCATGATCAAAAAATAATCACCTTTTCCAAAGATTGAACGAATGTGATATGATTGAACAAAGACAGAAAGAAAGAAACACATTCACTTTGTCTCTTACATTATTTTTTTTTTGTTAGCTTGCCAAGTGGCTGAGATAGTTGCGTATTTCCCACTGACGCCAGTGATCGGTGTTCGAGCCAAGGTAAAAGCCATGGTTTCGAATGCCGATTTTCAAGGTACGCAGGCACTCCGTTTATGGAAGATTGGCGCAACACAATCTTCCTATTCCTCATTTGGCTTTGTTTGACCTTGTTGTCTCACCTTTTGTTCATTATCTACCAAAATCTTACTGGGACCAAAACTTGAAGATATGTTTCCAAAAAATACATTTTTTTAATTTTTTTTTAAAAGAATATTTTGCTTTCGTCCCGTCTCAATGCAACCGCAATCATAGAAATATCATTTTCAGGATACTCATAAGCATATAGAAATATTACTTTCCGGTGAATTGCCTACAGTAGAGCGATAGTCAGAAGGCTGGTCACGCAGGCCATTTGTTTGTTTTTTCTTGTGAAGTGGTTATAATACAAGCCTGGGTCTGTTGGTTGAGATAGTTTCCTACTTCACATTATTGACGCCAGTGGTTGTTTGAGTCCACGTCAAATCCAGCCAGTCAAAGCTGTCTTTAAGCAGGCCCTCCTCATTGGCGAAATACAATCTTCCTACGCCATTTTTGCCTTCAGATTCAGCTGAGTAAATATCTTCAAATGCTGATTTTAAAGCTTATGATGGAAGATTGGCGCAACACAATCTTCCCTCTTCCGTTTCTTTGTGTGCCAGACTAGGCAAAGCTTATTAACAAAGTTTGGTGATACTTTGAAAGAGATTTCTTAAAGGATTACGGTTACAAATTACTACGGAAGATGCCTTATTCTAGACAAGTGTCTCAAACGTTTTCCTGACCACCTTGGGAACCACTGGATTAATCGTATTGATGGCTGAAGTAGCTGGTCATTATCCACCGGCGCCAGTGTGAATTAGCAATGATTTCAAAGGAGGTAGACAGTACGTCCCATCTGGGGAAATAGTCACAACACTCTATTTGGTCTGGAGTCAAACCAAACGAAGATTATTAAATATCTGCATGTATGCAGACATCTGTCGTAGACAGTTACCAGATTATTTTTCTCAAAATCGGAGATGAGTATTCTAAAATACGGACAAATCGGTCATCACAGCTCCAATTCGGACAGAAATTTTGATGGCCAAAATTAGCTAGATTATTATCACAATAATGAAAATAAATAGCTAAAAGTGGCTAGAATTTTTCTTTTCACTTCAAGCTAACTTTGGTTAAAAAAAAGTATAATTATAATAATGAAAATAAATAGCTAAAATTGTACCCAAAAGATATGTTAGCCACATTGTATTACTTTAGTACTTACGGTAGGCGGGGAAACTTTCAAGCTAGTCAGGCACACCATTTGTTCGTATAGTGAGTATGATTTCCATTCTTGGTGCATCGTGCAATTCTTAACTAGGCTAAATACATTTCTATTTAAGCACCAGCCGTAGAGCGATGGTTTGCAGGGTATTCTTGCAGAATATGGTTGGTGACGTCGATTCTCATTAGGTTGCTTGTGCCAGACTGAACTAAGTTCATAAATATTTTCTATATACATTTATATGCACATTATCTCATTCCAAATAAAAAGTTGATTTTTAGCACGTTGAAGTCTGCTTCTTTTCCCCTCTTTGACGAAAAAGGTTCTTTTCGAGTTGAAAAATATGCGAAATGCTAATTTTAGTGACCACGTGGCAAGAAAACTTCTTTGATTGTGTTACATCCACCTAAGACCTGTGCAAAGAGAAATTTTTTGTTTGTTTTCTGCGTACAGTGTTCCAAAAGTAAAGCCAGATATAAAGGAAGCAACTATTTAATGTAATGTTTAGCACGCCATTACTAATAAAATTGAAGACTCTAGCTAAATAATAGGATGAGCTAGCTACAAGCGAAATGAAAAAAAAAACTTTGTCCAAATAATTCGCAAGAGTCTTCAAATTTACTTGTAAAATTCTGACGTGCTGAACATTACAGTAATTAGTTACTTCTCTTAGAACTGGCATTACTCTTGTGATAAATCGTGCGTTACTTTTGGGACACCCTGTACATACAGGGACGCGAATGCGAGAAAGAAAAAGACTACATATTATACATATCTTTCACCACATCAAAACATCGATCTAAGGGACGAAAGAATTTTCATTAAACATTTTTGGTTACACTATCTTCATTATCTTTCTTTTTCTTTTTTTTTTTCTTTTTTTTATCTTTCCTTTTTTTTTTATACAATAAGTCAATATTCTTGATTGTAAGATCTCACACCGCTCAACTTCACCCCCAAGATATCTATTCACATTTGTGGCTAAATGTAGTAAAACAGAGGGTGAATACAAGATGTGGTTTAATGTCATATATTGAAAATAAATGTTTGTCTGTATTTGTATGTGTAAACGTCTTTGTAAGGTTCAATATTTTTCTTGTTCTCATTACATGCCAATGGACTGTTGGTTTGGGGGACCTTTTGCAAAGGGCACTGTCACAATGATGTATATTTATATTAAAAATATGTGTGTATATTGAATCTGCTCCGAGTATTATTGTCTCTTGTCTATAAATGGCGTGAAATTAATAAATAAATAAAAAATAGTACAAATAAAACTGTATTTTTCTTTTCTCTTTTTAAAAGTTTGATTGATTTAAAAAAAAAAAATATTGTATTACTGAAAGTTGAGGTCAGAATTGGACTATGGCTAAGTATACATTTTCAAACACGTGTGCCTCGGAGATACATAATTTGGCATCCGGCGAATTCATAGGGAATTTCATAGCGGATATGGCTATTTCCTAGCCACTTTTTATAGCCAAAACGATAAAACATCAGCTTCATCTGTTGTAGCTAAACTATCAGAATATCTTTCTTTTGTTTGTTAATAATCTGAGATCCGAAAAAACACTGATTAAAAATATGTACTTAACTTTAAATTTACTTTACTATGCTACATAAAGATAAAATAAAAACTCTTCAGTCATTTATTTATTTAATTTTTTTTTCTATAGTATCAATATTTTAGCTGCTATTTGTATTCATACAATTTCGAACTATACTGTCACCATTTACTAATATTTACTTTGAAACTTTTGATCAAATTAAAACATTACGTATTTTTGTTAAAAAAAAAGTAAATACGTAGTTTTAACTATTCTACCAAAAATAAATAAATACGAAGTTTTAATTTGATAAATATATATAAATAATTTATATGCCGAAAGAATACACAAACATCGGCATCAATAAATAAATACGCAGATGAAGCTGATGTTTTATAGTTTCGTTTCGTTTCGGCTATAAAAAGTGGCTAGGAAATAGTGGAATTTCTAGCCCTGGCTATGAAATTCCCTGCTATGAATGTTCCGTAACCCACATAATCTTACAGGCCAGACCTCACAATTATTTTTAAAAAAACATTATTTTTACTCCCCACAAAAGTGAATCCCTCAAACAATGAAATAAAAACAGATGTGACTGATTATTCAGACTAGCATCCCCACCTTTGGTGTTTCGACCGGTAAGCATTTTGGCCTTCCTCAATTTGTTTCCTCTAATCCTCGCTAATCCTCGCAGCAAAGCGTGGGCAAGTGTAATCCCCTTTTTATTTGTTTCCACGAAGGAGTTCATTACTACTGTATTATCAAAAACACGTTGTTTTCATAATATATTAGGTATGGGGTCAGCAACCCTTTTGCCTTTGCGGCCGGGTCACTTATTAATGAGTAGACTGTGTTCCAGATAAATGCCATTAAAAAGCTTGAATGTGGAAATTATCCATTTAAATACATCTAGTTCTATTTTGCTTCACAAACTGATGAATAATGCATTCTCGAAAATCATTTGTGCTTAACTAAGGATGCCAATCAGTTATCAAAGAACTTAATTTAGTTACCATTTATTTCAATCAAGGCATCTTTCGAATCTTTTAAAAAGACGCAAAGAATCTTTAAAAAATGAAACGCAAGTAAGCATATTATTCTAATATTTACTCGCGGGCCGGATTTGGCCCGCAGATCGTAGGTTGCCGACCCCTGTCGCCAGAGTTTTGACAAACTCATATAATCATTATTAATTCATAAAAGTATTTTCCCTGGCTTTCTATGACATTACTTGCTAAATTGAGTATTCCATCACAAAAGAACGATTCCAGTTTTGTTTCAATGAATTCTTCAAGACATTCTTTGATACTTTCAAGTTCTTGGAATAACTGACCAGACAAGTAGTATTGAGCGAAAAATGTAATGGTCAGAAGATGACAGGTTTGGAGAATACACTTCATGTGAGAGAACTTTCCACCCCTCAGCTCCATGCACTTTTGCTGCATCGCATTTGCAACATGGGGGCGGGCGTTGTTATGCAGCAAAACCACTGGTTAACTTCCTAGTCCAGAAGGTCTTTTCTCTCCCAACGTGTTATTCAAACGAGTTGACTGATTAACTTCTAATTTTACTGCAAGTTTATGCTGCATCTTCCTTCAAAGGTTCCTACTGGGGTCTTCCAGAGCATTCTCTTCCACCCTCTCTTCTGGTCAGAAGACAATCCAAAGAACACACAGGACGTGTATAAAAGAGGCAGTGCATACTCTCCCAGAACAAGATTCGACGACATTCCAGAATACAACAGACACCCGAATGAGACCGTAGGGGTACACGACCAAAACCCTGTGAGGAAAAAAAAACGAGGGAATAAGTCCGAATCAAACACAGACAAGTTATTTTAATCACTGTATAACAAAATGTATAAAAGACAACTGCAGAATAAGTTTGGAAAACTTGAAAAACTATTAACCTTTATATTCAAGATGATGGATATGTTGAAATTTTACATTCCTAGCAATACATGTTATATCTTAAATAAATTTATAGTAACCTTATATAAAATGCAAATGTTTCCGTTAGATTTTCCCCTGTGATGACATTTTAGGACGAAGATCTTTTGGTGAGATAAGCTTTGTTGGGTTCACTAATATCTTAATGAGCCCCCCTTTTGCATTAGGCCTGATACACATTAATGGCCTTAAACAGTTTATTTATTTACCGAACATCTGTGGTTTAGATTTGTAATATCTTCTCTTCTATACAAGATATAAATCTCAAGAGAAAAAGCTAGATGAGGACAGGTTGAAACTATGCTTGACTCGAGAAATCGTTTCCCAAAAGATCTTCCACCTAGGATAACAAATGTGATCAGTCTTAAGTAGGGTAGGGTCATGGGTATGTCCTGATGTCTGCAGCAAAAAGGGGGAGGAAATCAGGCTTTTTTGTTGGGAACGACCGTGACAATACAAAATAAACACAGTGTCATAATTTGGAATGTGCACACATGCTGATTGCCTGAAGAAATCTTATTAGCGGCTGTTGGAGCTGTCAGCAATTTTAACCTGGAATTATTATTATGACATTCGTCCAACAGTATAAATAAGATGCAAAAAGAAAGAAGTACCCCGCCTCCCACCGCCAGTGAAACCGAACTCCGCATTCCTAGATATGGAGATCGTCAAATGCAGATAATACGGACGGCTGTCTTTGTTTTTGGCAAAAGATGAAAAAGCATGGAATTCCACAAGACAGGTTTCCGATTCTCTAAGTAGCTCTTTGGAATGTTCTCAAGACGAAGATAAAAAGAAATGTTCCCTGCCTCTGCAAGTTTGTAAGTATAAGGCGTAACTTTTGACGCATTCTGACGAGGGAAAATTATCTTCGCACGCATATCGGCTAATTTTACCGGGCTGGAGTAGTGATTCAAACAGTACACTAACAACCAAAAATGATAGGTTCAGCTCGGTTGGCAGAGTTTTGAACGCTGGTTCAGCATCCAACTTCTCATTTTAACTCTAAATATTTTTTCCAGGGTTTGATGTGCTATATAGACACGCTTAAATTAAGTCTTTTCAGGTATATTTAAAAAATGCTGTATCATATTGGACTGAACCTCTATCAGAACCACTCGGGTGCTTCGCTGTAGAGTAATGGTAAACAAGTGAGTCTATTGGATCATTAAAGCTGAGTCATGAGTTTGATACTCGCTGGGTACCCCAAATTTGTGGCCTTGTGCCAGACGAAGCAAAGTATTATAAATAGCTTAGTAAATATCAGGATGCTCGCCGTGGAACAATGGTTAGCAACTAAACCACTCCTACTGATTTGAGGTCGATCCTCATCAAGTACCCTCCGTTTGCGGCCTTGTGCTTAAACCAGGCTACGCTTAGTAAATACCCTGAGAAAATCAGCATGTGAAATCCACTGGAGCTAGTGGGAATTTCACAAATAAATGAGGTAGGCTACTTGGACCCATGTAGACAACAATATGAACTATACTAGCTGGGTTCTAAGAAGAGTAATTCTGCTAGTCACTAAGAAGACCCAAAAGTTTACTGAATTTAGCTAAGTCTAAAACGGGAACAGAGTGAGGATTGAAATAACAACAATAAATCTGCGAGTTTCACTGATCTATTATTGCATTTGCTCAAAATATATTGATTCTTTCAGATCAGTTTCCTCGTTCTTATTATCTTTATCACAACGTTTCGGTAGTTATACTCTCCAGCCTTTCTGTGTGAATGTTTGGGACGAGCTGTTGTTACTATTATACAGTGATTTTTCGGATTAATTTCCTCGTCTTCGTTGTTTTTATACATTAATGTATTCGGACTATTACACACAACCAGAGTGTATTTCATTACACTATTGTCCTCACCTTTGTTGTTATAGTCACTATGATTTGGCCGTTATACTCTCCAGCCTTCTTCAGATGTCTGAGTTGATTCGTAATCCCGCTTTTGCTTTCCCCCACAACCAGATTATATGACTTTCACTACCTGACCCAGGGATTGAACTCACTACTAAGTTAGTAGATGCAGCAACGCCTTTATCTACTAAAGGAAAATGGCATAGTGGATATTCAATCAAATAGTGGAGTTTCGGAGCCTTAAACCTAATGTCTGTTGTTTCCCAATCACAGTGTCGGCGCTTCTGTTTGAATTTCTGTGTTATTATTATTTTACGTAGATTCTTTCTGACCAATTTTCCCGCCTTTGTTGTTTTATCACAATATTTCGGCCGCCCTACCATTCGGCCTTCTTTCTGTCTGAATTTCTGAGATGAGGCGTTGTTGCTATTTTACATTATGATTATTTCGAACCGTTTTTTATCACAACGTTTCGACCTTCCTCGTGTGTCTGTCACGAACGGAACCATTTATTTGTCATGATGAATTTCAGATCTCGTAACTGTTGATTTTTCCTTATGATGTCGAGCTGCCTCTCCACTGAGCCAGTATATATATCTCCAATACTTGAACTCATGACTTCCAGGGCTTTTATTCACTAGGCAATGTCCTGGAGGACACTCAGGTAGTGATTTTGGAACCGTATATTTAATGC
>VCCN01000462.1:6513075-6532178 GCA_006491835.1 Architeuthis dux | reverse complement strand
CCACGTTTCAGCTCCATAGGTGACTATCGGGTGGACGCATTGATTATAGATCCTTCTTTTCAGGACTAATTTGATGGTACATGTTATGGTTTCTTTACCAAGGTTTCAATTTAGATTTTTTTTTGTGTGTCATTTGTGCTAACGTGCGTCACCAATCCAACACCTAAATGTATGACATCATAGATTTCCTGTATACGCCCAGATCGTTTGGCTAACATCTGCCCCCTGCTCATGTAAGACACAAAAAAGGGAAATACCTTCATTTCAAGTCTCTTTTCTCAAGAACACGTTTCCGGAATCCCTAAATCTTTTCGTTTTTTGATTCCCCGTTCCTTTCACCTCGGCTACCCTCCACTGAAATAAAACCTCTTACTCTTGAGATAGTCTTACACGTTACTGACCTGTAAGGTCAATTCACATATAAATGATTTCCCGTAATCATCAGGTGTTGGAAATCAAATATTTAATACTCAGAAGCTAAAATCTGGATTACGAAATCCGTATAGATTGAGAAACGGCCAAATCGCGTTGGATACACCGGTTCTCGTAAGATCACCGAAGCTACGCCAAGCCTGGTCATTACCCAGACGGGTGATCGCCTGGGTATACCAGATGCCGTATGCAGCAACAATATTGTTCTGCAGTCGTCTCAGCTTATGCTCTGCCACCGAATAACGGAACATCTTGCCAAGCTGGCACCAGACTGTGCACCCGGTTCTTTCTCAAGCAGACACTACTCCATGGAGGACGCATGACAATGTGCTCTCCTAGGAGTCGACATACTCGTATTCAAGTGGCACTGATCGATCGATCGTCATTGAAAAATTTCTCATAATTTAAGTAGCCTAGGGTACCTACTGTGGCATCTGTATTGCTGACTTTTTCGGTAATAAAGTGAGTTCAATCCTTACTGAGTGACCAACTAAGCATAGCGAATATTAGTCTGATGTAAAGGTTTACAGCACTTAAAAATATAATTCATACCAACATTATTCAATAATCTAAGTATTTTATCTGGCTGTCTATGACTTTACACCATCTTTCAGATAAGTTGTGTTCTATGATAACGATTCTAGTTTTGATTCTATAAATTCTTCGAGGATTTTTCGATATCTTCAACTTGTTGGAAACGCTGAACAGCATGGAGTAAAACAAGTAATAGTCTGAAAGTGACAGGTCTGGAGAATACGCTGCATGTAGAAGAACTTCCCATTCCAGCTTCATGTATGCTTGCTGCTTCACATTTGCTACTTTGTAGCCCAGAAAAAGGTATTTTTTGAACTCCATCAAATACAGAATGACATTTTTCTCCAGTGGATTCCTTTTTAGGTTGAGATATTGAAGGATCTTCGGGATCTAGCCACGATTTTCTTCGTTTTCAATTCTCGTTATGAATCTATGTTTCATCACCAATGATTATCGTTTCCATATATGACTTTTTCTGTGTCGAGCAAGAAAATAAGTGTCTAAACGCTGACTGATTTACCTTACTGTAAGTTCATATGGAACTCATTTTCCTAGCTTCAGATTTTTTCCCCCAAAGACTTGTAAACAACGTGCTACGTTGACTGATTCAACAAGCAATAAAGAGCTGAGCAAACGTCAAAGACACTTTTAAGATATCCCTAACAATGCGCAAAACATGGCGTTGTGAACTTTTGCATCGATCTAAAACGTGTACGGAAAGTATCCAGCCATTTAATAATAATGAAAAAATAATCTATCTAGGGCAATGGTACCTTAGTCCTCTTCGAAGTACTTCCCTTGGGAACTCACGCACTTATCCCAGCACCCTTTCTACTTTAGAAAACATTCTGCAAAGTTCTCTTTCGGGATCGTCATCAGCTGTCTCGTCACGTTCTCCTTAGTCTCGTACACGGTCTGGAATCTCCTTTTCAACAGCGATTTTAGCTTTGCGAAAAGCCAGAAATAGCGGGGGTGGACTGATAGATCTGGGAGATGCGATGTTTTGCCCCAAAACTCTGCACGAGACATAAAAAACTGGGCAGACACGTTGTCACAGTGAATATGTCAGTCACCACATGCCGACAGCTGCGGCCGTTTCTTCTTATTTCATCGCTCAGCCGGCGAAGAAGTTCGATGTAATATTCCTTATTTATTGTCTGGTCTGGAGGAGCGTACTTGTATTGGACGACGCCTTCTTCGCACGTGAAGACTCAGGTGATATTCATTGAGAAGACTGGACTTTTATTGAAGTCAACAGAGTTTCATTAAGTCAATTAATTGGGAATTGTCAGTTTTTCATTCGTTGTTCAAGATTTAAGTATCTATGACTGAGTCCTTAAAAATCAGCCTATATTAATAGTAAATGTGAAAATATGTTTAGATCCTTTTTTTATCAATATTTTAGAAGCCTCTTGTTGAAAGACACTGTGTCTGTTTTGTGGGGGCGATCTTCTCCAGTAAATAAAAAGCTGAAAAAGCAAAAATAAATTGTTAAATTCAATTTACCATTTTGGGAAGAGGTTTGCTGTTTGTCTATTGAATTTGATGACGAAAATAACAATTTTTGGTCAGAGGCTGAAGAAAACTTGGAACCACTGTCGCCGGGACTCCCAAGTTATCTTCCTGATACCTCATATACCATGCCGAAATAAAAAATATTTGTAATCGTTGTATCGAAAGACTTCTCGAAGGATTCATCGAATCAAAAACGGAATCGTTTATTCATGATGGAATGCACAATTTAACTGAAAGGTGACATACGGTCATAGAAAGGCAGAGAAAATGCTTTCTGAATGATGATGCTATGAATGTATATGAATAACAGGTTTTGTAATTAAATTACTGGGAGGTGTTGTCTCGGAGACGGATTCCCGGTCAACAGGTATCACATTAACCATTTGATTGTATTATCAGACGACAAAAGTCACATGGTTCATGGCGGTTAGTCCCCGCAGTAACAAATCAACAAAATACTTCTGACCCATTTATTATAAACCAATCATGTCTTTTGAATACCTCAAAATCCATGGAAACACGCCAATGTGATTAAAACGTTTTGAAGCAATTTTGGTAGGATGAAAAGGAAGTCGAACTACAGGACTTGTACCTGAACTATTGATTAATAAAAACACAAGTACATAGTAAATGTGAATAAAATATTTTGATCAAATATTGGTCAGCCCACTGCCTTTATAGGGCCCTAAGCAAAATTTGAAGGGGGGGCAATTCGCTAAAGCATCGGACCGGCTCTGTTGGTCAGATTAATAAATTAAATTAATAAATTAATTTAATTAAAGATTAATAAAAGGTCGGACTACAGGGCTTGTACATGTAGGGGAAAACCGGGTGAGATCGGAGTGGAAAAGGTGATTATGGATGTGAAGTAAAGAAAGGGAACGATAGAAAGACAGGAGGAAAACGATGATAGAAAGCAGGAAACAAAAAGGGACAGCAATAAACAAGAGGTTTAGAAAACAAAAGAAAGTAAGAAAAAAGAAACGGGAAAGAAAGGAAGAAGGTCTGTGAAGGAACGGAAGAAAAACGTAAGAGATAAAGAAAAGTTAAAAAGAAAAAGAGAGAAAGCAGAAAAATAAAGAAAAACAAAATAGATAAAGAAAAAGAAAAAGTAATTTGACCCTGGCTGCTGCAGGGTCAAACTGCGCTCCTACTTCTATTCCGATTGAAGATGATTGAAGATGTATATATAATAAATGCATTCGTAGGCTTGTCAGTTTTGCTCAGTTGGTAAGAAAGTCGTATTCCAATCAAATGGTCGTAATTTCAATTCACGGTAGGGAAATGTTAATTTTATACCGGTTTGGTTTAACGTGACGTAATCTACAAACAGTGAAGAGTTTACTCCCCTAAATTTGGTGAGGAATGTTGTTATTCTTCTTACAGGGGAATAGCAAAGTCACCTCCAACTTAGAGTTTGACAATATTCTGAAAAGAGAAATGAGAAACAAAATTAAAAGGAAGGAAGTGAGGGAAAGTGGGAGAAACAGAATGAAGGAAGGAGAAGTAGAAAAGTACGAGAGAAGGAAAGACGGAAAAAGCGAGAGGAAGAGAAGGGAGGACGAAAAATGTGAGAGAAAGAGAAGGAAGGAAGGAGAAGTAGAAGAAAGACAAAGAAAGGCGGAAAAACTGTAAGACAGAGAAGGAAGGAGAGAAAAGTGGTAAAAAGAAAAGGAAGCAAAAACCCAAGTGAACGAAAAAGGAAACGAAAGAGTCAGAGAAAGAAAAAGGAAGGAAAAATGAGATAAACGAAGCAAGAAAGGAAAAGAAGGCAGAACGGAATAATTTTAAAAAAGTATGACCAGCGAAAGAAAGAGAAGGAAGGTGGGGGGAAAACGAAAGAAAAGAATAAGAAAGAAGTAAAGCAAGAAAAAAAAAAGAAAATAAGAAGGAAGAAAATGAGGAAGAAATAATGAAGAAAAGGGAATATGAAAAATAAGGAGAAATTGAAAAAAGGACAATGGAAAAGCAAAGAAAATAGGAAACAGGTCTGGTTAGTCCCTCAATAGAAACCGTCAAGTGAGCAACATCTTTTGGCAACCGTGTTGGGGGTGATCAATTACAAAATTTGAAAAAGTGGTGATCAATGATCAATGAATAAGTTACTTCTCACGCCTTGTGTTTGACCAGTGATCGCTAAAAAAGTCTGAATTTTCAACAAAAAAACAAACGTGAGACAAACTAAGGGATCAATTTAGCATAAACTTACATTAGAAATTGACCCACCCCCCACTAAAAATTTTTTTCAAAAACAAAAAAAAGTTTTTTTAGACATAATAAGGAGTAAATGTTGACATTTTCAGATCTCTAACCCCATACGCGGGATACATAGATACATACATAGATACATAGCCAGCCAGGCGGACCAGCTTAAAAACTGAAGAAACCTATATTGACAGTTTTGGTGACAGTTTTGGTTGACGGTTTCTAAAATACCAAATCCGAGAAAACTTTCGAGAACGGAAAAGTAAACGGCATGAAAAATGTGAAAGATCGAAAAGCCGTTGATAGTAAGCAATTGTTGAATGAAAGAGAGAAACAACTGGAAGTAGCAAAGGATTTTTTAAAAAACGAAAGAAAAAATTAGAGAAAGGGAAACCAAATAAGTAATTTAATTCTCACGACTATTTATACGGTTAATAAAAACATCGTGACGGAGTCCAAAGATAATGTCAAAAATGATGTTAATTGCAAATGATTGAGATAGACATGACATGTCTAGAACTCGTTGCCTGCACTCACGCGCCGAGCTTTACTTATCTGTACACAGAAAAAACATATTTGTGTACTAAGTGACCTATATGTGATAACTTATTTGGGAAAAGTATTATCATTATTCCGTGAATTATTCTGACAAGTCTCCGTATCATTGCTGGTTTGATCACTACATTGCGGTCGGTCTACTCTCTGGTTATCCATTGTTGTATAAAGTTTTGTAAAGCGCGATAGAATTTTGTCATTACTCCACAAATTATCAGGACTAGTAGTAACCCCATCTTTGTTGTTTTGAACACATTTTGGCCGATGCGTTGTCTGGTGCTCAAGAATTATTCTGGTTAGTATCCTAATCCTTGCTTTTATCTCAACGTTTTATGTCAAGTATTGTCCGAAGTATTGTTATTATTATTATTATTATTCGGACTAGTCTTCTGATATGTGTTGTTTTTATCACATCTCACCAGGCTTCCTTGTGTGTTTGATGACCATAGCATTGTGGCAGACTTAGTTGGGATAAGGACAATAATCCCACCGGACAATAACCTCGCGGACAATAACCCCACACTACCGGACAATAATCCCACCTAGTAGAAAATAAAACAGAATTTGTTTTGGACCATCACCTTAACAAACGATATTATAATGCAGCAATTTCCCTTGGTTTTTCTTTCATGAATTCTCATATAAATAAAATAAACAAGAGAATTCATGAAAGAAATAAGAGAATTCATGAAAGAAAAACAAAGGGGAATAGATGCATTATAATATCGTTTGTTAAGGTAATGGTCCAAAACAAATTCTGTTTTATTTTTATCATGTGGGGTTATTGTCCGGTAGAGTGGGGTTATTGTCCGGTGGGGTTATTGTCCGCGGGGTTATTGTCCGGTGGGGTTATTGTCATGGACCCAGCTTAGTTAACAGCTGTGTATATTTGCATATTAATCCAGCAAGTCGTTGCATCTGAGCACAATCTTAACTTGGTTCACTATCATAGCGACCTTATGCCAGACAAAGCTAATTTTAACAAATTAGGAGCTCTTTCGTGGAGCGGTGGTTAACAAGCCCGCATTGCAAACCATTATTAAGGTTCTGAGCCAGAATATGCACCCCTTAGCTAGTGTAGTAAGTTCGATCCTTATCGGAAGCCCCACTGTTGTGCCTCTGTACCAAACTTAAGCTTTGTAAATAAAGGGCTTCTACCGCATAGCAATGGTTGATAAGCTAGTTTCGCAGACCACCAGCTGCTGCTTTGAGTTCGACCTTAATTGCATGTCCCATTATTGATGCATTGTTCCAGAATAAGCCAAACTTATTAAATTAGAGCAATTAGAGCGATAGTTAACAAGCAGGTTAAGCAGACAACTTAATCCAGCAAGTCGTTGCATCTGAGTGCAATCTTACCCTGGTTCCCTATTATGGCGACCGTATGCCAGACAAAGCTAATTTCAGCAAATATGGGGTTCGATCCACTGTGGTTTATAATCGTGGCCTTTTGTCAGACTTTGCTACACTTAAGAAATAAGGAGGTGCTACTGTATAGCAGCGGTTAGCAAGCTGGTCTCATAGATTATTGCTAAAGAAGTGAATTCAATTCTCACTGAATGTCCCACTATTGAGACCCCGTGCCAGACTAAGTTAAACTAAGATGCATCTACCATAGAGACCTCTACCATACTACAGAGAAGCAGTTAGCAGGCTAGTCTCGCAGACTATTGGCTAGTGTTGTGAATTCGACCTTTACCAGGTGCTCCATTATCGACACCTTGTACCAGACTAAGCCTAGTAAATACTTGGTGACTGTCATAGAACAGTGATTCGTAATTTTACCGATAAGTTAACGTTGTGAGTGCGGTTCTGAATAGAGGCTTCATCATTGTTGCCTTCTGCCCAATTTGACTCAGCATATCATATCACAATAGTTACAGCGTGTAACCGCTATCCTCTAATAAAATGATGCACGTCTGTAAGGTACTTTAATAAGAGAGGGGGCAAAAAGAAAGATGTGCCTGACCGGCAGACCAGCAGGCTGGGTGGGTACTTTAATGAAGGAGTGAGAAAAAGAAAGAAAGCTGCCACTCTACTTGCAAAGCCAAGACGAAAGAAGGAAAAGTGTGGGAAATGAGTTGCCAAATTAGCCATTTTCCGGCTAGATCTGGTCGTTTATTTTCCAATTTAACCAATAAAAATCTACGATAGCCGATTAAATTTGATAAGCGTAATACAAGTCAATATACAATTTGTATTAATAATTTGTTCTATAGTCTTAGTATATAGTTATTTTCTCTGATAAGTTAGCTGGAATTGGAAAAATCTAGATGATTTTAGTCATTTTTAATGACAGTTTTAGCTATAAATAACAAACTATACTTGGCAACATTGGGTGGGGAGGAATGAAATTGTTTTATTCTGTGTCAAATTTTGAGGACAATAGAGTTAAGTATTAAATTAACTTTTTTATCGGGTTCAATATTCTTTAAACCGTGGAATTTCCGGGGGGCTATTTGTAGCTAAATATGAATACACCTGTGTCTGATTCACCATCTTTTTTTATCTTTGGTAGATTTGACTTTGTCTTTCGGGACTTGTGGCACCATGCGAGTACAAAACAGGTGACTTCGCATCGAGTTTTGTTTAGGGTCCAACTAAAGAGACTTGGGTCCCCGAGGGACGAACCTGATCAGACAGGGATAGAGAAACATAGAACTGTAGATGGTGTTATGTTTGTAATTGTGTAAGGATCTTGTTGTTGATACAGCTGTCCAAACAGATTTTACCAGTGACGACAGCAACCACAAAACAAACCAACAACAAACATTCTGAGCAGAGTGTCAGATAGATAGATAGATAGATAGATAGATAGATAGATAGATAGATAGATAGATAGATAGATAGATGGATAGATGGATAGATAGATAGATAGATAGATAGATAGATAGATAGATAGATAGATAGATAGATAGATGGGGAGAATAAGATAGATATCAACTGATTGGGATAGATATTTACACAATGGAAGTGTTGCAGATTTTAGAAGTACCCACGTGTAATGTATATTGATATGATAGGACTGACATTTGAGTGAAATAGTGTTTCAGACATTACGTTGAGCCCATATATAGATATGTGTAGGCTGACATTGATTCATTTCAACATGTTGAGACACATCATGTGGAAATGATCCTATTCACTTGTCCAATTACGTAGTGCAATCAAAGTGAATTATTGAAAATTACAGAGGTTTGCAACCCAGTCTCTCGATAACACGAGCTATGCCTTGCTGCAGAAGAACATTCTGAACGCTTAAATCGTCGTTTAAGCATAAATGTCCAGTGCCTTTTCTTTCTAAACTTTATTGTAGGTATTTACTAAGTTTAGCTCAGTCTAGCGGGTACATGACAATAACCCCACCTTATTGTTCGGTGGGGGTTATCGTCCGGTGGGGTTATTGTCCGTATCCCCAGTCTCGCACACGACCTCAAATGTGCAGCACCCAGCACGGATCGAACTCACTTCAGCGTAGTAACAATGCGCTAGAATAGCTCGCTAATCATTAATCAACAGCGAGATGCTCTCTAAACATTTTTATAACATTTTTATAACTCGGGCGTAGCTGGGGAAGGTGGGAGGGGTTAAATCTCCACCAGGCCCCTAATGGAGGGAGCCACAAAAGCTGTATGAATAGTAGTTCACCTACTGCATTTCTACTAACATTATACAATAACAAATCTCTCTAAATGTTGGCGGGGGCACCTCAAGGAGCCAAGCCCCCTCGGACCCCAAATTTCCAGCTACGGTCCTGTTCATTCATTGTTATGAAAGTGTTTAATCAACCTTCAAGTAAGAACCACAGCTACTATTAACAAAGTGCGTATACATTTTGGGCGGATACACTGTGGATATTTACTTACCATAGCTTATCTTGCACAAGGCTAGCTCCTTTTAGATAAAAGTTCAATATAAATCGAAAGGAAGATAGAAAACAGAAAAGAAAAGGATCTGTAAGATGCTAAGAACTTTAACAAATAAAAAACACGAAAGAAAGAACTGGGAAACAACGGAAAGAAAACAAGCTTGGCTGCTGCAGGATCGATATCCACTCCTACTTCTATTTTCAACTGAAGATGATTACTGCAACTTTTGTATCACCAAGCTATTACATCCTTCAAACTACTTTATATTCATTTATTTTTTCAGATACATCATGACAGATTATAATTTAACTCAAGAAATGAAAAGACACGATGTTATTGTTACCGTAAGTGCAAAAAACAGCGATTTAGAAATTGCAAACTTTTAGAATGTTGGCAGATCATTTGTTCATAAAAGTTTGGAAGCTTCCGGTGGGGATGTTTCACCTGTAGCTAAGCGAAAGGGCATTCTCAACGTTCTGACACTATCACGACACCGGATTTTGTACAACAGGTTCAGAACATTATCGATGATGACCCCCCAGAAAGTCAATGAGGGCCATTTCCAGAGATTTCCAGAGATTTCCAGGTGTCAGAGGGAACTATCAGAACTGTGGTGCACGAGGACATTCGATACAAGTCGTATGTGATGAGGAGATGTCAGTTCATGTCTGCGAAGACAGAAAAACCGGCCGATCCACTCAAAGCGGTTACTCAACTATGTCAAAAACCCTGTAGAACCTGACATGCTCTGGGTTTTCTCTGATGAAAAATCTTCGACCAGGACCAAAAGGTGAACAGGAAAAATAACAGGTGGCTATGTGCAGATCATTCTGAGGTCCCCAGGTTTATGCATACCAAGCTTCCATCATATGTGATGGTTTTAGGGGGTCGTGAGTAATGAGGGACATGTCATGCCACCCTTCCACATGGTCTTAGAGTTAATGCTGCTGGCTACATTGGGGTGCTTGAAACAGTTGTTAAGCCCTGGGTTGAAGGAGTAGCCAATAGAAGGCTGTACATGTTCCAGCAAGACTCTGCTCCTTCTCACAAAGCTCAAGTGACCCAAAAATGGAAGGCTGATAATTTTCATGATCCTGTGAGCCCGAACATGTGGCCTCCCAACTCGCCAGATTTAAATCCCCTGGACTACTATGTGTGGAGCATTGTTGAGAGGGGGACCAATCAACATCCCCACAATGCCAAAGATTCACTGAAGGCCGCCACTGTCAAGATAATGTCAGAAATAAATAAGAACCATTTGATTCGGGCACGCCAACGCTTCCGGTCCTGCATTCAAGCAGTCATTGGTATACATAAGATATATAAGATTTGTCGGTTTAATGTGATAGACAAACGGTGCAGAGTCTACGCCCTAAATTTGGTGCGTGTTGTTGTTGTTGTTGTTGTTGTTGTTGTTGTTGTTGTTGTTGTTGTTGTTGTTGTTGTTGTTGTTATTGCTGCTGCTGCTGCTGCTGCTGGGGCGGGGAACAAAGTCAACTCCAACTTGGACTGGAGTTTGACAATAATTTCGTAGAGCTGGAAAATAAGAAAGAATAGAGAAAGAGAATTTATCATAGAAAAATACAAATAAAAATGGATCGAGAAAGAGTCACGATTTATTTCTAGCCTTTTTTTCTAGAGACAGATAGAAAAAAAAGACACAGAAAATACTTAGAACAAAATAAAAGATGTTTTCTATAGTTTTGAGAAGGGTCATTAATATTCAAATGGCTCATCGGACGATTGAACTCCTTCTTGTTGTTTGTGTTGTAAAACCGACGTTTCGGTCGATCCATTCTTCGGCCTTCTTCAGGTATAAAATCCGAGTGTGATGGGGTAAGATCGAGAAAAATCAAAGAAGCAGCTCACATCAAAATTTCGCCTAAAATGCATTAGTCAGACAAGTGCGGAGTTCAACCCGATGTGGCTTCCGCTTCTCAACAGACCTAAACCCGACAAGACAAAAACACAGAAACACCCGGGCCCTGCATTATAAGGGTTACCCCCTTTAAAAACAAAACTTCTGTTTACCCCATCACACTCGGATTTTACACCTGAAGAAAGCCGAAGAATGGATTGGCCGAAACGTAGTGTTTACAACACAAACAACAAGAAGGAGTTCAATCGTCCGAAGAACCATTTGAATGAAAATAAAAGATATTGAAAAAAACAGGGCACTTTTTTATCAACTTAATGTTAATTTAAAAAACAAATCAACAACAACAACAAAAACAGCAACAACAGAATGATGAGCCCCAAGAATAAAGAAAATGGCGTCTTATTGTGTACGCCTGTCTATCTCCTTGGCGGCAAAACACAATGCCTGGGAACCCAGCACACATCGCTCCACAATTCTACTCACACGACCTTCATCTCCCCATAAAAATCCTTGTCCACTTCTTTGCTCTTTTTCCTCTTCGTCCTTTTTTCTATAGTATTTTTCACGATTAGAATTTTTTATATTATTCTTTTTTTATGTGGACGTCTTGTCTGTCTCAACAAGAAAGGAACGTATCAAAAACAAAACAAAAAACCGTTTGTTTATGCGACACAATACAATAGTTAATTTTCCGTCTTCTTTTGTTCTTCGCTTCAAATTAATATCTTACCGGTGTGATTCTTGGCTTGTTCTATTCTCCCAAACAAGCTTGTATTCTGCTAAGAGTTTTGCAAAACAATTCGTGCTGAAGACCGTTTGTGTGACCATAACTGCAACAAGCGATTACTAGCACTACTATTTAGTCACCACTTACATAATCACAGTTACTAGTGTGTTGATGTGCGCAGTTTATATTTATGATAAGCATGTTAGTTAGTGTAGTCAGCTCGATTCTCACGACTGCTCCAGTATTGTGGCCTTATGGCGTACTTAAACAAAGATTAGTGAATATCAATACTGCTACCTGGGGATGCTTCATGACTGAGATGTTTGCGTACTTCACACTCATACCAATGGTTAGAGCCAGAAAAAATGCCAAGATTTCGAATGCTGATTTTCAAAGCAATCATAGTGCGATATTACATTTGAGTGATTCGCCATGGAGCAATGGTTAGCAAGCTAGCTCTGGGAACATTGCTATTGTAGTAGGTTCGATCGTCGCTGGGTGCCCAGTACTTGTAGTCGTGCGTTATACTAAGCTAAGCTTGGAATATACCTACATGATATTAGAATAACACATAACATATGTTTATAGTGTGGATGTGAGGGAATCCGACAGAATGATGGGTATGGTTAGACAATGTGAAAAAGGAAAAAGAGTGAGAAAGCTTGTTACATCTCAAACAGGTTTATTATCACGAGGATACATCTTTATGCAGGCCACACGGATAATTGCAGGACTTCTGCCATGTTCAACTTTCTTCTGAAGACGTCGCTAGCCGCGACGAAATGCATAAAGATTTATCCTCGTGATAATAAACATGTTTGAGATGTAACAAGCTTTCTCACTCTTTTTCCTTTTCCACATTGTCTAACCATACCCATCACATAACATATGTATATATTACATTTGGGAGCCTCACCAATGGTTCACAAGATAGTTTCGCAAACTAGCTTAGCTTAGTTTATCACGGGACTACCATATTGAAGCGCCCAGTGGGGATCGAACACACTATTAAAACCTTCTAAACATTTCATTAATGTACATTCAGTTATTATCTAAAGTTCTAAGAGTATAATCCAATGTTTATCGGATTAAAAGAAGGTCGAACTCGAGGATTCATACCTGTACCATGAATTGATAGAAACACAAACAAATGTAAATGTGAATAAAATGTTTTGATCAAATATTGATCAGATTAAAAGAAGTTTGGACCACACGACTTGGACCTGTATCATGGATTTATAGAAACACAAACAAATAGTAAATATGAATAAAATATTTTGGTCGGATTAAAAAAAGGTCGAACTACAGGACTTGTACCTGTATATGCGTTTTCTGTGTGACTCTACCATATCCCTTAAAAAGCGTACATTAAAATGCGTGTATGTATTTTTTGTCTGTCCATATATTGTGGGTTGGTATATAAGTATATGCATCTATAAAAGTTAAAGCATAATATAACGATTGGTTGGAAAACATTTAGTAATCATAGAGATATATTGAAAATACTAATTGACAGCTATGACGTATGGATGTGAAACATGGAAACTAACTAAATCACTTGAAAACAAACTCAGAATCACACAAAGAGCAATGGAAAGAGCAATGTCAGGAATAGCACTAAGGGGTAGAAATAGATCAACATGGATCAGAGAACCGACCAATGTAAAATATATCATAGAAATAATTGAGAAACAAAATTGGAGATGGGCTGGACACATAGCAAGAAGAAAGGATAACAGATGGTGCAAAAGGTTAACAGATTGGTGTCCTAGAGATAGCAAACACAGTAGGAGCAGACCGGACATAAGATGGAGAGATGAGATAGAAAGGTTTACCGGTAAGACATGGCAAAGGTTAGTACAATGACGGGTCGACATGGAAGTTGAGAAAGGCCTTTGTCCAGCAGTGGACATGATGATGATGATGGTGGTGATGGTGATGGTGATGGTGATGATGTATATTAATGCGAGCTAGCGACCTGTCTAGGCACGGTTTATGTTATCAAAGGCATCTTTTACGTTCTCTTCATTTGAATTAGAATACCAAATAAAAGGCTTTCTGTCAATTGTATTCACTTGACGAATAGCAAGTGGCATGTGAAAATAAGAACAAGTAAATAAATCCGAGAAAAAGAAAAGGTTGAACCCAGACTTATATAGTTAAATGGACCTCTTCTGGCTACATGAGTCTTTCCCATGACTTGTTTCTCCTAATCCGTTCACGTCGCCTTTTGAAGCTAAAATCCAACTTGAATTACTGGATAAATTGTGGCAGATTGTATACATCTAAGTCTCACCAGTGCTGGGGAAACTTAAGGCTGTTGTTATGCAATGAATTAAAATTTTAAATCCAACATCGTAAGCGCCTAATCTTGAAAATGGCTGGACGTCCTGTTGGAAGCGCGTGATATCACAATTGATAACGATTCCTTTATTTGCTATCTAGTGAACTCCGTGCAGAAACCGGAAAATACTAAAAATCATGTTTTTAGTTACAAAACAGCTCTTGTCTGTCACTTTGAACGAAATTTTTATCATATGCATGTATGTATGTATGTATGTATGTAATATATTACACTGTGTAATGCGATGTTCCTGGGTAGTGAACTTTACTTTCTAATTTCTTATGTGCAAAAAGCATAGAAAATGGCTATTATTCCCTTCAAACTTTGCTTTTGTGACCAGGACAGTGATATTTTTAAATGCATACAACGGATGAATATGCATATTTTTATTCACATTAAAAAAATTACATTTTCTCAGAAAAAACAGCATCATCTGAATTTAGACTATTGGGGATCAAGACAAATTCTGGGCACTACATTTCACCTGCAATACAACAATCTCAGTACCTTGCTAGATGCATTAAAATATGACTGGGAGGTCATCTGAGACTTCGTGGCATCCCTGTTGGGTCTCCAAGTTTCCCAGCTATCTTTGCCTTTGGGGCAGCAGGGGCATCTTGGCTCACTACCAAAGGCAGGACTGGCCATAGCCGCTCCAAGATATTTACTAACTTTACCTTTTACGGCACATCGCCAAATGGGAGGAAATTAAAGTAGGGAGATTGACTCAACACAATCTTCCAAGTGAGGAAGGCCAGCCTGCCTTGAAAATCAGCGTTTAAATTGCTGGCCCGAACACCGATTTCTGGCATCAGTGGAAAATACGGAATTATCTCAGACGCGTCACAGGCAAACCGTGTCATATTGGACATTACAAATATTACTTATATCGCTCCTACTACGAGGCTTGTCCAGAAAGTATCGAGCCATTTTGTACTGGTTGCGTGGTCTTGATGTAACTTGGCAACCAATCAGATAGGACCTTACTGCGTGCGTGAACAGACACTCTCCCGTGGGGTTACTCAATGATATTGTATACTGTGTATACATAATGACCGAGCTAGTAGATAAGCAAGTAAGCATCAAGGGTGTTTTTTAAATCATCGCATCATTCAAGTCTGTAAGCACCCCACCCCCCACTCCAGATTTAGCTCCTTGCGACTTCTGGCTTTTCCCAAAGCTAAAATCGTCGTTGAAAGGGAAACAGATTTCTGAGCGTGGTCGAAATTAAGGAGAACGTGACAGCTAATGGCGATTCCGAAAGAGGACTTTGGGTGTTGTTTTTAAAAGTGGAAGAGATGCTAAGATAATTGCGCGATGTTCCAAGGGGAGTACTTGAAGGGGACTAAGGCGCCATTGTCCTAAGTAGGCTATACCTCGTATAAATCTGTGGACTCAAGTTACGATACGACTGGCCCAGTTTTGCAACGTATCATCTCTCTAACAACTGTTAGCTGTCAGCTGTCAGCGTTCTCCACACGACTTCGTTCCTGAATTTTCCTGAATTTTAATAAAGGTATGTTTACAATAGGACTTCGGGCTTGTTATTTTAATTACAGCGAGAGTTATTTCGGGTCTCGTCCGGATCTCATTCAATCCGCGAAACTATTTCCATTGTAATCAACGATCTCTAAACAATAGCGTGTGATTCCGGCATTTTATTGTTCTTTTCTCAAACTCTCCCGACAAGGGGCGTAGATGTTTTGATAACCAGACCACACTCTGTCTTCCCGTGTCCGAGAAAGGCTTCAAATTTCTGACGCGTAAACTCTCTCGTAAAACTGTAAATGTAATTTAGATTAGACCAGTTTTCTATATAAGTAAATAGAGTTTGACGATATTTTTATCTTCGGAGGTTTCTGTGCGTACTGAACAAGAATGAGGTTAACCATGCGTAGTACGGTTTAAACTCTCTTTCTCTCTCCCTCTTGTCTAGGATAGGCTACGTCAAGCCTCGGATTAGGAAGTAGATAATCTATTGGAACTACTTTGACTAGGTTTTTCTTTCATCTATTTTTATTGCTTTTTATCACAACAGTTGGTTAACTGTACTTTCTATAGTTTTGAGAAGGGTCATTAATATTGAAATGGTTCTTCGGACGGTTGAACTCCTTCTTGTTATTTGTGTTGCATTAGCCAGACAAGCGCGGATTTCAACCCGATGTGGCTTCCATTTCTCAACAAATCCAAACCCGACAGAACAAAGACACAGAAACACCAGGGCCATGCGCTATAAGGGCTACCCCCCCCCTTTAAGCATAATTTCTGTTTAACCCATCACCCTCGGAATTCACACCTGAAGAAGTCCGAAGAATGGATCGGCCGAAACGTCGTGTTTACAACGCAAATAACAAGAAGGAGTTCAACCGTCCGAAGAACCATTTCAATAGTTGGTTAACTGTTCCTTTCTACGGCCCTCAAACTAAACTGCGGGAAATCTGAATAACGAAGTAGTTTTAAACAAGACACACTAGCTTCAAACATAAAAAAAATATCCACCAATTTCTACCAGTAAACGATGAAGGTATCATATATGTACGAATTAGTCATGAAAAGCTGTGCAGTTAAAGCTCAACAACTTACTGGTGGCTAACTTACCCTACTACGTTCTTTCAGTAATCAATATAGAAGCTCTTTGCACAGACTAGCTTATTACATCATGTGGTATATCGGTAGCCACAAATCTGCAGAACATAATTAGTTTCCCTCCACCTTCTTCTTTTTATTGAAACATTTTTTAGTTGATCCCCTCTTCGGTCGATAAAATTAACTGCAAACTCGGAATAAAGAAGTAGCTTTCTGCGAGACTTAAACTCATGTTCCATGCCACGGGTACTTGCCTTTCAGGAACGACACTTTAACCAATTAGGCTACCAAAGGGAATTGTGAAAATGCTTAATCTCACAAACAACTTATGATTATTGTAACTCTTAGTCTAAGTCATCAACAATACAGCATGGAATAGAGTGGAAGAAAAGTAGTAGAATACTAAAGGTGAGAACCCTGCCGAATCATGACGACTTATGTAGCCTTCGAGGCGTCGTCTGTTAAAAGTTAATGTTATCGGCTGGAGAAGGGGTCGGCTTGCAACACAAGCAGTGCCGAATTAAGACCACAATGGGCCCTACGCCACCCATAATATTGGCGCCTCCAAATATATATATCACAGATTTTTAAGAAAATGAAATCTTACTATTTAATAAATTCAAATTTCTAATTTTGAATAAATAAGAAATTGTTGGAGTAACGTAGACATTTTTAAAAATGTAATAGAAAAGGGAAAAAACATAAAGATATTTTTAAAATTTCAAAAGTTCATAATTAGACAGCGTAAAAAATGTAAGTAATATGCAATGAATTATAAAGATCGTAATAAGAAGGTATTTACAAATGTTAAAATAAGGCATCTTAATATAAACTATTTACTAAATGTATTAAGTAATTATTTTATTTATGATTGATCTGTTTCCCAAGGGAATACTGATAAAGTTCTATATTACTATTTACCGTGGCATAGTTTGCGTAGAGGCTAATCCGGTCCTGAACACAAGTCATAAGAACAGATCAATAATTTTATGTGGATCTATGATGCTTGTTATAATTTTATAATAATCCAATCTGTTCAAAGACGTTGATTACTGGAAGAACGAAGTAGGATCAGTTAGCTACCTGCAAGTTGGTGAACTTCATCTGCTGAAGGCACTGCACAGTTTTAATTCATACATATTTTATATATGCATCGTTTATTGGTAGAAACTGTTTGAGACTAAGGGTTGCTCGTAACCCTTCTCATCGTGCACAAATTTCAACCTGAGGAAACCTATTACCCAAGTATAGGTCGAGCCCCAATCTTTTGCCTAAATTTCCTTCGTCATTAAATTAGTAAATTAAGTAATTTAAAAAGTAACCCCTAGTCTGTCACAAGGCCACAGTAGTATGGCGTACAGTGAGAAGAGAACTTACCACTGTACGGCAAAACAAGCTTGCTAAACGATAACAAATATCAAAACACTTTAATCTGTAGTTATTTACGAAGCTTAGCCTAGTCTGGCACAAGGCAACATTAATGGGGTTGTATTAATCATAACACCCTAACTTGGTGCCGTGGGGTAATGGTTAGCGAGCTATTCTAGCAGACTGTTACTTCTGTATAGAAAGTTCGATCTTAACTAGGTATTCAACAGTTGAAACCTTGTACTAGACTAAGCTTAGTAAATAACCATGACACTTTTTAATTCACAAGATTAGTCTGGCACAAGGCTATAATAATGGGGTTGAAGAAATCCTAAAATCTTCATTTATTGTCTATAACTTTGATAAAAGTGATTAACATACCAACTTTTGTTCAGACAATCTAATCTCTTCTTCCCATCTTTGATGCTGATACATCGACTGGAGAAAGAGACCAATAAAAAAGGCTCTCTTTCTTTACGGATATTATATGATAATTATAAAGACATTTATTAATTGTGAACCCATATCAGCCCGGTAACGGTGTTAGCGATTGCTAAACGGGCGGTCTAGATCGTATAAATGAATAAAGAAACGAGCGCTGTGCGGAGATCGACCCCCGCGTCCACCCTGGAAGCAACCTATACGCGGTACTGCTCTATACCATTGATCTAACAGTACTCTCATGGAAAGGCATCGGCTAGAAACATACACAATCTTATTCGTATTTTAGGCACGTGATGTGAAGTGGTTCCTTATGCCGACAGTATGAAATCAAGGAATGGATAATTTTATATCGGACAGAATATCGTAGAATGAATCGGTCGAAACGTTGTGTCAACACCAAAGATGGGAAGAAGAGATTAGATTGTCCGAATAAAAATCTAGTATTAGATTAGTCTGGTATAAGGCTACGCTAGTGGGGGCTCAAATAATTATTACACCATGTACATTATCGTAATTCATCTTCCTTCTTCCAGATACACTGAAAGTATTTCGAGAATCTGCTTCTATTGGTACAATTCTAATAAAGCTGGAACAAGTGGCCCAATGATGACACTCCTTACAAAAGTGTTAAGAACCAGAGAAGAA
>VCCN01000462.1:6182567-6195061 GCA_006491835.1 Architeuthis dux | reverse complement strand
TCTTCACACAAAAAAGAACTAGTGCATCTATGGTCTGACTTTTAGGATTTTCTTTCTTTTATTTGACCTTTAGTTACACAATAAAAATTAACCTCTATACCATTGATATTTACTAAGCTTACTATAAGTGTGAGTACCCAGCAAGGATTGAATTCACTATATCTGTGTAGCAACCACTTTCCTATTTAATAATAATTGATACCAAACTAGGGAATGGAATATCAGGCTAGTCTAAGCACTAAGCCGAAAGACTGCCTGGATAGCTAGAAATACGAAACTAAATTTGGCCCCATGACGTTAGTTCCGATAACGGCCTTCTACAAGAAGCCATGACAACAGCAATCTTTGCCCATTCCCTGATCTTTCTAGAATGAAGCGAGTTTAGCTCAGTATCACTACCAGCCTTAGTGACGCCCTAACTCGAATGAATGCCTTTACACGTTATTGTATAGTACAACTACGAGACACTCATGCCTAACAATACATATATAAACCTTTCTTTGTTGCAATATCTTCGGTTGTTCATCATACATATATACCATTCATGTATTGTAAATTATGATAATTAAAATAGCTATAAAGAAGGCTCTATCACTTTGATTAACACTTTTTATATACTGAATTACAATGTACTCTAACACTTTTATATTTATATGCAGTAGTTTCTTTGCTAAGTCATATCCTATTTCAAATTATATTTTCCCGTTTTTGTTTAGTTCTGAAAATTATTTAAAACAGGAAACATCCGACTTTTGTTTACGAAGTCATTCCAGGAGCCTACTACTATGTTGTTTGCGTTCATTTATTATTATTATTGTTTAAGGTCTGCAACTGTGAATGTTCATTACCTTTCCAGTGGTCTGCATTTGGAATGATAGCTAGCATTCCACTCATGTTTACATTCTTCTTCCCTTTCTTTGCTTGTAGCTTTATCATTATTGTATTGTACAGCTACAAGCCATCCATGTATCACAATCCATTATTTAACCATTACTTAACCGTATATGAACCTTTCCTAATTATTCACTGGTTTATTCGGACTCGTTTAGGCCGCTGTGCCCTCCAGCCATCTTAGAAAATCAACATCCGAAAAATAGCTTTTTACCTCAGCTTGAACACCGACCTCTGACCTCTGACACCGGTGGAAAATGCAACCATCTCATCCACGAAGCGTGCCTGACAAGTGTACCATTCTTGCGAAGATGGTGATGGTTGGGCGCGCTCGTCTTACAGACCATTCGCTAGTAGAGTGAGTTCGATACCCATTGAGTGCCCCACTTTTGTAGCCCTGTGTCTGTCTAAGGTAAACTTTGTAAGTAATTATCTGCAAACCCTTTCATGTTGTGTATTATTCTTGTACCGCAACCTTTGCTTATTAAGTTATTTATCCAAACCTACGTTGTTTGCGTTCATTTACCCTTTCTGATTTTGCGTCTGAAGTTCAAATCTGTTATTGTATAACGCCCGCCTCTTTGTCTGCGTGTTTGTTTGCCTATCTGAGTCAAATTATGCGGGCGCGAGGGTCAGTTTAAGCTTAACTTCAGGCGATTATTTTCCTCCTAGAAAATGTTTTGTTTTCGTCATCTAACTACAATTGAAGAAGTCTCTGTCCGTGTGTATGCACCGCGATTACTCGACAATTTGGGTTGTACGGAGTTATTTAGTCAGCACACAAGGCAGTGCAGTGTTGAGTTTGAATTTTTGGATCAGCGGTTCTCGAGAAATCTAATAATCAATCAATAAAAAATTAAAGATTAATAGATCTTTCTTCATAGTTTCAATAAATTATCTCCCTTGACTTCCGCTCTTTAGAATTATCTAAATTTAGATATAAAATATCTAAATTGGCAACACTGAAAAGAAGTAACCGAAATACTGCGAAGCCGTTAAATATCTATGCGCTTTGTCGTGGAGCAATGTTTAGCAAGCTAGTTTGGCACACCATTGCTACTGAAGAGAGTTTCTATCTTCACTTGGTACTCTACATCTATTGCCTTGTGACAGATTACGCTGAGCTTTATAAATATCAAAGATGATCAGATTAACACGTTTACTACCACACGACGCACGAGCACGTCTTGTTGCGTATTAGCTGTGATGCACATGTGCGTCCATTCCACGATTCTATTTAAGACAATATAAATAGCTACGGCAACGCGCTGGACTCAGTTTCTGTCTTGCAGCATTGGGTAGAGGACGTGCTTTTTTTGTTTGTCGCGCTGTATGTTGTGTTATCCAAGGTAGAAGTGAACATGCTTAGAAAAGAATACCTTCTGTAGTTTTGAGATGAGTTATTAATCATTCCAAAAGTTGTCCAGACTATTGATCTCACCCGAAACGTTGTGGTAACAACAGCAACAACAAAAAGAATGAGATCAATACTCTGAAGAACTCTTGGAATGAGATTTAAGTTTTAGAAGTGAAAAAAGTTGATGGATTTGATATAGTATACTATTGTGGGGCACATGTCGTAGCGCGATAGTGAGCCAGCCTATGGTAAATACTTGCATAAATACATTATTGCATGGCGTTATTATTATGACATAAGCAATTTCCTTGACCTTTTATTTAGTCAACACACAAGGCAGTGCAATTTCCTTGACCTTTAGGTCAAGGAAATTGCTTATGTCATAATAATGTATTTATGCAAGTATTTACCATAGGCTGGCTCACTATTGCGCCTACGACATGTGCACCACAATAGTAAACTATATCAAATCCATCAACTTTTTTCACTTCTAAAACTTAAATCTCATTCCAAGAGTTCTATGTAATAGATATTCTTACGGATTTTTAACCAGTGGCAGCTGAAGATAACGTCCCCCACAATCCATAGTATGGCTGTCCAAACAGACATAAGATTAAAAATACATGTCACCCGAACCAGTCTTACTAGTCATACTGATAAGCTGCGAATGTCCGAAGAGAAATGGTCTGGTTATTGCGTAACGGAGCCTCCGTACATCCTAAATTCATACCTTATTAACAATAAATCTATTAAAATCATAGCGGAAAATGGTTATTTATGAATTCCTTCATTTCTCGATTATTTAAACACTATTATGATTTAATAGCCTTTCAGGTTCAATCAAGTGTGGAAACTGAAAGAATGATACAAGAATTTTGAAACATGTTTCAATTTTTTTTAAATTCGATTTTTCTTTTTTTAAATCGGCATAAAAATGAATATTTTTCCGTTTTACTGACTATAAGTTTATAATATGATTTAACAAATAAAACTAAAACGGTTACCAAACAGCAATATTTTACGTTGAACATATTTTTATCGCCGGTCTCTCTTCGTCGTTAAATACAGAGACATCACTGCAACATCGACTGCTAGAATACACACGTGCGCGTGCACATCGATACCTGTTTACTATAACCCATACAACTTGACGTGAAATACCTCTACGTGAACATTCATGCGTAAATAACTCAAGAATTCATATGAAAGACTCTTCAGAACAGTCTACATTTTCGACAACTCGCTCAACTGATGAATATTTCTTATCTAATAAAATAAATTCGTTACGCAAATAGAGTCTTCCTTTTTTTGTCTATCTGTTCTAAATTTTCTTCAAAACTTTCGAACTTGGTTTGTTAAATTTACAATTTTCCGGTCGTTTTACGCTCCGGCGTTCTTTAGATGGCTGTCGTATTTTTGTAACCTTCTAGGAATTTCAAACCGAACCCTTTATTCAATCCACTGGAATAGATTGTTCTCATTATGCTGTCCATACTAGAGGATATATCGTATTAGTTAACCAACACTTATATCCACAAGGACGAATTAAGTGTATGGAGTTACCTGGGAGTCGTGAGTTCACTCCAGGGCGGTAATGAGCGGTGCGAGGGAGGGCGCGGAGCCGGCGCCCAAACTTTTTTTTAAATTTAAAATAAAAAAACCTAAATAAGAATAAAGCAAAATATGAAAGTAAGACTAAACCATGTTAAAATGAATTAGCCATACGTATGTCTGACATACACCAAAATTGCTGAATTTCCGAGATTTTACCTGGAAACCAGATTAATATATGCTTTTATGCAAATATTAGACTGCTAAAAATGATATATTGTATATAAGTATCTAAGACTGCTAAACTGAAAGGAATTTGGGACCTGAGATGCTAGGAAATTCGAAATTTTCCGGGGCTACCCCAGCTGCATTTGGGTTGGTTACCCTTGCCCATTCCCCTTGTTACGGTCCTGCACTCAGAATGCTCTATGCCCCTGAGCACAAAATCTCGTGCTTGCACCTACTGCATCATTACCATACACTTCGGTGGTTCATTGGTTATCTTCTTCTGAGCTTTCCCCCAGAGTAAACGGTGTGGAATGTGCATTTTATAGTCAGTCATTATTTTCGCCAAAATAAAAATGACCCACAACGTGAATCCCCAGAGATCATATGCAAAACTCTGGCCGGCAGAAGATAAGATGGCGTGACGACATAGACAGGTTCCGGAGATATTGAGGCCGCGACGCCCACGATCAAGAGGTCTGGTGAATCTTGGGGAAGGTCTATATCCAACGACGGACGTTAAAATGATGATGATGATGCTGCTGCTGCTACTACTACTACTACTGCTGCTGCTGCTGCTGCACGCATCAGCAGTAAAGAGCTGAGTAAGCTTCAAGGGCAAGTCTAAAAAGTCCTCAACGTTGTGCAAAATATGGCGCTGGGAACCTTTGCATCAACCTAATAAGTGACTTGATACACCCTGTAGATTTCAAATGAAAGTGGAATCATTTCTGTTGATAATCAATCTAAGGCCTAATTAACTTTAAAAGTACTTCGACATACTTATTAATTGACTCCTTGAATTGTCTTTTCATACTCTGTCTGATTTCAATGAATATCAGAACACATTCTTCTAATAGTAACATCAAACCCGTAATTTCAGGGAGAAGAGACTGTGCAAGACGAAAAGATTGTCTCGATGTTTTTGCATGCAATACGATTCGATTCTAAGTTTTCGTTTATGTCAACTGAATTGGTGTCAGTGACAGTCGTATCATTGGCCAGTTGTTATTTCTGTCAACATCGAGAAGAGAAACTATGGTTTTGCTTATTTCGTGTTTGGAAAAATTTAAGATATTTTGTATTTCATTTCAAGCAAATACATTTTTAACCATTCTCACTCAGACAGATATGGACAAGCGATAGGCAGTCTTACTTTGTTTGTCTGTGTGTACACGGATGTCTCACTCGCTTTCTCTGCCTGTGCCTCTCTTTCTGTGTCTACACACACTCTCTCTCGGTACCTGTTGCATTCACTCTATGTGCCCGTCACGCACGCGCGCGCGCGCTCTCTCTCTGATAATGTTTGATTTAAGAAATTCAGACAACGGTAAGACTGTTACATGCTACAAATGTAAACAAACAATATGGAGTGGTTCCAATCTATGCTACTTACTGAACAGTCATAGGATACATGTCAAAACCTGAGTGTCCTATTTTTTTCAACCTGGACCAACTGAAAATGTCTAAAGCCAACAATGGGAAGACTGTTTTTGTATACTCACGGATGCAAAAGACAATAGAGGATCTTGTTCAGCGTGGATAAGTGCTAAAAAGTACCTGGCTCCCTCAAAAGTCTTTACTGCTTGTGCTGTATTAAGCTAAGCTTAGTAAATGTTAGGTGTGGTCCATATCTACATTTAACCACAGGTGAGAAATGAGTGACAACAAATGTACATGAAAAATAACAAACTCCACTTGGGGTTTAATTTTATTTATTTTTATTTTACAAAGCATAACAGAAAAGTCAAAAGGAAATAGGGAGACAAAATAATTTACTCAATCAACCATTAAAAATCTTTTTTATAAAAAACAGAAAGGGGGAGGGCATTTGACAAAAAAAAAAAAACCTTTCTAAATGAAGAAACTGTTTTATACAGGCCTCCTAGTTCATTATAGCGCGGGTGGATGGTGGATCCCAAAATACTAATCTAGCTCCAAAATAGCTAAATTGGCAACTGGTTATCGCGGGTTGGTTATAACGCGATTGGCTTTCTTGGACCCCAACACCCACGTTATAACGGGGGTCCCCACTTGTATTCGGATTGACTGATTTATCAACCTGGTGATTTTTTTCTCCAGTGGAGGAATCTATGAAGCTCACTTTGAGAATTTCACAATTTTTTTCCAATGATTCCAATCCCATCAACAATTTTTTTTTCTTCGAGAAACAGATTTTTTTTTATAGATAAATCGCAACATTAATTTACGGATGCTTTACTTAAGTGTGAATTACTTTCAGATTTTTGACTACGTAAGCAATGACTAACACCCTAACATTAATGCATAATACAATGAGAGAAGGCAGAATTTATTTGTCCCCACCCTAGCAAAAAGTGACACATGGTCGCTTATTTATTGTAGGAATTTGTACCTCCGTATGATACAAAACATGACACTAAGTCATTTCTTTAATATGGACTTGAAAAATAACTGGTTCCTTTGATGCAGACATCAAGGTGTACCCCTCTTTAATGAGGAGATGGTGTCTTGTGTGCAGAGCCACAATCACTAGACTGTTTGGCCTGCCTCATCCGAAGACGAAAGCAAGCCAGTAACAACCAATTATGAATTATGTTGATTGTCTTTGTGACCTTTTTTGTTGAGATTCTCAAAAATGCAAAAACATTCTTGAATCAAAAATACTCTTTTTTTTTTCTTTTAAGTTTTGGCAATTTGGAATTCTTTTGCATAAATTTGAAAAATTATTTCAGAATGTCACCTTTCACAGAATTTCTAATAATACTTTCAAGCCCAGAGGGTTTAAAAAACTGTTTCAAGAAGCCCAAAAATAACATTTAAAAATTTGGATGGAAATATATTCAGCTCATCAGCTTGTAATGACTGAAATAATCTAGTTGTTTACTAGCTATCACCTGGTTGGGGTTTCAAGTCCCACTGGTGGCCGTTTTAGTTGCTATTCTGTTCAACATATATCGGAAAAAGATTGAAAAAGATTTTCGCAAAATAATTATGCTTCTTCCATGCTTTCAAACATTACAAAAAAAAATTATGAATTCTAAACCACACATGAATTCTTCTCTGTAAATAATGTATAATTTACTTAATACTTTCTATGTTTTGAGCATTTTCTGGGTGCTCTGACCTGGAAAGGGGGTCATCCCATTCTTATTTTTGTAACAAGAGTTACATAATTGAAAAAATATAGACATAAAAAATATACACCAGTTTCTTTCTTTCTTTACAACTTCACAAAAATATTCGTGCTGATGTTCACCGTTATTAGCTCTTCTAGCTTTTGGAATTTTGAACCAGCTTTGCTCACTGGTCTTCTAAGATCATTTCTTTTCTTTAAATATATTAAGAATCAATGAAATTTTGCCAGGAGTTAATATAGGGCAAATAGATTCATGCTTAGAGCCAATGAAAGGAGGCAACTTCCCACATTATTGAATGCAGGAGAAGAAAAAGATTTCTCAATCTGATTTTTTTTTATTGTAGATAAACTTTAATTTTAAAGAGCTAAGAAAAGTTTGAAAATGATAAATGTTTATCTAAAGAAAATCTATGGTAAATAAGTAATATTCTGTGCAGAGATTGATTATAAAAAACTTTCTTTTTTAAAAATCAAAGCAATTTCTGTCAACATGATTCTTAAGTATTACTTATAAAGTCTCAAGATGCTGTCCTTAAAAGGACCACATTTGCTAGCCTATAACATTCATATCTTACAAGAGTAATTTTCTTTCTAACTGTTCCTCACATCTGAACCCAAACCTTTTCCTGCACAACCCAAACCTTCAGCGTGTTGCCTCCTATCCATAATACCGGTGGATTAGATGCTGTGTAATATTTGAATATTATTTTCATAATTGGCCAGCAATTATGGTATATAATTTTAATTGTTAAACAAATATAAGAGAAAAGAAATCACAAAAATAAACACCCTTAGATTTATATTTTAAAACGTTTTTAAATTTAATACTCATGATACATTTATTCATTTATGATAGCAATATAAAATTGGTGTGGGGTAAGTAAATTTACTGATTCTATTCCATTTTTGCCCATACTACAATATTTATTATGTGAGGAACCATTTTTTTCTGTTAATGCCAAGCCTGTCATGTTTTTGTTCCAGTCGCAGAGTTGTTTTTACTTTCAGTTGGATTCCATTGTACATACTAATGGCATCTGACAATGAGAGACATGGAAAATCATGTGCTGGAAGGAACAATGACCAAAATAATAAGTTAGCTAATATGTATAAGAATTGCTTTTACTGAGGCTGAGTGATCTGTAAAGTTACAATCTTTTTTGTAACCCAGTTTATTAAAATTTATTTTAAAAAACACAAAAGGGGAGAGGTTTTACCAAGAATCTATCTCATCTCATTATAAATATTGATAAATCTCGGTAATAATAGATCAAGTGTATTAAATGAAACTCATTAAATTTGATTGTTTTTAATTTGCAATGTAAACTATGTTTACAGAAACTACTCCATTAGAAGAAAATAATCAGGAAAAAAAATGGTCACTTTCTAATTTCTGTAATATTCTAAATCTACCCCTTATTATTATGTGCATTGGCATAAACCAAAAAATATATATTTATGGTTTTGTAGCTGTTTACATCGTTGAAGATTGCAGATTTAAATCTGATCACAGAAGGCAAGGCATTAAAAGAAAATTCAACTTGCACTGACCATGTTTAGCCCTAGTGAAAAAAGCCAGCATATGTGTGCATAGTCAGGTTGGGGAATCTCACAACATTTATTACAGACATGCCAACCAAATTAAAGTTGGTTCCCTTTGAGCCAGAGATTTGAAGTGAAATTAATTGACTCTGACAATATTTTATTGCAGAGAAAGGATTAAAAACTAAGCAATAAAAAATCAAGATTAAAAAAAATATACATTTGCATAATTATGAAATATGAGAAAAAATTGATTAACATCCAGATTTACCAGAAATTTGGATAAGAATACAGATCTCAGTATCTTTCTTGCTCTTAATACTGTAATAGTCTAAGGGTTGTCAAATCTCAGTTGGTATCTTTCTTGCTCTTAATACTGTAATAGTCTAAGGGTTGTCAAATCTCAGTTGGTATCTTTCTTGCTCTTAATACTATAATAATCTAAGGGTTGTCAAATCTCAGTTGGTATCTTTCTTGCTCTTAATACTGTAATAATCTAAGGGTTGTCAAATCTCAGTTGGTATCCTTCTTGCTCTTAATACTTTAATAATCTAAGGGTTGTCAAATCTCAGTTGGTATCTTTCTTGCTCTTAATACTGTAATAATCCATGGGGTGATGGTTTCTAATAGACATACATATAGAAAAACTTGGTTTTGTAATAGAACAAATCAAAATTTGAATGTTCCCAAAATTTTGATCACTTCTACCCAGGGCGACTACCTTCATCCTGACCCAATACTAGGAAATCAAGACCTCAAGGATAACATTGTAGGATTCAAAGCTACCTCAGATTGTGTAGCCAGTGTCACCATACAGCTCTCAAAGTGGTACAAAATGAACGTCATTCAAGTTTACGCTCCCACTTCACAGTCAACCAAGGAGGAGGTAGACAACTTCTATGACGACTTGAACTCCACATTCCAAGATACAAAGAAAAACCTCAACATCACTATGGGAGACTTCAATGCTCAGGTTGGACAAGGTAATGAAAATTGCATAGGCAAGTTCGGATACAAAATACAAAACAAAAGTGGTGAAGATCTATTAAATTTGCAACAGTGAATGGATTAAAAATCATGAATACCATCTTCAAGAAGAAACCGAACAGAAGATGGACTTGGAGGAGCTCCAATCACGAAATCAAAAACAAGTTACCCTGACAACTTCATATAAACTAACTTATTAGCTAGGCTTTGCAGAAAGAACGTGTTTCACCAGCAACCTATATGTGTTTACTGCACCCCACCCCCATAACCCATGCTTCACAGCTAACCCCACCCACAAAGTCAGCAATCATTAATCATCACATTATTTGGTCATGAGTTCATGCCTTTTATCATAAATCTTTAAAATCTTAGAAATAATTTAATAAAAAAAAGGGGAGTTTTTTGCAGTATGGTTTTACCAGGAAAATGACCATAGCAACTTTTTTTTGTGTGAACATTTTGAAAAATTTCTGTAATAAACAAGATGTTTACATCTTTTTGTACATGGGATCATAATTACTAGGCTAGAAAGAATGTAAGCTTTAAGAAAAGCCACATCTCTAAACTAGAGAGATGTGCAAGTTGCTTTGCTGAGAAATTGTAAATTAGACACACTGGCTCATATTACGAATTGCATAGTCCTTTTTTTTTAAATACAGTAGACTCATGTTATTACAGTACCCTTGGAGTGCTGTTATAACGAATCTACTGTTATAAAGGGTTGATTAAAAAATATGGCAAGCAAATTTTAAAACATGGCAAGCAAAGTATTTACTTTTTAATTTGCTCGGGAAAAAGTATAATCACCGAGAATAGTCTTGCGAGAATATTAAAAACAAATGTGCCATTAGAACGAGTGCTGTTACAAAGAGAGTTTACTGTAATAACCTAGAATAAAATTTTGCAAGTTAAAAAAAACAAAACAAATTCAGAAGTATGAAATCATGTCAAAAACAAAAATACAAATATTTAGATTTTGTCCAAAATAAAAAATTTTAAAAATCTAGGGATACAGAGGCTCATCTTATTCCATTGGTAAATGTCAAGTAACAGGAAGAAGAAAAAAAACATGAGTATTTCCAGGGCTGGGACAAAGTTAGACAAAATGCAGTTAGCTTAACTCCAAATGTAATATCTCAATGACCAACCATAACACAATATTTCTGATAAGGACATTCTATAGCAAAAGAAAAAGAATTATATATATGAATATGTATGTGTGAGAATTCCAAATATATGTAAATACTTCTTTGATATTGACAAGCTATCATTAATAATTCATATACACACAAAATAAGCAAGTACACGATGTGTGTGTATACACGTTACATCGTTTTGTGTATGTATATACATACACACACCGAGTGTACAAATGCAGGTAAATCATGTGTATACATAAGCAGCAAATCCACTTTAGTTTTCTTCTTAATCGTCTCTTCTTGGCAATAATTATGAAAGACATCTAGAATGTCATGGGAAAGCTGTGGCAGGACTCCAATTCAACTAAGTTTGTTAAAGCTTCTTCTCTAAGCATGAATTGACCGATTTCTGCGATAACTTGGTGAAACTTTACGAAGTAAGCTCAGACCAAAAACCAATCGGGGTCACAAAGTGTACACTGTTTTGATAACACATAAGTATATTCACATTATATATACAGTGGTGAACAAAATGTATGCCTTCGTCCTTTATTCAAGCCTTTTATTAACCATTTTGAATGTATGTTGTGTAGTTGAGTTCAGAGTGTAAAACTAACGTATGTTCTCTGCATTTCATCTGTTGCATTTGTCGTGACGCAATGAAACATGCCAAGTTTCGCGGACATCATTTTTAGCCAAGCTGTGATAGGATGTGTTCACTCATTTTTTTTTTCTAAGTATACGATTGCTACAAGTGAGTGAATCACTATTGGGTAGGTGTTACTGATACTATTAGACGTTATTTTGTAGGTTTTGGAGAAAATACCAAAGAGTAAGCTGTCCACGGCAACAAAGGAAGATATTGTCAAAAAGGCTGAATTTGGTCAATCGTTTTCAGATACCATTTTTGAACGATCACTTAGTCTTCAGAATTATTGCAAAACATTGTCACCGGTACCATGCAGAATGTAAAGCGTTGTGGCTGGCCAAGGAAGACTAGTAAGCGTTTTGACCGAAAGATAAAAATGATCTCAATATGTGACCACTTCAAAGCAGCTTCTAAAGTCCTGAATGAGGTGTGCAATGGAGAGGAACCTCCAATTTTATCTTGCACTGCAAGGCGGAGAAACTGGGTGAAGAGGTTGTGTATCAGTAAAGAACCCATTTACCAGTTCTGTCAACTTCAAAAAACGTCTTTCCTTTGCCAAAAAGCATAAGAATTGAACTGCGAAAGACTGAAGCGATGTTTTGTGGTCCGACAAGTCAAAGTCCATCATGGTTATTTTGGATGGTGTCAGGTATGTTAGTATGAGACCAAGGAGCATTTTGATCCCAAATACATGTGTGGCATCAATAATCACAGTGGGGGAAACAATGGTATTGGAATGCATGTCTGCAGCCAGTGTTGGAAGGATCTACTAAGTCATTGGCACTTTGAAACAGGTCAATTCTTAGACATCTTGTAGAACACAATGTTGCAGAGTACGGAGGACCTGTTTGGAGATGACACATGTATTTTTCAACATGATAACTATCCCAAAACACACCACACAAGCAACTAAGGCATTTATTGCTGGCCAGCATTTCAAAGTCCTCAGGTGACCTTCCCAGTCCCCTGACTAATCCAATTGAAAAACATTGGGAAATTTTAAATCAGAATCTAGATGTCACACAGAGCTTCCAG
>VCCN01000462.1:6129549-6140444 GCA_006491835.1 Architeuthis dux | reverse complement strand
AACTTCAAAGAAGATATTTACATTATTTTGGGCGTTTTTTTTCATCACATATTGCTTTCTCGGGACGTAGCTAAAAACATTTAGAAATTCGAGATTCATGATAAACAAAAGCTAAAAAAACATGTAAGCAAATTATATTTTTCATCAAAATGTGTGTTGTTATCAAGAAGAAAATTATAAGATTAAATTTTTGTGACACAATTCTTTATAACTGGAGAATCTTTTCATAAATTTGACAGTGTAAAAATTGTTGTTTTTTCAATAAAAAGCAAATGGTGTACCTTCCTTAAAACAAGGAAAAAAGTGAATGTTTTAAATAAATTTAGATAACTTAGATAAATTTATTTACTTCATTTTGATTTGTATATACTTAAGACAATCCAACATAAGTGCAACATGAACAACTATAAAACTTTGAATAAACTAACATTTTCTGGGTTAAATTTTCTTTTTAAAAAAGACAAAACTGCTTACGGCTCATTCCAATGGTGTCGCCTCCAGTCAATGAACCCAATGCACAGTCTCCAGGCCTGTACTTAGTTTGGCCTAGGGTTAAACCCATTGAGCCTTAGCACTGGTTCAGAAGCCAGACATGGTAAGTTATTTTTATTCCAAGGACCTCAGATGAAGGAATAATTGATGCTATTACTAATAATGAATGTCAACAAATTTTCCAGGAACAAAGTCATTTTTAATATCCCCTGGTAGATATAAACCTCAAATAGCCGTGATAGTGGTGATAATTATACATATAATAAGCCTATTTTATGAGTAATGCTTGCATTAATAACTGACCACTGACAATCCTTTTTCTTCATTTTCATTGCTTTTCTATAGTAAAATCATTATAAATGCAAGTACTTTCTGAGAAAATGGGTCTGTACAATCAAAAAACGTTATCTGCCTTGCAAAAGTCATTTCCAAGAACAATATAAATAAATCCCACAAAATTTGATTGTTTAGTTTTAACAATGGCCATTTCATGCAGGTTTGAAAAACAAGACAATGAATGAATAAAAAAGTGGATTTTCTTTAGACTTCTTGGATAAAGCATTTATAAATTAGAGAAGAAAGAAAAGAAAGAAAAGAAATGAAATAATTTAAGAGAAATAAATGAGGCAAACAAAACAGCGGGGGGAAGAGAAAGAGAGTGTTAAAGAGAAATATGAAAAAGTGAGAAAGAAAGAGAAATATGAAAAACTGAGAGGAAGGATAGGATAAACACACAAAGGAAATGTTTAAAGGAAATGTTTAAAGAAAATGGGAAGAGAAAGAGAAAGGGATAGACAGGGAGTAGGGAGGAGAGCAGGATTCATTAAAGATTAAAATCAGAAGGAACGTAATGTTAATGGTTTTACTTTTTTATATTTCTCTCCTGATTTTGTAAAAAGTTGACTAAATTTATTCAGAAAACAAACTAAAAAAAAAGTAAATAATTCAACTCCATCTCAAGTTTTGCTAAGATCCACATCATGGTTCTTTTAAATGACATTTGCTTTTTTCATAAATGTACAGACCCATTTTCTCAGAAAGTACTGAAATGCATTTACATCATATATGTAGTGGCCCATTCTGTCTGTCAGTAATGCTTGCATTAATCCTGACCACTGATGATCCATTTGTTCAGCATTTGCTATGCATTTTTATAGTAAAAGTATTTGCAACACATACTAAAATCAGTAACACTTGCCTCAATTCATTACCACTGACTATCCCTTTCTTTCTGATTTCCAATGCACAACATAGAGATTAATTGGCAAAACTTGCTCAAATAAACTTTAGGTCCCCAATTGCAAAAATTTGATGGCCAAAATCATCAATTTCGCTTTTAAGTACTCATGTTACGATGGTAATTGTCATTGATTCACAGGCCTGTCAATGACAATCAGCTGCTTGCACCAAGATAAACACTCACTAACATATAGACAAGGACACGTTCTTTATACTATATAAGACTTATGTCTTTCCACACCTAGAGTACTGTGCACAGGCCTGGTCACCATGCTTGGAGAGAGATAGAAATCTTTTAGAAAAAGTCCAGAGACGTGCAACTAAGTTAGTACCAGAATTAAAAAGTATGAGTTATGAGGATAGGCTAAAAGTGTTCAGATAAACATTGTTAAAAAATAGTAGAGATCGGTGAGACTTAATAGAAATGTTCAAAATTATGCGTGGTTTAGAAGTAGTAAACCCTGATGTATTTTTTACTAGAAAGGGATACAAGGGACTGAGAGGCCACACATATACGGTAGAAGCAAATAGAAGTAGATTGAATATCAGAAAATGATATTAAGAAGAATTATGATGTTTATTACACTACGGTCACCACGAAAGGCCCCCAGACATTAGTGTGTAAATATGATTGTTATGATGTATGCTTGTATATACAAATTGTATACTTTTTTTTCACACTAAAATAAAATGTTCTAACAGTGGGCTATAACAAACTCTTCTGTGAGGGAGAGATCAAAATGTATCCTTTCTACCTTATAGACATGCCTCTGAAGTTAATATTTTGTATAAGTTTTCAAGCAGAAGATTGATTAGTATTAAATGATCAATATTTTGAATTATTAATATTATATTTACTATATTTGCTCACATGTTAAATGTCCTATGGAAATGTTGGCACACAGAATGAATTGATGGTTTTTACGGGTACCTTTTAATTTTGGTGCATTCAAAAATCTAGGTTCTAGAAATAAACATGAAGATTTATTCTATCACTAGAATGTAATACAATTTTCAATGCAATGCTTTCTTTATTCTGAAAGAGCACAAAATGTTCCTTCTTGAGACAACCCATTGTTTAATTATAAATTGTATATCTACTATATTATACTATCTAAAGACATAACTATATATTAAAGACAACACCAAAGAAATATTAATAAAAATAGTTATTCAGGACTCAGATATTGATCACTATGTATGAGGGCATATTGCAAGATGCATCTCCCCATACATCTAAAGTAGTTCCAGGACTCAATGTGGTTACATGCACCCCTTAAAGAGAGTCTATGTATCCCTGGTACATGAGCATTCATCCCACACTTGTTGCCCTGCTGAAATATTCTAAGTAACCAAATCCAGTTAACTTACCTATGTCTCAGTTAAAATGACAAGTGCTATTTATTTACAACTGACTTGTGTTTCACTTATGGTGAAAATATATGTTTATGTATTTTTTGAGGAAGGTATTATTAAGAAATGGAAAAAATTAAAATAAGAGCATCTGGAAACTGGAAACATTTGCATAATTAACACCTAGTTATTGGTTTATTGTGGGCAGTCTAAAAGTAGAAATATATATTACGGATTGACATTTTGCATTTTTCTAATAAAATTCAGTATGCCAAATACTACTAAGTAATAGATAGTTTTTGTTCATAAAACATACAGTCTTGATACATAGTGATATAAACCCTTGATAGTTAGGTAAAATATCAACTTTGGGTTTGACCCATACAGGTGACACATATGCACCCATAGGTTTTTCTGTACTGTAATCCCCAGAATTAAGAAAGCTGTTTTTGAAATGCAAGGACCTGTTTGCCAATGACATAATTGTTATTGTAGAGTTGACACATCAACATTTTAAAGCTCAAAGTTTTTGGAATTGTCGCAAAATCTGGATCCTTGCAGTTGAGAGGTTTTCACAATTTCTGAATTTGGTCCATTTTTAAGGGGCCCAAATCAAAGATTAGGATAGATATAAATATTTTATTTTTAAATCTAGACTCAAGTAAGAATATATATAGTTTTCTATGGTTTTGATGTTTCTGTGATGAGTTATTGAGATCCAGAAATTGAAAGATATTCAATATTTTCCTGATTTTTTATTTTCTTGCATTTTTAAGCACCTCATTAAGGATGAAAGACACTTCTAATCAGATGTTTTTTGGGTGTTTGGTTGACTACTCCAAGCCTACTATCAGGGTGGAGTAGATGGGGGTACTTTAAACATACAGTCAAGGAGTGAGAACTGCTTAAACTTTTAAGTTTTTGAAAATTGCCCCCCAGAGCCTATGTTTTGTGGGTTTTTTTAGATTTTTACCGTTAATTTTTCAAAGGCATCTAAGTTAAAACAATTGGTTCTAACTGATTTTAAAACACTTTAGGATGGAGATGAGAAAAGCAACCATACCAAGGCTTGTAACAAACCCAATTAAAATGCAAGCCTCCAAAATTGGAAAAAAAACTCAAAAAACAAAGGTTTTCGGTAATTCCCTAAAATTCTCTAAAATAAGAACGAATAATGCTATTGCGCTGGATTTTCAGGATTTACTTCTCCCATGGATACAAAGAAATGGTGAAAATTTGAAAAAATATTTGAGGACCTTCGGGACAGACCCTAGGTGAAATTGGCTGGAATGACCCATCTGCTTACTTTCTATATATACAAGGGACTATCGGAAAGTTCAAGGACTAGTTCAAAACAAAATTTGGAATCTTCAAAAAATTAATATGCTAAAACATGCTCCGCAGTCCCATTACTAACTCCTGAAACATTGGTGGCCATAGCTCTAGCCATCCATGAGTTATGCGATGACAGACGGATGGATAAAAAAGACATTTGGTGAATTATAGTAATCTTGAACAGACACTTGACCGGCCTTGAAATGCGCTTGCCACTCAAAACCTGTGTTTGACCTGAAGAATGTTCGCCAAAAGACTGACAAAGCATTTTGAGGGTCTCGGTAGCAGATTTACAGAGCTTCATGCAAAATTTGTTGCAGATCACAGATGTTCTTACACAACACGAGTAGATAGCATGAAGCCTATTGGCAGACTGACTCAGTATGCTGGGTAACAATGAGCATCAGCTGTGCACACATTTTCGTTGAACAGTACAATCCCAGCATGTCAAGTCCGGGAACTTTCCGATACCACCTCATTTATGCTTTTTGTATATGTGATGTCACTATTTATGTAATCATTTGAGTTAGTAAAAGTTTTGATGTATTTATTTAATAAATCCTATCCATGAAATAATGAGTTACAGAAACAGCTAGTTAGTAAATAATTTGTACTTTCTGTTTTGCCAAATGCAAAAATAGTGGATATTGTGTTTGTCAATATAAAGCAAGAAATAAACAGAAAACCTCCTCTGTCAGTTGCAATAGCAAGAGTTATCTCCCATAGCCTTGTTTTTTACCCACAAAAGTGGACCAATGGGAGAGAGGAAGATTTAGGGACTCCTCTTCCACAGAATTAATGGTGCCATAAATCATAGAAGGCAACAAGCATAGTGGAAAGAAAGAAGGAAGGAAGGAAGGAAGAGAAAACCTGCAACATTATCAGACTAACTGAGAGAAGATCTGAATAGCAAATAATTTGTTGAGAGCCTATCTTTCTTGGTGGTGGTGTAACAAAGAAAATGGATATTTTCTATAGTTTTGAGAAGGTTCATTAATATTCAAATGGTTCTTCAGACGATTGAACTCCTTCTTGTTGTTTGTGTTGTAAACAAGACAAAGACACAGAAACATGCAGGTCCTGCACTATAAGGGTTACACCCCTTTAAACATAACTTCTGTTTAACCCATCACACCTGAAGAAAGCCAAAGAATGGATTGGCCGAAACGTTGTGTTTACAACATGAACAACAAGAAGGAGTTCAATCGTCCGAAGAACCATTTGAAAAGAAAAAGGAATTAGTTATCTAAGTTCCCATTCCAGCTGAGGTTGTTTATGTTTACTTCTCACTAGTATCCTTAGCAAATGCATGAATCCTCTCCCCGTGCTCTGTCCCATTGCCAGAATATCTTGACAATAGTGACATCACTGACATGCCACAATGGTTAGAATAAATGAGAGCTCAGAATTTGGGCTGAGTTGCTTGTGTCCCATTGCCAGATATCCAAAAACATCTCATCGTTATGCCACAATAGCTGAAATAGAGGATGTTTATGTTCACTCCTCACCAATTCCCTTGGGAGAGGCATGAATCCACTTCTCTTTGTGCTCTGTCTCATCGCCTGAACATCCTAATAAAATGTCACTGGCATATCATGACGGTTGACAGGGAAGAGTGTTCAGATTCTGGTTACTTGTGTTCACTTTGTGCTTATACCCTATATAAGGGAAAGGCATGAATCCACTTCTCCCTATTCTGTCTCATTACAGGAATATTTTAATGTCTTGTCACTTGAGAAAGGCACGAATCAACTTCTCCTTGCAATATGTCCCCTTGCCAGGTATCTTCACAATAGTTTTGTCACTGACATGCCACAATGTTGGACAGAGAAGTGTGAGTAAGTGAGCACTTGGGCAAACCACTCTCCCATAACTATCTTACCTGCCTAGACAGTAGCAGCAAAATATTGTTACCCTCATAGTCAGCTTGACAGGGGCTAATCAATCTTCCATGCCATCTTGATTACTCTTTGTCAAAGGAGGAAGATGAAGAGATAGGAAGAAGGGGAAGCTGGATGGGATGGAGAGTGAAGGTGGGGACTGCACTCTTGGTGATTCTAAAGGAGAGTTGGTAGCCTTTCAATCTCTTCCTTCTAAGCTTCCACCGTTACCAAATAAACTTTTGCCATGAAGGAGAGGAAATGCAGAAAAGACAAATTGCTTACAGATGGCCAGTCATTGCATTAGGATTTCAAATAAGCAATTTAAATTACACTTTTTTTAAACATAATGGAATGAAATTAATTCCTGTCACAACCAAATAATAAGAAAAAAATTGTTCTAAAAAGTGGAACTGGAAAAAAGTAAATACATTTAATTTAAAGAAAAGATCCTTATATCAACAAAAAAAATTGGAAGAAAGCAGACTTTTCTTATTCAAAACCATAGAAAAGAGGTTTTTTAGTGTTCATTTTAATTGAATTTTTGCCAAAGACTATAGAAATATCTGATTAAAACACAGCAATGCGAAAGAGGAAAGAAAAATAAAGAATTTATGAACAAAAAAGGCTATCAACAAAAATATGGTCTTATTGCACACAGACTGCTAGGGAGATGAATGTCAGTGTCCCAGACCAGTTTATAAAAGAAATAATTGTGTTGTTGTTACAAAATGTTCTTTAGGTATTACTAGCAGGATATCCGGCATTGTCTGGGGGAGTGTAGCACTCAGTTTGTTGCCCATTTGAGTAAGAAGAAAATAATTAAAAATGATAGAAAATAATATAGATAGAGAGAGAGAGAGAATGAATTTAATTTTTTTTTTAATTCCATTGCGCAGCGAGTCATCTCTTGATTAAGAGGAGATAACTACAACCAGAATACAGTCATTTTCTCTGGTTTTTGTTTTATTTTGTTTCTCTGCAACCTCAGATGGTCTCGAAAATTAAATGCAATGTGTTCCTAACATTCTGGATTAAAAGTTAGTCCCAATGAATCTGTTTTGACATTTGTAGAGTGGTCCATATCAATTTGCAATCGGAATAAACAGATATACATACATACATTCACAAATGTATAATAGATGAGATTAAATAAACCGCCTCCTTATAGAACAGAGTCACTCCAACAATTTAGACAAAAAATGTTTTTCTTAGGTCTATAGTATTGCATAAAGAATACAAAACCTTTATAACATCTAACTAGCTCAACTATCGGGCGGTTTCAGCTAGAATACATATGTATATTGAATGGAAAGTTATGTTTCAGTTTAGCATTATAGTTACATTTTAAATAGAACACCTTCTAAACCCATTTCAAAAACCTCCCCCTAGGTCCATTGAGTATGCATGCCAAATTTTACTTGATCTGTGCCAAAGTTTGATGAGGGGTCACAGTGACAAACTGAGTCTATCCCTATATTGTTTTATATACATAAAAAGAGAACAGCAGATAGGTAGCTGAAATCCCACCCAATTGTTTCAGGTTGTTTGGGTCTTCAGTCCTATAAGCCATTTTCCACCTACTATCAACCAACTAATATTGCAATGTTAACCAACTTAAATCACAATTTTTCAGTTGTTTTATACACTACAATCATTGCATCGATTTCACTCCAGTGCTTCTGGGTAAACAACGTTCATCGTTTGTCTTTTTGGTGCCAGAAACGTGAGCTTATCAGCACAGCCGGTTCTTGAAGATGCTACATAAAACATGCCATGAGTGGAGAAAGGAGTGTCAAGATCAAAATTCATCTCCTTGAATGTTTGGTCTTGGGCCTTGTTGATAGTCATAGCAAAAGCTGGCTTGATTGGCAATTGTAATCTTTTGAATTGAAAGCCAAGGGTAGAATCATTGGGAATCATGGGTATCCTTGGCAGAAATATCAACTCTTCTTTATAGGATCCACATGATACTGTAGCTTTACAGTTTGAGAGCATAAGGTGTAATACCAGGCACCCCTAGAGAGTTCTGTAGCTCTGCTGGGTATTGAACTGCTTCATCGTCATTCATAGCTGTGTCTATAGACATATACACTCGTTCTTGTCCAGGAAACACAGACATGAGCCATCCGCTAAGCCGGTTGATTGTATCATTAAGTGGTGACAGGATGGATTAGAAGCATTTGTCACCAATTGTGGGAAGACACTCCTTTAAGATCCTCCAGCTTTTCAACAGATTGACCAGGATTTTCTGGGATCCTGGTGTCTGCCCCCTCTACAATTGGAACAGCACCATTGCCAACTTTTAGAAGCCAATTTGCAAAATTGGCTGCTTGAATATTGTCAGGGAGACATGCACACATGTTTGTGGTGAGTTTCCTGACAGTGACATGCTACCAAAGAGGAGACCTTTTCAGACTGGCACTATCAATATCATCTCTAGTGCCATTCTTTACTACTGGAAGAATCTGTCTAAAGTCTCCACAGAGCAAAGTTGGAATGGTATATATGCATATTGAATGGATTAGTTTTGCATTATATTTACATGTAAATAGGACAACCTCGAAAACATTAAATGATGTTTATTCGGAAGCCAAATAGTCAAAATTCTTTCCGCAGGTCCACTAATTATGCATACTAAATTTGGTTGAGCTGCACCAATGTTCAAACAATGTTTAGGGGTTGGGCAGACAGACAAACATTATCAGTTGTTTTATATAAATAGATAACTCCGATCCTGGGTAGTGAGCATTAGTTTCTAATTACTTATGTATAAAAAATATAGAAAATACCTATTATTCACTTCAAACTTTGTATTTGTTATCAGGACAGTGATTATCATATGTAATTGTTTTCTTACTTTATGTGATCAAAAATGTACAAATGTGCCCATTATCCAATTGAAAAAAGTAGATTTCAAATTATCACTGTCCTGGTCACAAAAGCAAAGTTTGAAGGGAATAATTGACATTTTCCATACTTTTTAGACACAATTAGTTAGAAAAGAAAACTTATTACCCAGGAACCAAAACAAGAAGAAAAAATGCACAGTGTAATAGAATAGATTAATAGAATCTATATATGTATATTGAATGTAAAGTAAGGGTTCAGTTTCGCATTATAGTTACATGTAAATAGAACCCCCCCCTCAAAACCCCTTGGAAAATCTTTTTTGAAAAACCAAATCTTCCAAGTTATTTCTATAGGTACACTGAGCATGCATACCAAATTTGGTTGATCTGCGCAAATGTTTAACCAATGGTTTTTTTTTTTTTGGGGGGGGGGGGGCAAAAAGAAATTGGCAGACAGACAAACATTATCAGTTGTTTTATATAAATAGATTCTCCAAACTCTTCTGACTAACCCATTCATGGAATCCTTGACTCGTTATCCACCCCTACCTAGACTTTTAATTAAGAAAATAACAATGATAAGAAAAGAGCAAATAGGTTAATTATATAACAAAACATATAATAATGAAACACTGGATACTTTGCAATGGAGCAATGGTTTGCAATCTAGTCTCAAAGACCATTACTACTGGAGTGAATTTGATTCTTACTGGATGTCTCAAATTGTGACCTTGTGCCAGACTAAGTTAAGCTTAGAAAATACAGGCTAAATTGGTGAGCTTCAGTCATAAATCCCTGATCATTTCAAAGTTTAGTAGCTCATGATCAGGACCATAAGACTTGTCAGAGGTAAACATTTTTAGATGTACCATTGAGTTAAAGCTGGCATTTCTTGCTTTTGACCTCAGCTCAATCAACTCCCTAGTGATTTCTGATCCTCTGAAATATCTCTCCAACAGGATCAATAGTGATCCCTTTAGGGAGCCAGGTCAAATGTAACACTTGTTAAAAACCCAGTTGTCATCATAAACTTTAGAGAATAAAGAAGCTAACAGTTTAGGAAAATCTCATTTCTTTTTGCTAAATTCTGCAGTTGGAAAGACTTTTTAGATAATACAAAACCTATGGCTTATAAGTGGTTTAAGACTCAGTGCACTACAAGCTCTCACTCTCTCTCTCAAATACTTTTCTCAATGTTTTGTTTTTAGTGACTGATGTTAAGGAATGGGGGCAGCCATTACCCTCATACATACATTTTGCAAATACTTTTTGCAACACAATTAGGAACCACTGTTTTAGAGTGAAGGCTAGCAGATTAGTTGTGTCAACCATTACTAGTGAGTTCAATCCTTACTCAGTGCTTGCTTAATATGGCATTGTTCCAGACTAACTACCACATTAAATAGACATGGTTTCAATATGACTACACTGAAGTTAGGTTAATAAGCCTGTTACATACATTGATTCTTTCAGACCAGTTTCATCATCTTGGTTGTCTTTATCACAACTTTCCAATTACTATACACTATAACCTTTTGTCTGTCTGAATTTCTGAGATGAGGTGTTGTTACCATTATACACTGATTATTTTCAACTGATTTTGTTGCCTTTCTGACATTTTGACTGCTATATTCTCCAACCTGACTGAATTGTTGTCAAACTCCAGTCAAAGTTTGGAATTGTCTTTGTTTTTCTACTGTAACAAGTACAACAAAAACAATCCTCACCAAACTTATGGGAATTA
>VCCN01000462.1:6073315-6090529 GCA_006491835.1 Architeuthis dux | reverse complement strand
CAGTTCTATTTAAGGGAAGCGACTATTCAATAATAGTAATTTATTAATAATTTAACAGTTGCTTCTCTTAGAATAGGCATTCATTTTGGGAGTTACTTCTGTGGCATCCTATATGTGTGGATAAAGAAAGAGAGCTCTATTCTATTAGTAACAATTCTTAACAGTGAACAATCCCTTTTTGCCAGATTTCCAATCCACAATATATAGATTGAGTGCCAAAATTTGCTCAAACAAATTTTTATGTCAAATACTGCAAAATTCAGTGTTTAATCCATCAATCTTTCCCCTATAAACACCAGAAATATTGTGTTTACTAGAGCAGAATATAATAAAAGCTAAACATGTGTGGTAGAGTAGTAAACTTAGTGGGCAGTGATAAAAGCTGGAACCTTGCTTATGTATACTGGATTAAAACTAATTATTGTTTCATTTCCCAGAATTTACCATGTCACTATATACAGTTTCACCCATAAATAAGTACATCCCTACCACTTTTTAATAGAAAGTTAATTGTCTTCTAAACCATAGCAGGATTTTATTATTTCTAGCACACCATTACACAATCAAAAACGGATATTATAAAAATAAAATCCCCCACATTCTTCTGTGCATGAAAACGGAAGAACCCCCCACTCCCCGGAGGTGTTTCCATTTATTCAATATCACTCAACCAGAAACAACAGGTGAGATGCTATTTTAAGACTGCAACATTCACTTTACTGACCAAATTGTGACTTATAACAGGAAAAATACACTAAATACCATTACAGTTTTAGAAACAAGACATGTCTTGTAGGGAAATAGTTAGCAAGGTAGATTTATAGACTATTACAAGGTTGACGCAAAAGTTTCCAGCATTTTTGACAAAATCTTTTATTCATGTAAATTTGTAACATCATTATTCAGTCATCAAAGTATTTTTCTTGGCTTTCTATGACTATCGGACATCATTTAGGTTAATTGTGTATTCCATCATAAAAGAACAATTCCGGTTTTGATTCAACGAATTCACTGAGGAATTTTCCAAAATCTTGAAATTGTTGGAACCACTGATCAGACATGTGTTGCATAGAGCAAAACAAGTCTTAAGGTGACAGATCTAGAGAATATACCACATGTGGAAGAACTTCCATCTCAACTCAATGATCGTGTGTTACGTTGCATCCACAATGGGCATTGTTTTGCAGCAAAATCACTAGTTTACTTCCTTGCCCAGAAAAGGGTCTTTTCTGTTCCAATGCTTCTTTCAAACAAATTGGCTGATTCACCTCTAATTTTTCTGCAGTTCACATGTCGTTTGTGCTGCATCATCTTTCATAAGTTCCTCAAATTCATCAGGTTTCAAATTATGAGGTCTTCCAGAGCATTCTTTGTCTTTGAGCTCAACATCTCCTTTTTTAAACTTTTCAAACCATTCTAAACACATTCTTGCACCAACTGCATCATTATCATAAGATTTTTAGAGATTCATTGCCAAGCTTCCACTACACTTTTCCCAGATTAATCATGAAGAGTAAACAATGTCGAATGTGAAATTTTTATTCAGTTATGATTCTTCACCAAAATAAAGTAACATTATCAGTTTTCCACAATTCTTAAAGAGTATGCATGCACAAGCAATACAGAGTTGCGTAAACTTCAAAGACACTTCAAAGATTTCCTTAAAATTGTGCAAGAGATGGTGCTGGAAACTTTTGCATCAACCTCATATTTATAAAATCTGTAATAGTCACATGGTAAAAATAAATCTTTCTAAGGTTTTTTGCTGATCATTATTTTGTCTCATTTGTAACAGACTTTGCAAAGGTGGCTATTTTAGGATAAAGACATCTTTTCTTGGTTTTCCTTCTCAAAGCTTGAATCCCATCAGAGAGGGTTTCCTCAAGGTAAGTGAAGACCAAAGAAGTCCTCAACAATAAAAAGTGTTTGGCCACAATCCGGGTGCACAGTTACACTTTGACAGCTGTCATTGTGTCTCAGTCGAAGATGACAGTGATATCAGAAAGATGTGAAGCAGCTGATTATGATTTCTTCTGTAACAATGAACTAAAGATACTTTATTCTCTTTTAGCATAAAGACAGGTAGCAATATTCATAAAGACAGGTAGCAATGTTCATAAAGACAGGTAGCAATGTTCATAAAGACAGGTAACAATGTTCATAAAGACAGGTAACAATGTTCATAAAGACAGGTAGCAATGTTCATAAAGACAGGTAATAATGTTCATAAAGACAGGTAACAATGTTCATACACTGTTCATGATGTATCCACACACCTCAAGGTGCGAGGTGACTGTAGGAGTAACATCACGGATGACGGACTCAGCGAACAGAGTTCAAACTCCAGCTGGAACAATGTGGTCACTTCGCACTAATGCCCTTGGGAAAGGCATGAATCCACCCACCCCACCCATGGGTAAAATAGCAGGTGGGATCACACAGAGAGCCTTCCATGGCAATCCCATTAATCCTCTAAGGAGGAGACTGCAATTACTCTCAATAACACAGCCAAAGGCACACACTTCCCTACTTACCGCCCTACTTTCTGGTAGGCTAGCTGCGAGCAAAACGAAAGACACATCAAGAATCAGCAGGTGCGGGCAAGACTTAAACACCAGAACCAATCAGATACAAAGAAAATGTAAGCAAAAGAAATCAGCTTTTCTATTTTATTGGTTTTTAGCTTCTTCCTCCATTTTGAAATCGATAAAATTATTTAAACTGAACAAAGGGTTTGAGAGGTCAGAAACTATAATAATTTTGATGTTAACACAATTCATGTTATCATCAAAGATGGGAAGAAGAGATTGGATTGTCCAAACAAAATTCAGAATGTTAATGACTTTTCTCAAAGTTATAGACAATAGATCAATTTTCAGTTTGCACAATACTTCATCTTATCATTATGATCATTTTGGGCCACATAAGATGAGAATTTCTGTCAGGAAAATTATCTGCGAAGCCATATAGAAAAGGTGTCGCTTCATAAGAAGTAAATTATTATCGCAAGTCATTCTAGCCAAGCAAAAGCTGTTGGCCATCATGAGAGAAGCCATTTCAGAGTGGGACAACTCTATGTAGCAGTTATTGTTAATACAAGTAAAAAGAATTGTCAAAATATTACATGTGTATATAATTCAATCTGACACCTCCTTTGGGAATATAGAAATTTATTTTTAACAGGTTGGGCTTTAAAGAACTGAATGATAAGGCCAACCTGACCTTCTTCTACACATATCAACAACCATTTTGTGTGCCCAATGGCCAATCTAGGCATTTATTTAAAAATTTAATATAAATTTTCTCAGGAAGTCAATTTTATAATTTATATTGTAAAATTACTATTGTTTTGGCTTAACAAACCAATAATATAATAATTGTAATTCCTATGTTTGTCTAAAATAGAAATTAAGTACGCTTTCTGTAATATGATCTACATTTTTTAAGTGAATGTGTGGCCCGCATAAAGATAAAATATGGCTTATGTAGCCCACTAGATCAAAAAGATTGCCCATGCCTGTACTAGAGGCTCTTATTAGATGTTGACAGGAAGCGCTAGATTGCATATACTTTGAAAGTCACTTACTTCTAGCCTCATTATCCTACAGCTTGGGAATGGGGGTTATACTTTTATGGACATGATGAACATATAAATTTATGGCACTCAATAAAACAGACTAGTTAATCAAAATTCCAAACATATCTTACACTAGGCACTCATTTCAGCAATATTATGTTTTTGTTCTTTGTAAACTGCAAAATAAAAGAAAACCAAGAAAATTTCTCAGCTTTAATTCCTCATTAATTCCAGAACTAAAAACTTTGCCCATTAAACAATCTTAATGAAAGTAACTCTGAAAAATCTAGTTGCCAATATCTAATTGACAAACTCAACAATTAACTTATTCTACTAAATATTATAAATTAGAATATTACCAGTCATATGACAGTATTTTAATAGTGGGAATATACTTATACATTTAGGATGTGTGGCAAAGAGGTGGAAATGGACTTGCCCAGAGGAGGTGGCCTGCGAGGCAAAAGCCGAAACAGTGTAGATCAGTGACCTGTATGTTGAGCACTAGCAACCCGGTTATGGTTATAAAAGACCAGGTAGCGACGGTTTGTCAGTTCATTCTTGGCTCACCACCTGAAGCTACGTTAGAGTGTACTTGTACTGTAAATTACATTGTAGCAGCTCAGAGTTCATGACATTGGTGATAGCTTACCAGTGATAAGCGAGGAAGTGTCCCTTGAAGAAATCGTTCCAGTGCTGCGACATTGACATGCCATTTGACTTATTGCATCAAACTATGTCAGCGTTTTCCCCCACTTCCCCCTTTGAAACTACATGGGCAATTCTAAAGAAATATCTCATGACCTACGGACAAAGGTAGTCAAGCTGCACAAGAAAGGCAAGTCATACAGGAACATATCCCAAGCCCTAAAAATGCTAATTCATACTTTAAGTTCGATACTAGATAAGTGGTAATCAAGTGGATCCGTTATCACCAAACCAAGATCAAGATGACCAAGCAAAGTAACATGCCAGACACTAAACTTGGCCAAGAAAAACCCTCATGTTACATCATCCAATCTTCAGGCAACATTATGAGTAGTAGGAATCAATATCTCCACTAACATTATAAGACACCACTTAAACAAAGCTTGGCCAGCTGAGAGAGTAGCAAGGATGAAATCATAGTTGTGACATAAATGCAAAACTGATCGCTTAAATTTGCCAATCACCACCATACCAAGCATACAACATTTTGGGATAAAATTATATGACCTCATGAAACCAAAAATTGTACTTTTGGGGCATAATTATAAACGTTTTGTTTGGCATAAAGTAAACCAATCATACCAAGAAAAGCTTACCATCCCAACTGTAATGCATTGAGGCAGATCACTGATGTTTTGGGGGTGCATGAGCGCCAAAGGCTGTGATCAGCTTATCAAAGTAAATGGCAAAATGAACAATGATCAAAATCAGGAAATTTTATAAGAAAATCTAAAATCATCTACAAGAAAATTGGAAATAAGCATGAATTGGATATTCCAACAAGATAATGACAAGATATGGCAAAATCCACTAAAGAATGATTAAAGGACAACAAAATCAGTATTAGAATGGCCATCTCAGTCTCCAGATCTCAACATCATAGAACCTCTGTGGAGGAAATTGGAAGAGGCTGTGTATGAGAAAAAACATACTAATCTTCAAGAACTGGAACAATATTGCTATGAAGAATGCGGGGGAAAAAAATGGACCTTAAGAAGATCAAAAATCTATTTAGAACTCTCCTAAAACACTGGGAGCTGTAATACTTTCTAAAAGGTGGAAACACAAATTATTAGTACCAGGTGGGCATAAACTTTTGTCTGTATTTTTTGTAACATTGATTTAAATATACTTTTGTTACATATTACATGGCAAATCTTAGTGAAATGTAGTGAAATTGATAGATAAAGTGATTCTTTGGTGAAATTGACTTATTATTTCCCTCCAGATACTCAATGTACAAAGTTTTGGAGGGTGTGCATAAATTTATGACCAGAACTTATATATATATATATGTCATTCCGTGTCAAGTGGACCAATTTTGGGAAAGTGCCCACTCAACCATCTCAGATATAAAGTTGACCCTGAGAACAGATTCTCAGGGCAGTAGAAGTTCCTATTGTGGAATGGTTGCTTTTTTGCAATTTGGTCGTCGTCACTTCAAACAAAGTAGTTGTTCTTGGATCCATAGTGATTGAACGAGTAAAGATATTGAGCTAAAATTTGACAGGACTTCATTTCAAACCCAAATGAACATGTGAGCAAAGTTACAGCAAAATCTGAGATGGTCAAGTGGGGACCACTGGTCACCTTGACACGGATAACCCATATATATATAAATAAATATAAATAAATAATTCAATATCATTTTATGCAGACATAAATTGTATACAAAATCTGTAAGAAAGAGTTCAATGAATTTCAATTAAATTTTGTGGAAGGGTTGACAAGTTGATAATAGGCCACGAAATGACTGATTGAATTTTGGGGCAGATCCATGCACAATTATCTCCCCTACATCAGGCGATCACTTTATTGATCCCCCACTTGATGTACAGAGATTTTAAAAATAGTAATAAAACAAGCTTTAAGTATGCAATTTTTTTTCTTTTTATACCTTTTCATTCGAACATATTTTGGTGTGATGTGTGCAAAATATGAAAATTGTAGCTGTTCTAAACACTTAAATATGAACAAAAATAGAGCGTGACAGTTTTTGCATTACAAAGCAACAGACACTGGTGTTTATATTATAAATGATATTAAGAATATTACTAATAACAATAATATTATTAATAAATAAAAAAAAAAACAATTTTTTAAATTCTGATTGAAATTACTGAAAAATGTTTTTGTTAGTAATCAATATTTGACAAACATGTTTTTGGAAAATTTTCCCCCTAAATAGGTTTTTAGTAGGGAGTTTGATTTGCAATGTAAGTTTATGCTAAATTGTTCACTAGTTTGTGTCCATTTGTTTTTTGAAAGTTCAGACTTTTTTAGTGAGCACTACCCAACAAAATGCGAAAGAAGTAACTTATTCATTGATTACCCATTTCACCAATTTTTTAATTAATCACATTCAATACGGCATGCTGCCAAAAGATGTTGGTCATGTGACTAATTTTTATTAGGTTAAAATCTGTCCACAATGGGGAAAGCAAGTCTTAGCTTTATTCTTGAAAAATACCTACCAGTTACATAAAAACTATTATATGAATTATAAAATTATCCATCATTTGATATCATAAAAACTATTGTATTACAATAATATTCTATCCTAAGTACTTAAATGGAAACCTAGAAGATTTTTGCCAAAACTTCCTGCATTTAAATCTAAACTGCAGTAATAATAAATGGTAAACATTTTGCCATTGTTGCTTGGTGCATCAGGTTCACAGAGCATCAGTTTATAGGACATGTGTGTGTGTTGGGGTGGGGGGGTCATTGAGTTTCAGGAAATGTGTTTTATATGCCTTAAAATATGGGCTTTTGTTAACCTAAAATCCCATACTATGAACAAGGATTCTTTCCTTCTATTTAACAGCATCAAGCAACAGATTAAATGGAATTTTCATCTATTCTTGTATGAAGCTCAAAAACAAAATAAAGTCCTGGTTGTCAGCCAATAATAAAGAACAACAAAAAGCCAGCAAACGGTTTTGTTTTCTCCAACATTCCACCTACAATTGTCATAATTTTTCAACTTTCTCCAACAAACTTTAACCATTTCATGAGTAAAGCTACAAACACATGGAATATTAAATAAAGTTTACATATCAAAAGAGATATTATTACCAAATGCAATACTTATACTTATGATGACATTTTATTTTGTTAATTTCTTTATTACATTCTTTACAAATTCATGTCTGTCCAAACGATATCTCCAAAAGTTCTCAATGAATTTTGATGAAAGTTCATGAAAGGGTTGGTAATATGCTACAGAAGAAATGATTAAATTTTGGGGTGGATTCAGGAATCTTTTTTGATTGAGAGACCCATAGTTCTATCAATGTTTATTTTTATTTTTTTTTAAATCCATATTTATTTTGATTTACTTATTTTTTAAAATTTATTCAATTCTAATTCATTTATTCATTTTTTAAATTTAATAAAAATTTGTAATAATCTGTTCACAATTTTTAAATTTAAGTTTATTTAAATTTTTTTAATAATTTGTTATTTTTTAAATTTATATTTCAATATAATGTTTATAACTTTGAAAAGAGTCATTAACATTCTAAGATTTGTTTGGCAATTGAACTCATTCTTTCTGTTGCTGATATCGTTACCACTACATTTTGGCCAATTTATTCTATAGCCTTCTTCAGGACAAGATAACAAACAGAAAATTGTAGCTAACATACCAACCAGTTCAGTTCAGTTCATTCCAGCAATGAAAAATGTAGGACAATACGATTCACCAATACCCATGCAACTCAAATGATTCAAATTTATACACAGAGAACACTGTTAGAGAGTGGGAAAATTGAATGAAGTGGCATACTTTGATTTGTTGGCTAGTTATATAAGTCTGGCCAGTATGGATTTCAGCACAGTGTAGTTTTCTTTGCTTGCAGAACAATTTCTTCTCTGCCGAGCAAAGAAAACCACACTGTGCCGAAATCCATACTGGCCAGACTTATATAACTAGCCAACAAATCAAAGGGTGCCACTACTTACAATTTCCCCACTCTCTAACAGTGTTCTCTGTCAACTGCCAGGACTTAATCTTAGAAAGGGTAATGTGTGCCCTTCTCTCTTCAGATATGGTCCACTAGACCAGATTTTTCTACCTCCCCTGAGGATATGGCTTTCTTATGTTCCTTGAGTCCGACTAGAAATAGACAGATGGTTTCTCCCTTATATTCTTTTCCAAATTCCCATAGGATATTATGAATGCAATCTTTTGTCAAACTCTTTTCTTGTTAGGGACCAAATCTAGTAAAAAGGTTGCAAAGAGTTATTTTGCAACTAAAAACCGACCCCTAATCTTTGGGATCCATTCAGCTGCACCCCTTACACATGGTATGCTTACTGTAGTAACGTAGTTGGTGATTATAGAGATCATCTTCCCTCTTAGAAACAATAAAAGACAATTTTTATGCTGGATGGTGCTACTTATGTTCCTTAATTTTTCTTTCAACATCACACCATGGCATGATTTTATGCATAAATGCCTGGCTACACAGCTATAAAAAACCTGCCTGAGCCAGCCAGTCGGCCTGCCAGGAAATATCTGTGTATATCCGTAGTCATAAGTGTTGGTATCCTGTCATCCCTCTATCTCCTTCGAATATTTGGAAGAGCACATTCACTTGGTTGGGCCAGAGGATAAACCCATCATCCGCAGACCTAACCCAGACCAAAGGCTTCAACAGAGTGGAACATTGAGCAAGATCTTAAAAAACAAAAACCCATGTAGAAGTTGGAAAGCACAAGGGAAAATGGAACCCCCATAGCTAGGCCTTCTTCCTGTCAATATATATCTGGCCCAAGGGCTGTTCCTACACAAAACATTAACATTTCCATTATTTGCCAACGGTGGTGCTGGTATGGAACTTAAGACAAGGGTCATTGTTCAGTTTGTCATAGAAGATGAGCAAGGCTTCCTCCATTGGTACAATATCAAAAAGACTGACCACATAAAATCTCACCATTAATCATGACAAGATGGAGTTCCTCACATTTGTCTTGCTTGACAATGGTTTTAGAATATCAGCCAAGAAGCATCTTAAGGGATGACCCACAGAGTCAAGGCAGTTCACAATGGGTCTTCATGGAAAATTTGCCTTCTGTATCTTAGGAAACCCATAAATAGTAGTTTGTCAAAAAATGGTATCATCTGTGTTTTTCACATTACTGGAATATATGGTTGGTATATTAGCTACCATTTTCACCATCTTGTTCTGTAATAAAGACTCTTCTCTTTCCTTAGGAATGATATTTTAATGTTTATTAATGTATTAATAAATTTATTTACATTCATTAAATTTAATAATTTGCTTAATTTAAAAAGTTTTTTATTTACAGCTTATTAAATTTAATAACTTGTTTATCAATATTTTTTAAATCTTTTAAAAAATTTATCATTTATTAAATTCATTTATCAAATGGATTTAAGTAAAATCTTTTACAGAGATACGGATTCCACAAGAGACAGAGGTTTAGACACATTCACATTTGCAGAGAAACATTGGGAAGAAGGTAGAAACACTGCAAATTCACCAAGTACAAAAGCAGCAAAAGTGAAAGGGAAGAAGACATTCCCAATACGATGACACAAGTTACCTTGTTTACCTGATTGACCGGCAGACATCGGATGAATGAGGCTAGAAAACAAAAAATCAATCGGTCGATGATCAGATAACATTTGCACTGGTTCCTCACAAATCATATGTAGAGGAAGAAACAAGGACCATCACCACAAACAAGACTGGCTGAGAGACTGACACAGACTAACAGTAGGGTCTTGAGCACAAAACAATACTGGATTGTTAAACTGAGACACAGACAAAAATACATGGCATGGGGCTTCATCATTTGCTTCAATTGATACATACACATTTCTCTTTTACACTTTACAAACAGATCGATAGAGAGAGAGAAGAGCTGAGCAAGTTTCCATGTCCAAAAAGAAACGGGGGAAATAGAAAGGCTGGTTTTATGATATTTACTAAGCTGAGTTTAGTTGAATGGGAGGAAATGAGGAGAGGAAAACTGTAGCACCAATATTACAAAGTAGGGTAGAGCATGCCCAATACCCTTTAAGAAAATAGTATTTGAAATCCTGGCTTTTCTCTAGTGCTCAAACACTGACCATTGGCAGGAAATACGTAACTACCTCAACCACTAACCAGAAATATATATATATGACTTGGTTCCATGGACTGAGATTGGGAAAGGTTTTCCATGTCTTTTTCAGGTCCTAAGGGCAGGACCTGAACGTGAATAGCCCTAAGTATGCGCAATGGAGTTTTAGGAGAACTAATTTTTATTGATTCATAACAACCTGTATTGAGCCTTCTTCAGTTGAAAACAGGGGTCTACTAATATATCTATGCACAATTGTGTTGCATATTTATATATATATATATATATATATATATATATATATGTGTGTGTGTATATAAAATACATGCACACATTTATATTGAGATATTAACTAAACTTATCTTAGTCTGGCACAAGAACAATTAGAAATGGGGTGGGTAAAGACTGTGTTGCACCAATCTCAATCTTCCAAATGGGGAGGATCTATTGCCTTGAAAACCAGAGCTCAAATACCAACAACTGACACTGGACAGAAATGCACAACTATCTAACTCACCAAGCAGACCTACATGTTTGGTATCATCAAAATATTAGTCTGTTTTGTGTCTATTGACTGGGATACACATTGGTACATACAATCCCAATAGTGCATTTTCCACCATTGTACTTCAATAAATTCATGTCAAACTTCTAAATCAGTCATGTGTCTCCGTGTGAATATTCACATGTTAAATGAAACCCTTGGTTCCCCCATGGCTCTTGTCAAGTTTTTAAATCCTTCATTTCCTACCTTGATCCTAAACATTAAATGAGAAAACTGAGAAATTCACAATAATACCCAACTCACCATGTGGAGCAACAAAATATGGAATATAGCTGGGCTATTATTTATTATAGACATATAAAGAGGTCTGTCATTCCAGTAAGAGGCTGCTTTTTTGTTCCTAATGTATTAACGGAAATGAAGTTCTAAACCAATCTTCTGGTCAATTCATTCCGTGGTCTTAAACACAAAACAACATGACTGGAAATTGCAACCAATGCATCATACAATTAAATCATAGGACATGCTTTGGTACCACCATAATATTCAGTGTTGTGAATGAACACGCTAAAAAAGCGTGTTCATTGAACATGCTCATATTTTTGGTGAACAATGAACTGAATATATCAGTTTTGTAACTATGAACATAAACATGAACACCATTCACTCTCACAGGAATTAATTAGTAACGACACCCGCTCACATTTCGCCTCTGAGATTTTGTGATAATAATGTAACGGAAGTGACGAATCATATTTGAAAAAGAAAAATGAAATAATATACTGGAAGTATTTATTTTTTATTGTTTTTGTCATATTTTCATTGGAAGACCAAAAGACTAATGAGTATAAATAATACTATGGAAGACTATAATGAGTATAAATACTGCTGCTGCTATATATTGGAGCCCGTTACAAAACAAAACTTGTTTCTTTATCAAGTTGAACATTTTCAACAACAACATTCAACACTGTCCTTTTCATTTTTAATAAAGAATACTCATTTAATTCAAAAAAGATTATTACATTAATGTCTTCCATAGCTGTGTGTTTACCATATATTAATGATGGTTGCAACTTTATAATAGCCATCCAAATAATGTTTATAGATAGTTGACAAACAATTATTAACCGTTAAAAAACAGTAAATAACTATTAACTAACAATAAACTATGAAAATGAAAAACATTTTCAATTTCAGTGTTCTAGACATTATAAATATTAAGTACATGTTACGGCTGTTTAGGCCATTTTCAAGATCTTAACTGTTCCTTAACTGTTAAAGTTTAATTAACTATCAATGTACTATTTATTATTGATAGTTATTATGAAGTGCTTACCGAATAGCTTTGATGCAGCACATTGGAGAAAAAACCAGAAGAAATGAATGTGAACTAGTTCATTTTTGGGACTTTGTTCATTTTAATCTGTGTGAACTGAACTATGACCTAGCTCTTCTGAAGTGTGAACTTGCACAACACTGATAATACTATCGTTCCAACTATCAGATATTTGATTGATATAAAAGTTTCCAGCAATTTTTTACATAATCTAATATATAAATTCATTGCATCATTATTCAGTCATCAAACTATTTTCTCTGCCTTTCTTATTAATAACGAATATTCATTTAATTAAAAAAAAAATCATGAAATCATGTAAACCATGTATTCTATTATTAAAGAATACTTCTGTTTTGATTTAAATCATTTTTTGATATCTTGAATTCATTGGAACCACTGATCAGACATGGAGTGTTGCATAGAGAAAAACAAGTGGGAATCTGAAAGTGACAGATCTGGAGAATATGCCACATGTGAAAGAACTTCTCATCCCAACTCCATGATCATTAGCTATGTTGCATTTGCAACATAAGGACAGACGCTATCATGCAGCAAAACCACTGGTTGACTTCCTTGCTCAGAGAAGGTTTTTTTTCTGTTGCAATGCCTCATTCAAACTAGCCAATTACTCGCTGTGGCTCTGTGCAGTAAGTTTGTCCAGGTTCCAGTAATTTGTAACTAAGAATTCCTTTTGAATTACGCTAAATACACAGAAGAACTTTTTCCCCCAGTAGATTCATTTAGGTTGTCCTGGATCCAGCTAGGATTTTCTTCATTTTGGATTCTGGTAATAAATCCATTTCTCGTCGGCAGTAACTATCTAAAAATGACTTTTTTTCATGTTGAGAAAGAAGGAGAAGATCGGTGTTTAAACACTGACTGATGTTCATTTCCATAAGTGGAACTTATTTTCTTAGGTCTTGTAAACAACATAATAAAGTTAGCTTTTTACTGCTTGCAAAATCAGCAGAGTAAACTCCAAAGACACTTCTAAGATTTCTCTAACATTGTGCAAAAGCTGATACTGGGAACTTTTGCATCAACCTAATAAATATAAAACAAAGAGAATATATAAAAGAGGGGGGTACATTGAACATGAAGGAGAACATTTGGTCTAATATTCCAAAGTTAATAAAAGAGTCTACAAAAACAAAGAGAAGACATACATCTGGAGCTTGGCAAAGATATAGGAGAGAAAGAAAAAACCTTAATGTACCAGTATAAATAAATAATTGTTCTTGTTAAGTTTTAAAGCCATCTTCTTGCCATTTCCTTCCTTGGTCCTGAACATGAGACAACATAGCTAGTAATACTTGTGGCTTGATACAACTTAGCAACAATGCATATCCTATTATACTTGGTATCATTATAGTACTATTGTATTTAGTCCCCACTGACTGGGATATGCACTGATATGTACCATCACTATATTATTATCTTGTAGTTTCATTTAATCATTGGAGCACTTAAAAGACTCGAAGAATCAGATGAAGAATTGAAATCATCCATACAAAGGTATTATTGAAATGAGCAAGAATATTGAGGTGACTTTAGGAATGGACACAAAGCTCATTTATAATTTTCTTCTCCTTTGGTACAACTATCATACAACAGTTCAGAGCTCTTGGATAATAAATAAATATAAAACACGCCACGTCAGCCATTAAGTGAATCGCCATAGTATGTCCGGTAGCGCTGACACAATTACAGAAGAATCAAAAAAAATTTTTAAAAAAAGCATTTTTTCCCAAATCCCTAAAAATCATTTTTTAAATATATTTAAAATATTTCTGCAACCCCAATAATCTTCATGGGACCACCAGCGGTGACTTGACCCTAGGCCAAAAAAAAAATATATTTTTTTTAATTTACACTAATTTCCAAAAAATCAAAAGAAATTGTTTGTCTGGTAGCACTGACACAAGATTTTTCAAGTAAAAAACAAAATATTCCATTGAAAATTTTTTTTTTAAATTTCAAAAAGTCAAGAAAAAACAGTTTTAGATGACTAATGGAGTACTCATGTGAATTTGCAAGGTTTTAGCCAAACTGTGTCCAGTAACAATAGCGCTGACACAGCAAAAACAGTGATTGAAAAGGGAAGAATACCACGCCACATTGCTTGTTGCGTGGTCGGGTCATTGATTGTGGCTACGGTGATTCAATATATAGAAGAATTATACATATAATAGCTCTATTCTGTCAGTAATGCTTGCCTTAATTTCTGACCACTAATCCCTTTTTTCCCTCATTTGCAATGCACAACATACAGATTGAATACCAAAACTAACTCAAATAAATTTTAGATCTAACCTGCAGAATTTGTTCAATCATCAAATTTCTTTTCCTTCCCTATCACCGGAAATATTTAATTTGTTAGTATGGAAAATCGCTAAGTCAGTGGAGAGCAATAAGCAAACCAAAGCCTTCTCTATGTATACTAGGTTCAAATGCTGTCAGTGCTAAAATGCAACCATGATTATTGGCTTATTTCCGCCCCCCCCCCATGTACTGCCAGGCTGTCTCACTATAACTACCTAGGTATATATCTCTTCTTGTTTATCTGTTGGTACTCTCTAATTAGCTGAAAGGGTGCATTGTAGCTATAATATTAAATTAAGGTACCACTAAAATCTTCTAACTTAAAGAATGCTTAAAAAATTCTGGTGATTTGCAACTTAACTCTTAAATTCATGAACCACTTGAAATCGCTCCTAAACGCAGTAGAGCTCTTCAATGAATAGAATTTTAAAAAGATGGAACTATTTTGTGAATTGAATTTTGAATAAATAGAAAAATTTACCTAAAAGTGTAAGGGAAGTAACTGATTAGAAATCATTCTCCTTGATCTAACATTTGAATTTTTATATGAATTTAAGAGTTAATAATAATTGTGTGTGGTCTGCTTCTGCACTCACCCCCACAAACAATTTCTCAAGAGAAATAACTATTAAATACTAATTATAGACTAGTCTTCCCTATCTATTTATTGATTTATTTACAAATGAGTATCAGGCCTTTAATATTTATTCTGGTCACATCAAATTGCAATACTTCTCTCTCAAAGGGTGACCTAAAGAGTCACAACATTATCTAGTATGTAATAAGAGTGAATGAAAATTTATGTATTTGTTTAATAAATCCTACCCATGATATCATGGGTTACATACACAGCTACTGTATATAGACATAAATATAAAAGAGAAAGTGCTGCATATTGAATAAATAAAGGAGATGATTTGATTGAATATCCCAAAGTTATTAAGAGTAAAAGAGAAAGGCATAAAATTAAATGAGCATTAAAATCAATGAGACACAAAAAACATTCAGCTTAGTTCAAATAAAAGTTATTCCAACTTACCTTGCAAATGGAAATCAGTTGAAATCACACCAACGCCCAGGAAGATTTGAACCGTAAACTATTTGAAGGAATCATAATTGTAGAATAGGGCACAATCTGGAATCAGATAAATAAAAAGTATATATTAACCCCTTTCAAGAGTAAGCTATTAAGCTGCTTAATGCCTGAATTAAAATGTCCCAGTAGACTTATAAAAGAGATCTATAGGACATACATATCCCAGCAGTCATAGAAACCTTGGAATCTATATATATAAGGAGTCCCAAAAGGGTTAATATGAGATCTGTCCAATATACAGAGATAAAGAAGCAAATATAGAGTCAAGCCTAGAAGACAATTCATAGTGCTGAACATATCAACAATCCACTCCACCATTAAAGAATTGAGAGTTTATATAATTTGTTGGAACAATCAATGAAAAATATGATTGGCTAATGTTTCACCAATAAAATCAAAGAGCATAATACTGGATTGATCGATTAATGGACTTATTCAGTCTCACCACCGCTATCGATCATTGAATGGATTCTAGTCCATTCTAACAAATAACCAAGGGATAGTGCAGATTTTATAATATAATCAAAGTATAAACTATGAAAATGAGAAATATTGAAAATTATTTTCAATTTCAGTGTTCTAGATGTTATAAATATTAAAATTCTAAAACTTCAAAAAAACTTTTTAAAAACTTAAAATTAACGTTTTTATGAACATAGTTCCATCTTTTGTATTAGTGTACGTCTTCTGATGTACATGGCTGTTTAGGCCATTTTCAACATCTTAACCAAATATAATCAAAGTATATATTTAAGATATTTTTCACACTTCAAAACGAAAATTTCCAAACTCAATATGAAACTTATATATATATATAAATATAAAAATTCTACCCAGTTTGGTGAATAGAATGAGTGTAATAGTATTTAAATTACCTGAATTTCTTACGTGTAATATTTTTTTCTTTCCTCTATGAAACAGACAACTTAAAGATTACTAAAACTAGATAGTAAACAAACAATATAGTGAGACTAATCGGAGGAAGAAAATAGTTGTTATATGACTGTAGTTTTGCAGTGAAGGCTCTGTGGCCAAATTGTCAGATGGGCATGTGGGATGCAAGTTCAAAGTTCAAAACTGAATGTGAAACTTTGTAAAAGAAATTAAAAAACATCCTAAACTCATGATCCAACCACCATTCCACATGAAATCAAATCAGGAAGGCCAACTTGATGACAGAGCATCACCCTTCTTCTTGGATATAATCACACAAAATCAGAATAAAACAGCTTAGGCTTTTCAAGTGCATGGGACACTCACCCAACAATTAATCTATTGTTTGGGCGGATAAAACAAACTTGTTAGCTTATCCATTTTATTTGTTTTTATTGCAGCAGGCGATTTCACATAGAGTGAATGAATGGGAAGGAGGGGGTGGTGGTGGTGGAAACATTATGGGTCACTTGGATCAAACTGATTGATTCACGTGACCTTACAGAATTTCTAACAATTAAAATACATCTGATTTGCAGAAAATACTTGAAGCCATGGGAAGATTTTAAGCAACATTTTAGCAGAACAGAATTCAAAGTTTATATCAAGAAGAAATCTATATTGTGGCTGCATAC
>VCCN01000462.1:6056355-6072490 GCA_006491835.1 Architeuthis dux | reverse complement strand
GTTCAATAAGCAATAAATATTTCAAATACAAAGGTAGACCAGAACAGAAACGGTTGGCTTCTTGATATGAAAAAAGAAAAATTCTGTCACTTTTAGCAAAGAATTCCAGTGCAAACAAGACTCATTTCTGTTTCTCCGTTGTTCGTTTGAGGAGATTTTTTTGTTGGATGAACAACACTTCCTCACACAACTGTGATCCCCCTCTCATTTGTCCTCTTTTCTTTTATCTCTCTGTCTCTAACATTAAACACACTGACTTTGGATACTTTTCATGGTACTGTTTTTCTTTTTGTCATCAGGAATGCATGGGGACATTACTTTTAATTTTAGATTTAACAGAACTGTCATAAGACACTAGTAAATTTCAATGGGCATATCGCAGACTCATCATATGTCTTCAAATTTTTTATGGTTTTATAATAAAAAAAGAAGAAAAGTAGGGTCTGTTTTCACAATAAAAGCCAAGAATATAAAGAATTGAATTGACAACAATAATTCATAACCATAACACAAAACCTAACAAATGATACAGGTCTGGAAGTTAGACCATAGAAGTTAGACCATAGTTCGATCTCATAGATTGCCATTCTGGAAGGCTGTCAAATAAGACCAATCTGTCAAAATAATCTGTCAGTTCTCCTTTGCACTTTCTTAGACATATATAGGAGAGGGGAACGAGAAGTGGTGAGAGTGTTTCAGTATGTCAGCCATCGGTACTAAAAAGTATAAGATTTATTTGCCTCTCTATCAATTTCTGGCAAAATCCTATCACAACTTTATAGCCAGAAACAAGAGCTAGAGAGTGTATTTTGCATGAGGGTCATTAAACATGTTTCAGCAAGCCAGACAAAGCTTCTGCATTTTATGCAAATACAGGAAATGTTTTCTTAAATTTAAATATCATATCTGATACCAGGAACACACATTTTGCCAACAAATTGACTGTTTAAAAAAAATCCCTGGTCCTACCAGATGTGGAATGGGGCCCTTCCGTAGCCCTCATTAGTACTGTGGGGTGTTCAAACACCCCAAATGGAAAAATATCTCTCAATCAAAAATATATCCCTGGATCCACCCCAAAATCTAATTACTTCTTCTTTGGCCCATGGACCACCCTTCAACATAGTTTCATTGAAACTCATTTAAAACTTTTGGAGATATCATGCCAATAAACATGAGTGAATGCATAAATGTATTTTAAAAAATGGGAAAATATCTCATCAAAAAGATATTTCCTGGATCTGCCCCAAGATTTCTTCCTTAGCTTGGAAGATCACCCTTCCACAAAATTTCATTGAAATTCATCGAAAACTTTTTGAGATATCATATGAACAGACAGAGAATTTGGGGAAATATTGTGTTCTAGACATATAGCTACAATGTAGGGGGTAACTCTGCATGGATACACTCTTAAATTTAATCACTTCCCTCTTAGCCCATTGCCCACCCTTCCACAAAATCTCATCTAAATTCATTGATAACTTTCAGAGATATTGTGTGGACAGACATACGGAAAGACAGGGTAATAATACCTGCTCTTAAACTTTGTTAGCAGAGGTAAGAATCCTGTATAAGTTGTATGGCTATAGCCTTGATGAAGGAGTGGTGCATTAGCTTGTTCTATGTGTTGTGACAGTATAAGATGTAGGAATTTATGTTTATTATATTCAGGCGAGTGTAAAAAACTGCCATTTAGACGACCATATCAATGCCTTCTTTAGTTGAATTGTAGAAGTTGATGATCTCAGGTTTCTTTTCATCACCAGAATTTGGGTCACTTTTGTCATCATAGCACATGCTGCTAAAAAGAACATTTTTTTTTCCTTCTTGCTGTCTGCTGTATACAAGACTATTGTTGCTATATCTGTAAATCAAAACATACTGTTACAACTAGCTCTGTGATTTACCTCTTAAGATTTACTTAGGAATCTCACGTTTGTTTTTACAGACTGTAACCACAGCACTCAATTTATAAACAGTAAGTAGTTTGTTGAGTAGTGGGTAAGAAGTACACCACTTATCAAATGTGAGGTTTCTGCCTGATCCTGAGGTCTCCGAGGTAAGCCTTGTGATCACAGCAATAGCTGAATTGTCTATCTTGTAGGGGCCTTGAGGCATATATTTCCCCTTGTAGGGGCCTAGGGGCATATATTTCCATTTTGCCCACCTAGTATGTTTTTGCATATGTTGACTCAAGATTTACTTCTGCGAAAAAGAAGAGCTATACACTTCACAAGAATATGGTTTCTCTCCAGTATGTGTCTGAATATGTCTTCTCAAGGTTGACCTATTGCTTGAATCTTTATCCTATACTTAGCTGGTTTGTTGGGTATATATTATCTGAAGGGACATTTGACACTGAAGGATACAAGCATCTCATCATTAGTTATAAATTCTGTTAGGGAATAGTTCTTCAGACAGTTTTCAACAAACATGTCAAATAGGTCTCTGATTGAAGCAAGCTTATCCACTTGCCTTCTTGTAGGGGTTGTTGCTATGGCATCAAATCACAAGCAACATATCAGAAAGTGAAAACCATGCACTGACATTGTCATTCTGAATACGTCAGGATTACATAGATCATCGAAGTTCATGCTGTTACTATGATAAGCCCCCCCCCCCTCTCCAAAAGGGTGTAATTTTTTACTGATCCTCACCAAATTCAGCAAAGGTTATTAGTGTGTGTGTGTGGGGAGGGTCAATTTACAATGTAAGTTTATGCTAAATTGGTACCTTGTTTGTTTCTGGCAGCATTCACACTTCTTTTTTAAAAGTTCAGACTTTCTTTTAGTGATCACTGCCCAACAAAAGATGAAAGAAGTAATTTATTCATTGATCACCCCCTTTAAAAAATTAAAAAATAAAAATTTGTTTACGCAACTACTCAGTTGCGTGTCTACTTGATTTAATAGTAATATTTCTATGAATGTTACTTCACCAATAATTCCTGGTAAAATCTTAAAATGATATTGGTCCCAGACCTTAAGAATGTCAATGCCTCCCCTTATCTGAGCAACCCTTAATTGCGAAATCTTTTCTATATCACACATCCATGATGAATTACACATTGATAGTCTTCACAAAATACTCATCTTCAGCAAGTGACAGACAGGGGAGCCTCCTTCATTGCCTTTACTCTCCACTATGCCAACAGATTTGAACTTATTTGCATTTGTAGAGGCAAGCAGATCCAGTCAAGTAATTTCCAAGGAAGGAAAGGTCATTTGAGGGAAGGAGGCAGAGTGCCAACCACTCATCTACCTCTTCTGACTTAGGCAGGATGACAAGACCAATATAGGATTCAACACTGACATTTCAGAAGGGAACATCAGTTGAAACAAGAGACTGGAGCATTCCTCACTTAATGACACATATCAAGATCAGAGTGGACATTTGATAAGGCTAAAGATATCATAAAACCTCCATTTGGACAGGAGAGAAAAGCTTATAGAAAGAAAGAGAGAGGGATGTGGCCAGGCGAGCTTCCTAGGCAGGGTTCCATCTAATATTAAATATGGAGATTGGAAAAAGCCAAGGGGAAAAATACATTTAATCCTCTAAAGAGTCTGTTGAGGTTATTACAAGAGAGTTCTATACAAAATGATTAATTTTAGTCAGAATTAATGAAAGATTAAAAAAAATAAATGTCACTTATAAAATACCATGGGATTATTGAGAGAGAAGTAGGTACTAAAAAAATTTTTTTTTTTTAAAAGGACTGTATGTGTGCAATTATATAAGACATATATACACATAAATACATAGACACACACATATCTACACCACACACATAAACTGCCTGCTTTGAAAAAAATCAATATCCTGAGTTTTACCTGGGCTCAAATCCTAAAACTACGCTAAACTACTTGCACTATGTGTATATTGGCTACACTAGTCTCCTTAACCAAAGGCATGAAAACCTTTGCAACTTTCAAATATGTAGGTTCCACACCTTTGTAATTGCACTGTTAGTTATTTATTAATATCACATTTTCTTGTAATGTTGGACCATGATTCTGATTCTAATCTTTATTATTTATGTACTTGGTATTTAGACTGTAGTAGTTAAATAATCGGAAATAAAACAAAAAAAAAATTTAAATAGAAAAAGTGTTGAGGCAAATTATTAAAATAATCAAAAAGTGCCAAATAGCCCCGCCTAACAATAATATTCTTAATAATAAGAACTAGTGAACATAAAATTACTAAATTTGCACTGGATACTCCCAAGAGGTATGGTCAAAATTATAAATGTTTAGAGCCAGTAGTTTTTTCTCCACAGACCTTAGCTGGGGAGAATTAAAATTTTTCAAAACCACACCAGAATTCTTTATTTTTTTCTCATTAATAATTACAAGTAAATGCAATAACTAGCACTCAAAATATAACCAAGGCGGTTGTGAAGATAGGGTAATTTTTTTTTGTTTATGATTTTCTTAAAATTTTTAAAAAAGATTTTAATTAATAAAAAAGGGTGCCAAAAATTAAATATGCAGCTTGTTTTCTGAGATTATGAAAAACAAATCCTAACTCCAGAAGGAAGTTCAGCAACAACAAATCTTTTTCAGATCATCTTCAGATAGATTTGATTTAAGTGAAATAATCACTTATTTGAAACATCTGCTATTTTTACAATTTTTCTTTCCATTTACCGTCATAAGATGAAAGATCGCAATTCTTTTTAAAAAAACTATTTTTTATTGATGATGATCACAGAAAAGGAGAAAAAATTGAAGATCTGACAAAAATTTGATGTTTTTTGCTAAGCTTCCTTCTGGAGTTAGAATTTTTTAAAAGTTGAGCTGTCAGTCTTTTGTTGCTGAAAAGTTCTCATCCCGACCAAGAAAGGACTGACATAGAAAATTTTTTTTTAAAGCGCAAGGATCCTGTAAATTGGCACTTTATAAGCTAGAAGAAAACTCTTTCCAGCTACAGTGACAAAATAATGCTCAGATTTTGGGAAGTGGGTTGGACTGAGAACTGACATCATTTCTCAAGCCGAGAACCAAAAAACTATGAGTGCTTTATCTATCATACTGTTTGATGGAGAAGCTCTTAAATGGGTATAGTTTCTTTACATTTTGGATTTCCGGACATTTTCAGAGACTTGTAGGAGGAAATGTACATAAGATACACCTGATATGAATACGATTTTGATTTCTACAGAAAAAGTTAGTCCTAGTCACAAAGTTTCAAAGCTGTACATGCCTTATCAAAGGAACGATAACTCATTCAAGAAAATGCATAAAATTGAGTAAAATTTCAAAGATTTTTAATTTCAAAACTATTTGAGATACAGACATAATATTTTAGATTTCTCCATAAGTTTGGTATAGGTGCACCTGTAATTCTTTTCAGGGGAACCTGAGAGGGTGTCCTGGGGAAAGTTCCTAAAATTGGGTGATTTGATATGGAATGACTCCAGTTTATTATGAGCAGGACTTTCCTTTTATCAGTTTAAAGCAAAGGTAGAGGGTTTGTTGCATCTCCAAAACATATGGGTTTGTCAAGAGTTCAAGTCAAATTAGAAGCTCATTATTATACATATAATTCTGTCAGTAATATTTGGATAAATCCCTGACCATTGACAATCTCTTTCTTTCTGATTTTCAATGCATTTCTAGAGTAAAATCATTAACAATGCATTTATATTATATATATAATAGACCATTTCTATTTGTAGATAGCCAATGAAAAAACCTTTATTGAACCGTCCAGTGAAGGAACAAAGTGCAGTGAGAGGTGGATTCATGCCTTTTCCCAAGAGCATTTACATGAAGTGAACACACAGAGCCTCAGCCAGAATCCAAACTTAGTTCAATGATTCTGTGTTCGATATTGATAACCCTGCAACTCTATCCAGTGAGAAAAACTTATTTCCTGGGACCATATGTTATCTGTTTACCGAAAGAAAGGCCAGGAGGAGGAGGAGGACGAGACAGTTCCAGCTCCTAGAGGTCCATCCCATTGGCTGTCAGTCAGAAGAAAACATTTTTTAAATCAGACCCCCCCCCTCCCACAAAGCTATCTTGAAATGAGAATAGATGGGGGGGGGGGATTAAATTAGATTCCCAAAAGATATAATCAGAAAGAGTGAATAAAACAAAACTGGCAACATGCTGACATTTTGATAGACTTTTACAAGGCATAATTTGTGTGAAAAAGAGGAAAGTTTAAAATGAGACATGACAAGTTTGGGCAACACAGGAAGTTAAACCATTTGTCACCCTGACCCTAACTACCACTGATCTATTGCTAAGGTTTATAATCACACAGTGACAGGAGCCAACCAACAAACATCCCAAAGCTAAAAGCCATAAATTGCTTGGCTCAAGTGATACATGTGTATCAAGTGGCATTCAATATGGTAATTTTGAAGCCCAAATAGCAAGAATTTCACAACAAAGTAATAAAATTGTTATAACCACAAAAGTAAAAGCCATTTTGAATGCCTGAATCTATTCATATAATTCACCATGTGATTGGCTATATTTTTGTCTGTAACATTTGTCAAGGTAGATAGCTATTAAGTGCTAATTAAAAAGTAATCTCCCTTAATGCAATAAATATCTGGGTTCATTCTGGTTGAACATAAACAAGAAAATGCAGAGCAACATAATCTCTTTGATATTTTTTAAGTACAGTGCGATTGCAAAATTATTTAAATACTTGCATCATTTTTTGACGGCATGGATAAATTAGTTGTACATATATTAACCCTATTCTATCAGTAACACTTGCATAAATTCTTGACTACTGACAGTTCTTTTCTTCCTGATTTTCAGTGCATTTCTATAGTAAAATCAGAAAATTTCCTTTATTTGCACTGCATAACATACAGAGAGTTGAAACCTGCTAAAACAAATTCAGCCTCATTTGCTGCTTTTTCATTGACCAAAGCACTGCAGCCTACATGATCGGAGGCTGTCTGTCAGATCGTGACAGGGAAGCCTTGTTTCTTGTTTTCCCTCTCTCGCCCCATCCAACAACCCAAATAAAATACTACTGCAACTGTCAAACTCCACTTTTTTTTTATTACAATATATTTTTATAGATTATATACAGCGAGTGTAAAACTATCCGGTACATTTCAAAAAGTTCATTTTAACATTCTTATACGGCTTCAAAATTGATAGAATTTGGACCAAAGATTTAAAAATACAAAAATAAAAAAAATATTAAAACAAGAACATTGAAAAATTATGTGCAAAATTCAGAAATCTTTGGTCCAAATTCTGTCAATTTTGAAGGTGTATAAGAATGTTATAAGTGTAGTTGTATAAGTATGTTAAAATAAACTTATTTTAAATATATTGGATGATTTTTACACTTGCATTACATAGTTTAATGTCCGCTCGGATGGTTTATTGGTTAGCACGTCTGCCTCACAAGAAGAAGGACCTGGGTTTGATTCCTGGTAAGAGTGTGGAAAACTCTTCATTAGGACAAATTTCCCTGTGCACTTAGCAGCTGATTGAGTACAAGCTATGCTGTGTGATTACGGTGGCAGTATCCCTTTGGTGGACTTGCATCCTGCCAAGGGGGAGGACATAAAATCTTGTACGAGTAAAGTCCTGGTCTCGACCAGATTTGAAACTTGCAAGGATCACTAAGCTGATGCATGCAACAGAAACCGAGTCTTTGTCACTGGGTGTATACTCCATTGGGAGATGTCTCTTAACAGTGATCAACGTCAATTATAGAATCTCACATTTTGCTATGACAAACAGAATCAGTATTTTCTTAGAAGCTAAAATCAATCTAATGATCACTTTGTGATTGCTGCAGCTGTCAAAGAGAAATAGAAATGTTACAAGTAGATATAATCACAGTTAATAACTCAACAGTCAAGTGATCAGAAAGATTTAATGATAACATTATTACTTGTTATCTCTCCTCTCGTACTGAACGAATATTTCACCTCAACAACTATAGCAACAACCTTTATTCCCATCCATGCTAAGAAAGGCTTTCTACATACATATTATAGATACACATATAAATGCACATACTATATGTACACATTTATAAGTCACCCTATTTTGTAGCTAGAATCATTTTTTTCTTTTAAAAAAAGAAAAAAAAAGAAAAATAAATCACACCTCAGATAAGTCCATAACATAATGACAAAAAAGCATTTATTTTACACAACAAATATATATATTGCAATATCATCTCCTTCCTTCCTAATGCACTTAATTCAGTGGTGAATATTGAACACATTTATTGAACATTATACAGTGAAAATTTCAGCTAATAACTATGTGTCAGGCTATGCTACTGATGCACTCTCATATAGGAAAAAGAAATATAATGCCCATTTTAAGCCAAACAACCATTGTGGTCATAATGATTGACAATAGACACTTTATTATATTCCATTGAATTTTATTGAAAAGAATATGACACTACAAATGGTCATGTATTTTTCAAGCAAGTGAAATCTACATTAGGTATATCTTTTATCAGTCGGTTGGAGAGAGTGTTTATTGAAAATATTTAAACTGGGAGTATTATTTTTAAAATAACTCTAATAGGAATAATACTAAGTATAATTTTTGGGGGGAAGGGACTAAAAGAAGGAGTGTCCAGTAGTTTCGTCGAACAGCATGTCATCAACATACAGCCAGCCAACAGCATTTTTGTCCAGTAGACAATTCGGAGACCACCTGTTTGATGAACATCAGTTTTGCTGACTTGGCTTTTTGTCAACTGCCTTTTCATCGAATACTTTTGTTTTTTTTTACCATTTGGAGGTTAAAAAACAAACAAAAATGTTTCAATGTCAATTTTTGTTTACTTGTAGGTTCTCGGTCGTTTCTTCGAACAAAACTTTTACATAAAAGTTTTTTTTTCATCAGGTGTTGATTTTCTGCCAAAAAGAAATTATTTTATCATTCCTATGAGTTATAAGCTTAGATTAATTAAGCTTATTTGTAAAACAGGTTTTTAGATGTTTAACTTTACATGTTGTAAATAACAACAACAAATTACTCCTCGAAGGATGTGTCTCTTTTCAACAGAAAAATTAAACTGTTCTGTCAAGAATGTTTAAGAAATCTTTCAAAAATAAAGTAGGCCTCCAAAAATTGATTCAAAGGAAATCAGTTAATTTAATGATTAATTGACTTGATTTAGAAAAAATTTAAAATATATTGAAACATATATTGTTACAGCAGCGGTTTCTGCTGCAGTGTTTCAAATTTGAAACGTAGATGTTTTACATCTAAGTTTATAGCTATAGTTAACCATTTTAAAGCCAAACAAATTTTTGGGATCATCAAATCAAAAAGACCCAATTCATCCAAAATATCAGGATTTTGCCAAAATAATCTTTTGTAAAGGGTGGACAATGGGGTAAGAAAGAGGTGGTAACATTTTGGGGCAGACCAAGGAATTTCTTTTTGATTGAGAGATATTTTTTTCCCATACAGTTATGTATACGCTCATGACTGTCCACACAATATCTCCAAAAGTTCTCAATGAATTTGGGGAAGGGTGGACATAAGGCTACAGAAGAACTGATCCATGCCCAATTACCTCCCCTACGTCATAGTTATATGTCCAAACCACATAATATCAGCAAAATTTCATCACTGTCCACACGTTATCTCCAAAAGTTCTTAATTAATTTCTATGAAATTTTGTGGAAGGGTGCCAATAGGCTACGGAGGAAGTGATTAAATTTTGGGGTGGATCCATATGCAATTACTTCCCTTGACAATGGCGTTGGCAGAGGTAAACTAGAAAGCACTGAGTGCTCTTTTGTTACTTTGAGGTGTACTTTGTGTCGCATATACCTAGGTGTGGATCTGAATTGATTTTAACACACAAGTCATTTTATTGATATTTATTTTCCTCAATAAACAGAGTTTCATTGTATATATTTCTTAACTCTTAAATTCATAAGAAAATATAATGTCAATTTCACGGGAAATAACTTGTTTGAAATTATCTCCGTTTGACCATTTGGTGAATTTTTGAAATTTTTTTTAATTCAATTCAATTTATTTTTTCAAACAGTTTATGAATTTAAGAGTTAATTGAAATTCATGGGCTAAAAACTTTGTACTTTTTATTAATATTTATATTCCTCTATTCACAATATTGAGTCCAACATTTATTATATTTGATCCATACTCATGTTATTGTCATGTAATTTGTCTCTCAACAAAGTCAGAGCAGGGTTAAGATTACCTATTTATTCACATGTAAAATTAAATAGAATTCATGATTTAGCAAAGAATGAGATCTCAAAAGTAAACTCTAATGAAAAAGATTTGTACCAATATTGAACTCAATTTGAGTTGTGACTTCCACAAGAGAGCAACATTATTATGGTATGTGCATGCATGCACACGTGCACACACACACATTATATACAAAAGACAGACGGGCCGACAGCTATAGATAAAGGATTCCCCATCTGAATTAAGAAAGTAAAATTTCCAGTAGCAAACAATGCCATCCCTTTAAAACATCTTACAAATGTGCAGACTAAATAATCTCATAATAACCAAATGACTTCATAACCCAATGAAAATAAATGATATATATTTTAAGGGAGAAGGACAATAACAAGTATTTATTTTGTCATTTTTGTAATGAGCCCATTTTATATGAGAGGTCGTTAGAAAAGATTGTTTGATCAATGTTACAGAAAGAAATAAAAATACAAATTTCACAAAAAAAAAGAATGAGCTTTTTTGGCTTTCTTTCCATCACTGGTATATTATTCTTTTTCTTCAATGAATGCATAATGACTTAGTTATAATTGGAAGAAATGTACAGTCATCCATTTTGAATTTCAAAATGGCCACCCCTTAAAGTTCATAGAAAAACTGGCAACAACTCTGTATTCACTCCTGTTTGTCCATACAATATCTCCAAAAGTTCTCACTTTGTGGAAGGGTACACCACATCATAAGAAAGTAGTGATTAGATTTCGGGTGTATGCAGGGATTTGCTGCTGATTAAGAGATATTTTTGCGTTTTTCACAGATTTCTGTATTCGCTCCTTTCTGTCTACACGATATCTCCAAAAGTTTTTAATGAATGTCAACAAAGTTTTATGGAAGGGTGCGCAATTGGCTACAGAAGAAGTGATTAAATTTTGAGGTGGATCCATGTACAATGACTTTGTATATTTCTTCCAATTATGACTAATCGAAAAACTGGCAACAATTTTCTTAATCTGGATGGGTTTTAGATAGGATTTAACCTGGTTACCAAGATTCTACCCTCCAAAAATGATAACTTCCTTTTTCCAATAGACTATAAGATAAGATGAGGTGGCCGGCTTTGGTTGCAGTGGCTACCAAAAACAGTGAATTTTATTCTTGAACCCTGTCGTGTTCTGACACTCATAACTTCTTTTGCCCAAAAGCCTAGGAGGGAGGATTTACATATATTAATCTACATAGAATGAGCTTTCCAACGGTACCAAATATGTTTAATTCCCAGTTCAACCCTATTTTGCCCAGACTAATAATGCACATATGTAATTTAATTTTGGAGTCATCTAGGGGTTAGTCTTGCAAACAATGGTGTGTGTGAACACCTGTCACCCAATTCTGTAGGCTTACTTTAAGCTATTAATCTAGGTCAATTTTCCAGAAATGTTGGCCCTGAAGGCAAATTGGGTAAATTTATGTGCAAACAATGTTTTTAGGGATATTGAGGGGTGCCGAATCCAAATCTGCTGTATGCTCAGCTCAAAAATGACTGAAAAATGCCTGAACAATCCAAGATGGTCACTGTTCTGAAAATGTACATTCAAAGTGCTAAAAGCAAATCATGTTAATTCATGGTATACAGTGTTTGTAGGGGGTATTAAGGTTTTTTTTTTATCTGGGCATACAGCAGATTTGGATTTAGCACCCCCTCAATATACATAAAAACACTGCAGATAAATTTACATGATTTGCCATCAGCATTTCAAATATGCACATTTTCAGAAATTCTGCCTAGTCTATATGACTTACTATGATGTACAGGGTGATTTTCAAGAACAAGGAGGCTGGGGAGTGAACATCATATGGTAGTGAATATGGTATATGAAGTAAACAGAAAAAAAAAAGGAATTATTAATTCCTGCTAAACTCAAAGGTAAATCAATCAGTTTTGCCAATAACAGTGCCTACAGTTAATACTTGGTTCATGTCAGACAAACACTACCCCATAACCTCCTTGAGCATAGAAATTAATTTTTTTTAAAGTTTTTTTTTTAAAAACCTTCAGCTAACAGAATATTAAAAAAAATTGAAAAAAAAAAGAAAAAAAACAAAACAAACTCCAGGCATGTAATCAGTTAGATTTATTCTTCCAGCTACAACGGAGGAAACAAAAATGATTCCATTGTTCTTAACTTCTTATATTTCATCTGTACCCTTCAGCCTGCTTTAGGTGATTATTATATCAAATCACTTATTTGATCTGAGTAAGCATGCATTTCCTTCCCCTATACATAGCACGGCCAGTGCCTCTGCTTGTGAGTCCTTACAAATGTCTTTCTCACACTGCCCATATGTCCTCCCACAGAGCTGGTGTATGTCTCTGTACCACCTGACCCATGTGTTGAACTCATGACCTTCCATGGAACCAGACAAGCTCTAACGGCACTGATTTTCCAGGTCATGTTCCTAAGGATACTTAGGTAGTGTTTTATATGACCTCAAATTTACTGTTTATTCTTTTTTAATTAGTAACTTTTATATATTGTTAATATCTATGCTTGGCCTACTTATTGGATGATTTGAGCATAGCATGTGTGCCACTGTTTTAAATGTCTGATTTTCTAATGTTGTTCTATGTCAATTATTGTGGTTTCATTTCATAGAAGTTGGTGTACCTCCCTTTCTCTCCATACATGATCAGCCATACCTGATCTTAAAGTCTCTTGGTGGATTACAGCTTTTTGGTGTTTCTCAAGTCTTATTTCTATGGAAAATTACAGTCAATAAGTTTTAAAATTGCACAAGATCTGGTTATTTACTAAGCTTAACAAGACCGCATGAGGATTGAACTTACTAGCAAATTGATTTGTGAAGATAAGCTTTCTAATACCATGGTAGGCGCTCTAAATTTACTAAACTTAGCTTAGTCAGGCACAAGGCCACACTTTTGGGGGACCCAGTGAGGATCAAACACACAGTAGTAATGATCTGCCAGACCAGCTCACTAACCATGATCAGATGCCTTAAAGTTATTTACTAAGATTCTGGCATATAGTCACAGTATTGGGCTACCCAGTGAGGATCAAACTAACTACATTTGCGAATTGGTTTGCAAACTAACCTTGCCTACCACTGTGCCATAATAAGTTCCCATCTAATTAAGAATATGAATCGGGGAAACAGTCTCCTGTGTATATGCAATGCAACAGCCTGCCCTCACCTCTCATGACTACTCAAACACGTAGGGTGTTTAGTATGAGATTGTAAGGAGTTATTCATAATCAGTGAATTCTTCTTTTTTTTTTACATGATTGCATTAAATGATCTTTTTAGAGTGTACTTTAAAACATGAAATGAGAGGAACAGTCGCACTTTTTCTCTTGCTAGAAAAAGAACATCACAAAAGAAAAAGAAATTAAACCATGTTAAATGTCAGATGTTTCCACGGCAACTGCTCATATGAATTTTTGTGTAAACACATGTGTGTTCAATATAGATGTGTGCAGAATCAATAACAATTTTAACAAAACTGCCAATAATAGTCATTGATTTTATTGTAGGCAAATGATAAACCGCTTATATTTTCAATTTTTCTGCTTTAATCAGAAAGATTATTTTCTTTTGGCTGAGAAAAATGTTTCAAAGTTCAAGCTGACACAAATCCACAATGGAAGGGACTTCCATTGTGGCTTTGTCAGCTTTAACTTTGAAACATTAAATAAAAACTTCACTTGAAATACTTTCAAGTTGCTTTGAGATTCTCAGATGAAGTATTTTCATTAGTATTACACATTATTAGTTTTTACTAGTTTCTTTTTATCACATTTGAGCTAATCTATTCTTCTTAGGCTGTTAATTTAGTACACATTTTATTATTGGATTTGACTAGTTTCTTCATCTTTTTGTTACTTTTGATCATGTTTTGAGCCAATCTGTTCTTTGGCTGTTGAATTAAATTAAAGACTTTTCCAGACACTTTACCTGGGGAAAAATATGCCAATAATTTAAATATTATAATCTAATTTGTTTGAGGTATATTTCATGAAGCCAAAATGTTAAGCTATTAAAGAAAAATTGTTTTGTGTCATATCTGATTTGGTTATTCGCTGCAAAGTAAAAAAGCTGGGTGAACATCCTCTAAATGTGCTTATTCCACAACTTTGCCTGGGGTTTTGGTCCAATGCTGATTATGAATCTCAGCAATCCTTCCAAGAATTGACAAATTTAACATGTGTGTACATGCTGAACAACTGGCTTTAAAATCAAAATGAAATATGAATATTACATCAAATGTTACCAACTCATAATAATTTCTAGTACCAGGTGTCAATCATTCATTGTCATAAACATGACCAGATGAACTAAAGGAACTGAATAAGAGAGGAAACAAATCAGGGACAAACAGCAAGTGGACAATTGCTTAAAAAGAAAAATGTCAAATCATTGTAGATAGAGAAAAAAAGATGGAAATGTTTTCAAAATATTAAATATACACACATATACATATACACAAATAGGCACACACAGAATTTGAAGTCAGAGAGGACATGGGAGTAAAAGAGCTGCTCCTTCATTTCAGAAGGGAGAATTCAGAAAATACTGGTAGCCTCTAGTATTAAAGGCAAAATATTGGCCTAAGAAAAGGTTACATCTTCAAAACAGAGATTTTCCAGACATTTTATTGCAACGCCTACAATTTTTTAAAAAGTACCCCAATATCATTAAATATGGTTAATAAAAATCTCAATAGCAGTTAATTATTAAGTCAAAGCAAAGCAGACTTTTGATTTTATAAAAGGAGATTTGGTTAATGATAGACATGTTGCTTAAACTTAATAACTTAAAGTTATTAAAATAAAGCAAAAAAGTCAATGAGGGGACTCCCATTATGATAATGGCAAAATCTACCCTAGTTAACAGAATATAGGACACAAGGGTAAAATGGATGATAAGTGCCAAAAGAACCATTATTATCGTTATTTTTTTAGCTACAATCCTCATTTTAAAAATTTATTTTGAAGCTTGAACACTATTAACCATAATGCGGGGTGTTGTAGCTAAAAAAATAATGAAAATATCAACTTTTTAAAAATGGTTCATTGGGCACTTATGCGCAGGCACTCAGCTGCTTCTTCATTTCAATAGGGATGAATCAGGAAATACCTGTTAGTAAAAGGCTAAATATTGGCTTGAGGAAGGATTGCATCTTCAAATGGGCAGGGAGATTGTTCAGCCATCTTGTTGTTAAAAAAAATGTCTATTTTATAAAATACAGTTGATAAAAGTTTAATTGGCAGTTAATTAGCAAGACCAGCCCTTAAAGAAATTTCCTTTAAACTTTTTGAAAGTTATTAATCAAAAAAGAAATCAATGAACAAAGTTCTGTTTTTGATGACATAAATGATACATGGGAAAAGAAGATGCATCCGCATGACAGTAGAAAATATTCAGGAAATACTGTTCATCTGCAGTAGTATAAAGGATTAAAGGAAAGCCTCAACTTTCCAATAGAGTAGGCAGAGTAATTTTTTTCCAGACATTTTAAGAAAAAATAAAAGAGTATCTCCTACATGCAGTCTAAGGTTGTATAAGATTGTGAAACTAGTGATTTTGTGAAATCCCTAGTTTCACAAACAATGAAAAATGTAAGCTTGCTACAATGTCTACAGAATAACCAACTGAAAAATAAAACCTTGAGAAACATGTTAAGATTCTTTTTCCTACAGAGGTCGAATAGATACTTAAGCATGAAGCAATGGTCAGGAAGCAGGTCTCACTGACCATTACAATGATAGTGGGTTCAAATCTCATTCAGTTCCCTACACTTGTAGCCTTGTACAATACTAAGCAGAGTTTAGTAAATGGAGCTCCTAACCGTAGAACAATAGTTAGCAAGCTATCCTAGCAGACCATTCCTACTCTACTGAGTAGGATTCTCACTGGGTGTTCGACAGTTGTTG
>VCCN01000462.1:5978026-5988680 GCA_006491835.1 Architeuthis dux | reverse complement strand
CCTGCTTGAAAATTACTATTTGAAATATTGGGTTTTACCTGGGCTTGAACACCAACCACTGGTGCTAATGGGGAATGTACAACTATCTCAGCCACTAGATCAGGCCCCAGATAATACTGACTATATTTGGTTTGTTTAAAAAGAAGAAGGTTCGCTTGGATAGTGTAATGATTAGCACATCTGCCTCACACGCAGAAGTTCCTGGGTTTGATTCCCGGTATGAGCGAAGAGTGTGGAAAACTCTTCATTAGGATAAAATTCCCTGTTCACTCAGTATCTAATTGAGTACACTCTAAGCTGTGTGATTAGGGAGGAGGTATTCCTTCGGTGGACTTGCATCTTGCCAAGGGGGTGGTCATAAAAACTTGTAGGAATAAAGTCCTGGTTTCGACCAGACTTGAAACTTGCAAGGATCATTAAGCTGAAGAATGCAACAGAAACCAGGTCTTCGTCACCAGGCTCAATACTCCATTGAGAGTTGTCTCTTAAGAGATGGGACACTTTACCTTAAAAAGAAGAGAATCGAAGAAAAAACTTTATTGTCCAGAGCCTAAGTTAGGATATACAGATGGCTGTGACAAATGCAAGAGAAGAGTTTTCTTGGTCAACTTTCATGGCAGGCCAATGTCAAAACCTTTATTATCTGGTAATGGGACAGAGCATAAGGAGATGTGGATTCATATCTTTCTCAAGGGTATGAATGCAAAGTGAACATAAACATCCCCAGTCAGAATTTGAACTCTGTTTGCAGATTTTGTTTTTCCATGCTAATAACTGCTACGACAACTCACACCTCTTGTCATATAATGAAGAGTTATCTAAAGCACGAAGGATGGCAAAACAGAGCGAAAGGTTGTCTAACAATTGGAATACAGATTATTACAGTCCAATAGTAATGGAGGGTGGTTAAACTTGCTTAAGGTAAGAGCCACAGAGGAGAAACTTCAGATGTTTAGGATCCACAAAACATGAATATTTTCTTTTTTTCCAAAGTTTTCTTTTTTTCATTGGTCTCTGGAGCTTCAATAACCATTTCCTGTTTCCAACAGGAACCAAATGTTGATTGAATATTTGTCAGATTTTGTCTGTGACTTTGAAATGAGTTGTTTCTAATATTCAATGAATCAACATTTGTCATTCCAAAGCAATGGTATGGCTCATTCTTAATAGCAAAGTTAAAATAATACTTACAGTCTGCAATTTTGTTTGTTTGGAATAATAATCCATAACTGGAGAGGTGTGGTCATGGAACGTCTTCAGCCTCTTCATGATTGTTTCCTCATTATCATCAACCCTTCCACTGGTGAGAGCCCGGCCCAGCAAACGTGTTTTCATGGTATCATCACTTACATCAAAATAAAGGACAAATTTACAACCAGCAACCTACAGGAAAGAATATATATAAATACAAATTCAGCCGCCATTTAAAAAATGTCAAAGTTCACAAGAAATTCAGACTTAATCATATTCAAATTTCTCACATGATGCATTGTCAATTATTATTAATTTTTCTTTTATCTTAATTTCTGTTGCTTTTTATCGCAATTCCCAGATTGTCAATCTACGACTGTCAGTAAGCATCGCAGAGCAGAATAAAGTAATATAAACAAAGGTGGTAGCGTATTGACAGTTGGAGGAGTAAGGAATACAGATATATGGCTAAATTTGGATGACTGCTGCTGGTTGGCCTTCATAGCCTAATCAGTAAGGCAGCTGCCATGGAAAGACAGGCTCCTAAATATAATGAATGTGAGGTAGAATCTTGCCTGAGACTTATTCTTTATTTCAATCCACCTTGTTTACTAATGGTCATTGAATGACAATTTGGGAGTAAAAAGTATAGCAGAAATTAAGATAAAAGAAATACTAGTCAAAAATTAATAATAAATTCTGACTTATTTGGAGATGTGTAGAATAGCATTTTTATTATTTTTAGTATATTTAACATGTGCTTCTAGATAAGCATAAGGCCAAACTGGGTAAGGAAGATTGTGTTGTACCAATATTCCCATTAGGGAGTGCCTAACTACCTTGAAAATCAGTATTTAAAATCCTGGCTTTTACCTGGGCTTGAACACTGATGTCTGGCACCAGTACAACTATCTCAGCCACATGACACGCCTTTATTAAATCATTATTTTTCTTTCTTTTTTTTAAGGTTCCTATATGGCTATACAGGTTAAAGATCTACTTATATAATGAATAGTGTGATTTTCTTGGTTCATTGTCTGTAACTATGGACTCTTTCACTTGAAGGTAACAATTTTGCTGATAAAAATATCTCTTACCCACAATTTGAAACAATGGAGTCTTCCACTGTGACCAGTGTTTTAGTTTCTTTTCTAACAAAAAAATCATCTAATGGAGTTCACAGGTAATCCCAGTCCCCACTTTTCAAAAGTTAACTTTACACCACTTTTTCGAAAAAAGGCAAAAACTGAAATTAGTGTTCAGCTTCCATTTTGCAGCAAGCCATTATAGAGGCAGTGCAAATCCTTTCTTTCTCTCTTCTACACCCTAGTCTCCTGTACCTCCGATGACTCGGCCTGACATACCATCCTAACCATTTTGGGGTCTTGTGATGCTCAAAACATTTTCACATATAAATGTTAATTGCTTCATACTATTTTGGCTTACGAAAGGCTTTTGGATAGCAGGGGAAACCTGTATATCCGTGAAGTTTTTCACGGGGATTAACTAGTTTCAAGTTTCCAAATGTAATGTACAAGATGTTTATATTCAGACAATGCTTCAAGTGTTCAAAATATCTCCTTTCTGCAGCAAAGAATAGCTCACGTAATTGAGAGACTGAGTTGCAAGCATCAACATATAGGTGGCAATTCAAGTGAGTTGCTCAACATACTTTGCTACAGAGGAGGGACATTTTGAAGACTGAAAAAAAAAAAAAGCATCATTCAAACATGAACATTGAAGATGTTTCTTTCTAAACTTTATGATAAAAAATCTTTTTAAGAAAGTGTTTAATTAACACTCACTTAATGATCAACACTGGTATAAACAACATTTGTGGATATTTGTTTGTGTGGGGAGGGGACAATATATATATATATCAAGTAGAGTGTTGCTCATTTTATACATTATGAAAAACAAATGTGGCTTCAAATATTCAAGTATCAGTTTTTAATAGAAAACCTGACATCAGAATAAGTACAGATGTAAGTATAATCAAATATGTGCAGAAGCATCATATATTCAGCATGTGTACATTTGTAAACAACTGAATATAATATTTCTTTTAAAACTCTATATATGTATAAAGATTTTGTGGTTATCTGTATGTGTGTGTAATAGCAGAAGCTATGTATTTACTGAAGCTATGTATATATGAACATATGTGCATATCTGTAGAATGTGCTTGTATGTGTATGATAAGAGAACCAATGTACATATGTGAAGAATGCATGTGTGGATTTTTACTAATCATAGACTAGTCTGGCACAAGGCCAGATAGAAATGCATGAGAGTGTGTGTATGTATTTTCTGAAGCTATGCATATGAATGTGTGTGTCTAAAGAATGTGCCTGTGTGTGTCTAAAGAATGTGTATGTGTGTGTGTGTGCCTAAAGATTGCCTGTGTGTTATTATAGAAACTATGCATGTATGCAAATTTAAACATATGTGCAGAATACACATGCATGTATTTACTGAAGTTATGTATGTATGAAAAGGTATACACACCTGGAGAATGTATGTGTGTATATGTGGAGAATACTTTTGTGTATGCATTTACTGAAGCAGATGTGTGTATACCAGGAGAGAGGGTGTGTGTGTGTGTGTGTGAATAATATGTTTGTGTGTATTTACTGAAGCAGATATGTGCATATCAGGAGAGAGAGTGTGTGTCTGTGTATATTCTTATTCAGAAACTACATGTGCAGATACACCAGAACTCATCTCAAATGACATCTTGTCGATTATCTGGGGAGCCAAAGTGGCCGACATAACTATCTAAGGAGATGGGTTACAGGAGAGAGCCTGACAACTTGCTGCTGGCTGACAGCCAATATCTGATCCACCCAAGTAGGTCAGGTTCTCCTTAGCTGACATCATTTCTTGAAGGGTTTCAGAAATCTCTCTCCAGCACATTACAATTACGCCTACAAAGATTTCCACCTTCTCCTTTTACACATGCACTCCTTCGTTCTTACATCATTTATCATGAACATACTAAAAGGGGTTTCCCCATCAGATTGTCTTTAGAGACAGTAAAATGCTGCTTGTTGATTCATTAAACAATCTGTTCACAATGAAATTTTGTTTGACTGGAATCAGGAAGATGTTTCCACTTGGTCAGAATATGCTGAATGCAGGGCCGGATTATACTATAAGGCTGAGTAGGCTTAAGCCTAGGGGCCCTAGCTAACAGGGGAACATGAATTAAACAATAAAACCGTCAAAATAAGAACATTCCCTGATGTGAAGTAACTATAATTGTTACGATATTGTTAATAATATCCTAAAACATAATAAAAATGTCCTAACAAATAACTCTTTAAAAAATGGGATGGGTATATTACACATTAGCACATAACAATCCACTTTATTCGAATGATTGACAGATCGCATTACTTACTTAAAATTATACACAAAACAGGGTGGGGGTGGGCATATTGCTAATAGCCTAGGGGCCCTGGTATAGGGTAATCCGGCCCTGGCTGAATCTCTTAAAAATAACCTGATTAAAAGTCAGACCAAAACAACGAAGCCCAAGGTAAACTTAAAAAATACTGTGATTATCGTCTTCCTTAGTGCATTTTGCAGTTTTGTTTCGCGAATTCTACACCTTGTGCAATCCGCAACCCAGACACCAAAAATCTCATAACTTTTGTAGTAAACAACATACAGAGACAAATGAACACATTTTTACATACAATTCTGACCAAAGGAATTCATAAAAATGGTTATTATTAGGATTAAAACATATCTTGACTTTATTTCAGGACAAAAACAGCAAAAAACACAAAGAAATGTTGCGAAATCCATATATTTTCATATATACACTAGGTATCAAATGTTTGTCCTGTAATCTTTTTCTCTTAATCTTTGAAGTGGATATTTTAAGATTCTGCTTCTGCTAACAGGCTGATATAATGTCCAATAGGGTTAATTTTAACCCTATATTACACCTATTGTGAACCCGAACACGGACACGGAAACGATAGAAAAGATAAATCATATAACTTTTGAAGTAAACAACATACAAAGACAAATGACCACATTTTTCCATACAGTAACATATGGTAACAACCCAAGAAATTCAGTAAAATCGTCAATATCAGATTCAAACACATTCAAACACATCTTGACTTTCAGGACAAAAAGCCCCAAAAACAAACAAATCCTATGTGTTTTCATAGGTAAACAAGATATTGACTGTTTGTCCTGTAATCTTCTCTGTTTGAACACTATTTAAGTGCAAAGCTTTTATTCTGACAAATAATTAAGTCGTTTCTGTCTTAGATTACTCATCATCATTTTTACCCTGTTGGTATCAACTAAAAAAAAGAATTTACATAACTTCCAGTATGTTTTGAAACATGAAATTCACACTGTATTTAGAACAAATAGACAGAAATGTTCTCAGAAAGAGCAATTCCTTATATACAACTTGAGGAACATGTGACTCTCGTCGGTAAGCTGGAAATGTCTACCTCGGTCACATGACACCGGAAGCGAAAGACACATGAACGATCATCAATGCAATTTCGGATTTCTTTGTTGAAAACAATTTTGATTTGAAAATTCATTCACCGGTTGCGAAGGTAGAATTATTCATTTCCTTTAAGTCAAATTAAATCACTGAGTGCTTATTAATATTTCTAAATTGCATACTAACAAACTTCTTTTGCGCAACCATATTCAAAAAAGAAATATTCCAACTCTTTCTAATAATTCCTATGTTGGCATATTAGGAACAGCAATTTGCGGCACTGTCGAAAAAATTGATTTGATTCCGAATTTCAAACGCATCAATGTGCGTACGACTTCATCCACGATCTCAATAATGATCAAAATTATGGATACAGAATGGTAAAGATGATAATTTTGGGAGAAATCGACGAAAGTCTACTGAGTTTGAAACCAGGCCCAGTCAGCCACTCATGTTGGCTCACAACTGCCATACCATTAATGCGTCTGTGTATAAGTAAACACAATTTTACCAGTGTTATAACAAAAAGGATATCTTATGATTGTGAAACATTGTTTTACTCTACTACCCAATGTAGTTTGATATCAAATGCAAACGATCAATTTTGAATGATCCCCGCCACGTTTACAAAGAAATGAAAATTGTTTGAGATGTTCTGCCAAAGGAAACTCATGACATCATGAAGAGATACATCAACCATGGAGCCTAGCAGGCTCACTTAGGAAACCTTCACCTTTCCCTTCTCGCCATTGAAGATGAGGCAGAAAAGACGATATTCTGTAGACAAAATTCTGGAAATTCATGGCAATTCCGACTAAGGAGACAAAAGTATTCAGGCTTTTCACGTTCCCTAGTTGAATTGGTCTGCGAGAAACCTTAATGAAATTATTGATTGGAAATCTTCATTTGAGCCAATCCCGACATCAGACTTCACAAAGAATGAGATTGAAGGGTTTTAAAGCAAGTCATTTAACATGAAATTGATTCCATGCCACTCTCAAAGTGTTGAACGATTTGTCAAGGAAGTTTCAAATGCTTCTGCTCATATATTTGGAGCTGAGAGATGTGACTGTTTTGTTTTTGCCTGTTGCCATGCCCAAAAACTCATACTAAAACTCAAGAATAAGTCAAATTTACAAGGATATGAATTTTATTTTTAGTTAAAACATTTTAATATCATTGTCTTTTTATATACATATTGTTAATGCTGTTAGATAATTTTATATTGAAAAAGAAAATGAGAAATTAAAATGTTATTATGGGAATACTATAATTTTGATATATAGAATGAAAATATCATTTGCATATTGTCGTTTTATTCATTTTTCAAGAGAACCATTGACCTTTCTTTACTTTTCTGTTTCATTAAAAGATATTAAAAAGATATTCAATTGACAGCTATGGAATTAGTTATTAACCATTGTGAATAAATGTTATTGTTTATTGAATAAAGAAAATTGCTCTCACTTTTTTTCCTTTCTGGTTGCGTCATACTGGTTTGCAATAGATGTAATATATGGTTGAAATAAACCCCATTGGACATTATTTCACACTTTTACCTAGCAGAATCTTAAAATAGACGATTCAAAGATTAAGAAAAAAAAAGATTATGGCACAGACATTTGATATCTAGTGTATATATGAAAACATATCTTCGGATTTCTCAACATTCTTTGCGTTTTTGTCCTGAAATAGAGTCAAGATGTGTTTTAATCCTAATAATAACCATTTTTATGAATTCCTTTCGTCAGAATTGTATGGAAAAATGTGTTCTTTTGTCTCTGTATGTTGTTTACTTCAAAAGTTATGAGATTTTCGGTGTCTGGGTTAAGGATCGCACAAGGTGTAGCATACGCGGAACAAAATTGTGAAATGCGCCAAGGAAGACGACGATCAGTGTTTTTAAGTTTACCTTGGCTTCGTTGTTGCCTCACACGTCATAAAATGTCATTCGGTTTTTCAATTTCTGAAATTTTTAATTTTCGATACACCCTAATATATATACACACACACACACACACATATATATATAGATATAGTATTAATACATATGTACTATTATTTCTTTCTCAGGTCTCTAATTATTCCAATCTCTTTGTATAGATCAGTCGGAAGAGATATTGTGCAGAAAGACCTCTGATAAGAACCCTGCCTAATCTTGGCAGTTTCAGTAGTCATGGTATTAGGCATTCATGGAAGATAAGATCCCATCATATGGGATGCAAGTTCAAGTCTTGTCTGCACTTCTTTATTCCAAATTACTGCAGTTTAATCTTTACAGCTGAAGAATGGATTGGCTAAAAATATTGTGATAAAACACTATTTTTTGTAGTACATTTTCCCCCTCACAAATAAGCTTTCACATTGTACTCATTACGTGTGATGTGTTAACTTTGATATTTATTAGAGTAAGTCATTTTTATCACAAAACCATATCCATGAGGCATTAAGTAATTAAAGAGATTCTATTATGGTTTGAGGTGGAACTCACACACCCCTGTTCACCAGAATGGTCCCTAGACAACCCTGGAATTATAGTGGAATATACAGTATAGAAAAAAGCTGATGGTTACCTCATTTTCAAACCTCTTTCCTTGCTCCAGTTCTCTTGGGTAACCATCAATGAGAAAGCCTTTACTCTCTGCAGCACGTTTAATCATGGCAGTCTTCAAAAGATCCAGTACAGTGTCCTGAAATAGACATCAGAAGAGAACATTATATATTTCACACACATCGTTACTTACATATAGCCAAAAGAATGTGGTAAAGTCAGGAAGGTGGAGGGGCAGAGTATTCTCTACCCCATCATGTGACAGGAAAAGTTAAAAGTGCATGATAATTGACTTTTATAGATCGCAAAGCTTCTGGAATCTGAACCCAGCCACTGCAGAGTACAAACAGGAAGTTCCGAAAAGGCGGGAAAGCTTGGATTCTAGTCCCTTTTAGACGAGCAAGTGAAGAGAGTAAACATGTCATTATTTTATCGTCCATGCCATGCAAATGTACCATCATTTGGATTAAAGCACTCCCAACATGGATAAAAGCCAGCCCCACCGTGACAGAGAGTTTTTTGTTACCACAACTTCTGTCACTAAGTTAAAAGATGAGAGACCTTAGAAGGTCATAAGTCACAAAAGGAAGCACGTTTTTGCAAAACTACAATTGTTACGTACTTCAAGTCAACTGAGAAGGTAAGAGAATTTCTTTGCCTCTTCCTTCCTGACCACTTCCCCTGAGGGGAAACATTTCTTCCTTTAGGATTCCCCACCTCATCCCTCCTCAAGGACGGTTACTCATTACTGTTTTATGATATGTTGGTCTCCAGTGTGATTAAGGGAGTGAAAGCAATTGCTCTGGCTGTTAAAATTTTACACATCAGTTAAAGACAGCAAAGAAACATGAAAATAAAATGGTTACCATTGACACAAGCTGGCCTGACTCCATGATGGCAGTGAGCTCCTTCCCCTTGGCAGATCCAGAGGCCACCTCCTCCCGTAACAAATCTCCAGAAGACAGATGAGTAAATCCATACTTATCAACAATTTTGGCACATTGGGTACCTTTGCCACTACCAGGACCACCTGTTAATAAGCAAAATGAAACATTAGATCGTTTCTCATGCAAAACTGAGTTATTTTTAAGAAAGAATTCCTCCATTGTTATTGATGAAGAACACTCATTTCAAAAAGGTCAAGGAGATAAGTTGTTAATTGACATTTAATTAAATGATTGTTTTGAATGGATGCTCATCTTTAAAGAAAGCTAAAATTCAGTGTTTGGATCATTAATTACTTGAAAAAGATTAAAGCTTTCCACAATCTGAAGTATAGTGAATTTTAGCAACAACATACATAATGGCATTGTATTTAAACTTAAGATTGCCTATTTACCTGAAAGCTGTTTTATAAGTAATTCTGTATTTTGCTAGAAGGCAAAAATAAGATTTTTTTCTAATTGACCAAATCAAAAAGCCTTAATGCAATAAACTCATTTTACCAAAAGTAAATATAAATGATATATAAATATACACACAGACATATATATACACTGATGAGCCAAAACATTATGACCTATGATAAGAATGACAACTGTCTTATAACAACTGCACTTGTCAGGGTCGGTGTTAGATAAGCAGATAAACCAGTTTCAAGTACTTCATTTTGATGTATTGAATGCTGCAGTTATGGGCAAGAAGAAATATTTGAGTGACTTTGATAAAAGCCAAATCATTATGGCCAGAAGACTAGGTCAGAGCATTTCTGAAACAGAATCGCTTGTGGGGTGCTCATATTTAGGTGTGGTGAGTACCTATCAGCAGTGATACAAGGAGGGAAAGATCATCAACCGCTGTAACGGCATTGGCAGCCAAGACGATGTGAGAAATGAACGAAGCCAACAGAAGGTCTACTGTGGCACAAATTGCAGATAGCTTTAATCAAGGTGAAGGAAGGAATGCATCACAACACACAGTACATCAATCTTGTTGCGTATGGGGCTGCATAGCCAAAGGCCAGTCAGAGTACCCATGCTAACCAATGTCCATCGCTGAAAGCATATTCAATGGTCACACAAGCGTCAGAACTGGACCTTGTCTCAATGGAAGAAGTTCACCTGGTCTGATGAGTCTCGCTTTTCCTGAATAAGGTGGACGGTAGGGTATGTGTGTATCATAATCGTGGGAAAGCAATGCATTTTGGGAAAACAATAAGGCGATGGAGGCAGTGTGATGGTTTGGGCAACATTCTGCTGAAAAACACTGGGTTCTACCATTCACGTGCAAGGTACTTTGTCATGTACCTACCTCAACATCATTGAAGACCAGGTACACCCCTTTGTGACAACAGTCTTCTACGATGACAATGGCATCTTTCAACAAGACAATATGCCCTGCCACACTGCAAGAGTTGTACAGGAATGGTTTTGGGAACATGAAGAAGACTTCACTGTTGCCCTGGCTACCAAACCTCTCAGGTCTCAATTCAG
>VCCN01000462.1:5967034-5977686 GCA_006491835.1 Architeuthis dux | reverse complement strand
TAGTTCTAAAATACACCCCTTCATTGCTCGTACTTTAACCTTTGCTGTTTTGACAGACTGACTGACAAGTCTTTAAGGTTAGTTTCAGTGTCCTTTGTATCGGATTATATCACATAAATACAATTACTGTCTGGTGAATCTCTGAGTCTTTGAAAGTAGGATAGTTTTTGCTATCTATCTAAAGAAGAAAAGCCTGGCAAGTCACTCAGGAAAAGTTATAGTCAAGACGAAGAAAAAGGAAATAAACTATTTTGTTAAAATAGAGGAAATAGAGAAAGAGACAATCAATCTACTGACGAAATAACGGCAACAGTTGAGTTTTGGAAGTAACTCCTTTCAAATCAGTTAGCCGTCCCTCTCTCTCTCTCCATCCCTGGCATTCAGAAACAACTTCAAACAAATGTTGACTTTTCGAATCATTAAAAAGGCAATCCCAAGCTAAGAAAAAAAGAGATGCTTTACAATTTTTGACATGATCCACTGTCAAACTTTGTAAAAAGGCTTTCATCTGATACTCTCATCTTTCCAAATTACTGATAAGTGCCAAATTATGTGTTTCATTTTGTATTCTGAAATATATATTGCATCTTTTCCACAAGTTATTTAGACTAGGATCTTTTTTTTTGGGGGGGGAGGGGGGGGCTTTTCTAGGAAAAAGACATTAGTCTTTGATACTCATGTAGTAATGAGAAAGGCCCATCTCAGAATTTCAGTCCATAGGGTGAGGGCTGAAGAAATCATTGGCCAAAATGTAGTGATAATACAGCAAGGACGAGGGTACTCATCTGAATACCTCATGGAATAATGACAATGACCAATCTTAGAATTTCAGGCAACCTTTTTGTACTGAACCTGTTTTGCACATTAAAAGTGGGTGGACTTTGGGAATATATGAATGAAAGATTTATTTGGAAATTTTAATTTTCATAATAAATGTTGATTTTTTTAGAAAGAGGAAACTTGACATGGGGAAAATTTAAGAGAAAAAAAACAACACAATATACAAATAATATGCCCTATTTCCCAGCTTCATAGACACACACCGTTAATTTGTCCAGTTGAATTGGGGGTGGGGGTTGGACAAGTGTACTGGTCAAGTGATTATGTCCTTTGATGCAGTAATATTTGTAAAAACAAAAAAGAAGTGTTATTGATTCCAAAAAGGAAAACAAAAATTAATTTCACCGTTTTCATTGAAATAACAATACAATAAACAACTGGTAGCAGCCACCTGCATTCCATTTCAGGTTCTTAGATAGCCTTCTGATTTGAATCCCTTTTAACATGTTACAGTTTTATATAAATAGGCAAGCTATCAAAAGAGGAGTTCATAGTAGAGTGACTCTGGCCAATGAGTCAGTATCTTCACAGCTGGCTAGTATAACTCAAAGGCCAAATACCAGTTATAAGTTGACTGGTTTAATGTACCTTACCAATACTGCTGAAACATTGATGAATTTTTATGATTATCATTGCTTTATTATATTAAATAGCTTATATAATTATTTCTAGAGTCATAGGAGCTCATATTACTGCACTTTCTCTATAATGTAATATTTGGCCTCAAAGATGCCAAGTCAATTTTTGAAATTTACTTTAGGAAAAAGCTGTCTTTGATGCTGGAAAATGTTAAATTTATATACTTTCTTAATTATAAAACCAATAGATATAAAATATATTTTTGTATGGTGTAAATTTCTGATATAAAAATGTATAGTTATAAATTATTAAAAAAATATTTCTTACCAACAACAAATACAATGATGGTGTCCTTCAGTAGATTGGCTGAAATAAATATTTAAAAAAGCCAGATTAATATACAGTTTACAAATTTCCATTCAAAAACATTTTTTTTAAACATGGTATGGGGATCAAGCTTAAGTTGGGTCTGGTCTGAGGCTAATTCTTAGTTCCATATTCTGACAATTTAATTTGAAGGCCAAAGAATATCTCAGTGAAAAACATTGTTATAACATTTTTTTTAAATAGACAAAAATAAAAATGTGTGGAATAATCCACACAAGTTTAGGAATTAATTTTTTTTCTTGTCTCACAATAGAAATAGCAGTAAAAAAATACCCCAGGGGTGAAAGCTTCTTGCTTCCAAATGATAGGATGTATTTACTTAAACAATATTAGTGCAACTATCGACTTCCAGAGAAAAATGAAATGTTACTTAAGGTTCCAAAATGGTCAGAAATGGCCCTGTTATTGAAGCCATTAAGACACTTTCATATTTGCCAAATGCCACAAGTTATTTTGTATAAATGTCTCTAAAGATTCTGAGTTCAGATCAAACTTAAGGAGATACTGAAAAAAGATCAAATTTAACAGAAAGAACTGACAGCTACTGTAAGATGTTGAAAAAAGCCCTTATTTTATCAAGGATGGCACATGGGACACCGACCCACTGCACAGCTGAACATTACCCTTGGGAAAGATATTACACATGTAATATATCAGAATGTTATGAAAAAGAACAAAATAAACAAAAAGAAAACTTTTGTTGACACCACATGATTATAAGATTCAATGTTCTGTAAGGGGATGAGGGATTGCCAACCAGTTAACTGCACAGTAATCAGAGTTCAAACTCCAGCTGAAACAGTTTGTGTTCACTTCATACTAATGTCCTTGGGAAAGGCATGAATCCATCTCTCCCCCTAGCTATGGGTAAAATAGCGTAGGGTGAAGTGAGTTATGCCACTTCAGGTGCTGGTCTCTCTAAGTCTATTCACATATCGCAAACAGGCCGAATAAGTTGTAATGTGATATGTGGAGCTGCAGCTGGGATGGCTGAAGCTGTAGCCAGCATAAGGGCACTAATGTTCTCTAAAACCACAGGTATTCAATTATTAACAGACAGCTTTTTAAAATTTCTTCTTTATAAAATTTTGGCAGACAATATTTGCTTGAATTTTTTGTAAGGTTGCAATGACCTGGCTGCAAGAAAGAAAGAAAGAACAGATAAAATTGTCGAAAACTAAATACTGATCATAGAAAGTATGCTCTAAAATATTAAAAGCTATTAAAAGCTTGACAATAGAGTCAAGCATGAATCATTAATGGATCTGTGAGTAGTTTAGTAATTTGTGAGATCAGAGAGAGTGCTTTGGGAGTATGTAGGAAACATAATGTGAACTGTAAGTTGGTAAATAAGTACAAGCAAGTATAACACATGTAAGTGTTTTTCCTAACAGTACCTACAGTAGCGTAATGATAAGTAAACTAGTTTTGCAGACCAATTTGCTAGTGTAGTATGTTCTATCCTCATTGCTGGCCCCATTACTACAGCTTTGTGCTTGACTAAACCGAGATTAGTAAATAATTTAGTGGTGGTGGTGGTGGTGGTGGTGGGGTGGGGGGCTACTGTAGTGCGATGGTTAGCAAGCTGGTCTTGCAAACCAATCTAGTAGTATAGCAAGTTCAGTCCTCACAAGTGTACCATTACTGTGGCCTTATGACTAAGCTAATCTTAGTAAATTAGTAACAACTACCTTGCCATGAACCAGTGGTTAGCAAGCTCATCTCACAGATCAATTGTTACTGTAATTTTGATCCTCACTGGGTGCCCTACTAATATGGCATTGTGCCAGATAAAGCTAAGCTTAGTAAATAATAATAAATATTTCCTTTCCTGTATATTTAAGGGAAAGACGTTTTATCAATGCAAATTCTTGTGCATTCAGGAATTGTTTAGATGTAAACAAAAACAAAATTCAGGATGAAGTACAGTTTTTTTCAAAAGTTTACCAACAAAGTCAAGTGGCATGACTTGCAAGTTTAAATTGGACAGGGTAGGATCAGATGATTCAAATACAAAAGTAAACAACAAGTCTTCATTTCTTCCCTGTTGTCTGGCAGTTCTGACCAGCTGGACACAGCTGCAATGCCATTGCCAATGAGGGTTTACTGAGGCATATAGCTTTGCATAAGCAATGATAAGCCATGACAAATTTGCTCAGAATTCGTCCTCTGATCAAGTCATGCTTGCTCAGAACTCGTCCTCTGATCAAGTCATGCTTGCTCTAATGTCCCCACAACACTAGTTGCGGGACAAAGGCCATTTTTTGGCATGCCATGACCCCACCCTAAACTCGACTTCATTTCAAACTTGCTAAGGATGCTTCCCTAACCAGACTCTTGAAGATTGATTATCAAAACATCCAATAAACATCAAGAACACAGATAATAATGAGATACAATCTTTCGCGAGGCTTCTTCCATCTGCTGGCTTTGCAACTCATAACTTGTGAATGAACAAGGAAATCACCATGAGTTAATCAGCAACAGACAACCAAATTATTCTGAAGAGTACATATTTCTTTTCTCTATCTAGTGTGAAAAAAAAATTTCATTACATACCAGCGGTCGGGGCGAAGAGGGAGGCAAAATCTCTGGCCTTCAGATGGGTGTTGGGGGAAAACTGGCCTGAGTCATTTTGAACTTTTTTATAGATTGTAGAAGTCCCAGAAATAACCGGAAGTCCAGAAACCAATTACTGCACATGACTGGAGGATAATTCAAAATGTTCTGTATAAAACCCCAGCCAGAGAGATGAGTAGTCGAAGTCAAACTACCGAGAATTTCGATCATTAGTGTTTGAACAAGCGTTCATTACGCACCCCGGGGGAGACAGGAGTTAGCATTACCAAATCCCTGTTACCAAGATTAATTGACAGAGACCAACAGGTTTAAGTTGTGAGAAGAGAAGGAATGTTTTTGTAAACAAATGTTACACTCCAACGTCAATAGATAAGAGAAGAGATTTTGTTTCTTCTTTTCATACTGACCGCTTCCAAAAATTAACTGTATTCTTTTGGATCTCTTTCCCCCTTCCTTCCCCTCTTCAGAAATAGTTACTCGGTAACAAAAATATTTCCGAAACTAGAAGCAAACTTCCAATAGTGGCAACAACTCCTTTACATAAATGTTGATATATGGGATGTTTGAATCGCTTTAAAATAAATGTGTGACATTTGATCATATTTCAATAAAGAAAAAAAACATGGAGGACCCCTTCCTCCATGTTTTTTCAACAAAATTTTATGATCTAATTTTGGCATATTGCTGCCAAACATATCACTAATAATTTTTTGTATCTACTTGTTATTTCCAAAGTATAGCTTAGTTTGGCATAAGGCCAAATATTATACATATGTATATATTATATATAAGTAATAGGTTGTTGTTTTTGGAGAGGGAATAAAAAGATTGTGAACTGATTTATTTGCCAGAATATACAGACATATACAAATTTAAAATTTGTCATGTGAACCTATTAAAATGAAAAGAACAAGATCCTAATTTTTCAATTCCAAATTACAGAAATAAATTGAAAAGAAAAACTGGTCTGGTCTGTCACTCAATAGAAAGCATCACGTGACCAATGTCGTTTGGCAGCATGCCATATTGGAGGTGACCAATTAAAAATTGGAAAGAGGCGTGATCAATGAATAAGTTACTATTCTCGGCTTTTGTGAGGCGGTGATCACTAAAAATGTCAGGATTTTCAAAAACAAGTGTGAATGCTGCCAGACGCAAACTGAGCAAACAATTTAGCATAAACATATATTGTAAATTGACCCCCACCCTAAAAACGAGGAGGGGGTGGTTAACAAAAACAAAAAAAGTTTTTCTCTAGACATGTTTAAATTTTCAGCCCTCTAGCTCTGTTGGTGCAGCCTGTACGCGCGATAGGTAGCCAGACAGACCCACTTAAAAACTGAAGAAACCCACGTTGACAGTTTTGGTTGATGGTTTCTAACTGTATGTGCTATTGTGAAGGTTGACTGTGAAGGCAAGTTTTTTGCAGCTGAGAAAAATGAAATTCTCAGTCACAAGGCAAGCCCAACTTACATACAGTGTGTTTATCTACATTGCATAGATATATACATATAAGTACTCTATTGATGATTTATCAATTATTTCTTGAATCTATGTTTTATTGGGTTTTTTTATATGATTTTGATCTCTCAATTCAGGTCTTTACCTTGCTATTTATGCCTTGACTGAAATGGTGGAAAAGAAAGCAACAATCACCTGCTACCAATACATAACTACCTCGATGTTTGCTTGTCAGCTGCACGTTCTACACAGGAAAAGAGAGAGAGAGATGAACTAAATTCCTAACCCAGTAAACTTTCGTTCATAAATAACAACTGGTAAACCCCAGCAGATGCCGCCTGAGGAATGGTTGCTGTTAAAGATTATAAACAGAGAAATAGACTCTAACCACAAAAAATCTCTTTCCTCCTTCCTACTATATCTCCATTATTTTAGTAGAGAAAACTATCATGAAACATGGAGCAGGAGATGTGTTTGATCTTCTTGGGGGTTTTAAAAAAAACCAGGCAAACAGTTTTAAGAGTAAATAAGTAGTAAATGTTTCAATTTTCAGCCCTCTAGCACCATTGGTTCAGCCTGTATGCATGACACATACATACATAGCTAGAATCACTTAAAAACTGAAGAAACCTATGTTTACAGTTTTGGATGACGGTTTTTAATTATAATTACTAACACTGCAAGTTTTCATGTCAGGGGTTACATTTTGGGTTCACTAGACAAAGTTTTAAGACATGTCAAACCTTTCACATCTAACATCCTATCGCCTACGAGGCACACACCATGTTATTTGTAACACCGTTCTCCTGAGGTTCCATTAATAGAAAGAAAACAGTTTTACCATTTTCTATTCTGCGTTTGTCAAACATTCCTCCTACAAGCAAACCACTAACTGGCATTTTATACAGTAAACAGGAAACAGAATTGTATTGCCTGGTTTGCTTGAGAAAAATGCAATCCACTTATCCCAAAAGGTCTGTAATAGTCTAAGATCGAATAACAACAATGCTAAGCAGTCTTGACTGGAAAAGACAATCATATAAATTGTAGTGAATGTGAAGCAACTGTACATTAATTATTACTAATCCTTGGCTAGTCTTTTCTTTATCTTATTGGTGCTTTCACAACTTTTTAAGTCAAATACACTCCCACCAAGTAAGTTGTATGAAGAAAGAATAAAGTAGCTTCTGATAAAAGTTGAACTTGCATCTCATATCTCAGGAGTTCATTTTTCATGAACATTTTTCTGAGAGAAGCAATTTATTTGCAAATACTAAGAGTGGAAAGTGGATGACAGTTTAACAATCAAGTTTTAAATATAGCTTGAAATTATGGAGAAAAAAAAATGAATTAATTCCTTAATTTGAAACATTAAGATAAAAAATCTACAAAACTCATTTTTATTTGATTAAAAAAAAACTATTTCTTGAAACCTGATGGAAATTTTTTAAAAATTGAAACGCAATTATTTTTAATGGAATTTTGTGACTAAAGAGAAGTTGAGAGATTTCTACAGAGAGCAAATCAGCTCATTATTCACCTCTTCTCCAACTTTTTTTTTATCACAACCAGGCAATCATCTTTCCACTAATCAAACGCATATTGTTTTTAATTAACCATGCCTCCAAACAATTTTATTATGAAATATTCAATGCAGTTTAGTGGGCTAGTGTCTTCTGGGTTAAACATTAGGCCAACTACAGTGCTGCAACATGTGCTACACATAACCTTAACTGTTCAGCCACCAACACACTCAATGTTATTCTCTGAAGAAGATTATGGTTTGCCCTTTCCATGCCAAGAAACACAACAGATAAAATCTTGCAATGAAAGTGAAATCCTTTCTGATTAAATTCCATAAATATAGTAGATAAAAACAAAGTAAAAGATCTGATAAAATGTAATGGTTCAGAAGAATACAAAAGTTTAAGTCTCCTCCTTTGCATATGAAGCATATATTTTTCTATTAAAGATAGAATGTTTAAATTTTGACCATCAAACTGAACTTTTCAATATGGTTCTTTTATATTTTTTGAAAATAAATTGAAAAACAAACATTGTGAAAACTATCAGAAATATTTGTTTAAAGTCTTTTTTGCAATATGAAAGTAAAAAAAAAACTAACTAAAATGCTATTAGACATCTTGGATAAAAATCTCTTGCATGGTATAGGCTTAAGTAGTAAGGAAAGTGATTAGAATAACATAAGAGGAACAGGTGAAAGGAGAAAATAGTGTTAAAATAAGAATAACTGATATTAATGTACTCTTACTTTCTTTCCACAATGAAGTAAAAAAAAAATATATAGGCATGAGAATAAGGCATCAGTTTTCATTGGAAATTTTGAGATAAGCTCTTGTTAATATTAAAATGTTTTAATTTTTTAATTTCCCAATATTTCAGTACCTCTGTTCTCTAACCTTCTTTAGGTGATGGCATTCAATGCAGAGTTTTGTTATTGTCTGTCCTGCTCATAATGCAGTCATGAGAATAAGGCATCAGTTTTCATTGGAAATTTTGAAATAAGCTCTTGTTAATATTAAAATGTTGTTTTTTAAATTTCCCAATATTTCAGTTCCTCTGTTCTCTAACATTCGTTAGGTGAAGGTGTCCAATGCAGAGTTTTGTTATTGGTCTGCCCTCCTCATAATGCAGTCTGTGGGCTATATCTTTTGCCAACTTATTCAGTTCACCTGAATGCTCTGTTGTGGTAACACCAAATCATTTATCAACTCATTTGAAAAGCATGAACCAGAATGACTTGACAACAGATTACTCAGTGGAACTAAGTGAATCAACAAAAAAAACCATAACAAATGAATATGGCCCACCTTTTGGATTACAAGCAGAACAAACCAGCAAGAAGACTTTACATTGGGGAAGGGAGGGCTGACAAAGGAATGGCCATGATGTTAGAATAAAAACTTCTTACACATCACCAAATTTCAGTAAAAAAACTGTCACATGTACGGTTCAGTTTTCATGGTGATTAGTTTGATTTCTATTACATAAATGCTTTTTGTTTTGAAGCTGTCTTTACAAATTAAGAGTATAATAATATCAACATTTTTTTAAATTTCAATACTGTTCTATCCATTTATATTATAATGGTTATAATCCAGAGTGTGGGCTGTGTCCATTTGTTATAGTGCCTTTTTGCTGACTCATTTAGTACCACTGAGTACTCCATTGTGGTAACAGTCTAACATTTGCTAAGTCCTTCTGCTTCATGCTTTTCTTTTCAAATGATGCTTTGGTGTTGCAACAACAGAGCATTCAGTGAAACTGAATCATTGAATGAGTTCATTTAGATCTAGCTACAATAGCTAAATTGATCACAGCTAAGTTATAACATGATTTTATCTTTTCTTGGATCACAACACCCGTGTTATAATGGATGCCTGTATAGCCCACAGACAAGATTTTGAGAAAAACAGAATTCAACATTCGACGAATTCACCTGAAGAAGGCAAACAAACAAGAATGAAATTGTGAAACCTTTTTCCAAATTTGTTTTTTTTGTAAGTTTTGAAAAAAAAACTAAATTTGTTTATATGTGCAATTTTCAGTGATACTACAATTTATGATATATGATATACACTTGGCCCTTTAGGAGGTTAATATAGGAGAATGGGTAGAAAGAATTAGATGTGTGATGGTCACAAAAAAGATTTGAATGACTAGGAAAAAGGTGCCTGAAGTCTATTCCTAGTTCTTGTTCTCAGCATAAACCACCAAGAAAAATATTTAATCACTTTCTTTCTGCAATTCTTCATGTAACAACACATTTCCAGTTTTCTTTAGAGACTACAGGACTCTTAAGTAATTACCAATCTCCATAAACCCAGCCAAATATTAAATGATACCCTTGGGTTTCCCTCACTGCATTGATATGTTAACAAAACAGTACCCTGCCTCAACTAACAACTACTTGATATGCTCCCCCCACAAAGTCTTAAAACTAATTGAACCTTGGTATTGGTGACACACCTATTTTGTGCTGACACTGGCAGTAGTTTTAAACAAAATTTACTGTTCACTTTGTGATAGAAGGAGTTGAGTGGTCTACTGATAAAATGTCTTTGGAACAGATGTCATTTAAAATTTTCTTTATTCTTTAATCCTAATTGTCTTTGAAAAAGACATAAGCTTCAAAATCATTTATATGAACTTATAAAAAAACAAAACCTATTTCAAACCTGATTAAAGGCAGAGTCAAAAACAGCAGCCTCTCACAGAAAGATGATGACAACAAAAGAGTTGGAGAGAAGATGGGTGCTACCTCTGTTCATGAAAATTAAAATTTCTGATACAATTTGATATACAGGTACAATCCTTTTAATCTGACCAATATTTGATCAAAAAGTTGTATTCATATATAGTATTTGTGTTTCAATCTATGGGACTTAAGAGACAGGGAAGGTGTATAATAAGTGGGTCAGAAATGTTTATTGAGATGTTACAACATTTCTAACAATACAATATTAAATAAATGGATAACCAGACCTGGCTCTGACAAATTTATTCCAGGTCTGCCGTTTTCGAGTTGAGAATCATCTCTTGTTGTCTGCAACTACTGGGTCTGATTCCATAATTTGGGGAATGGTATTAATCAGAAATCTTTTAGAATTATTCCAAAATTATTAAAAGCTGCATTTGCTTCAAAAGTTTCTGAGAAATATCAATATTATCTGCGGTTTTTGTTTGTTACAGAGCTAATGCTGTCACTAGAAACTGGCAAATTTAGAATACAAAAATGTAGACAATAGTTATTATTAAGATCATCATCATCACAATAATTAAAG
>VCCN01000462.1:5918803-5935944 GCA_006491835.1 Architeuthis dux | reverse complement strand
AATATAGGGTGTATCACTGACTTTTTTGACAACAATAACCAGTGAACCACGTGTCTCCAAAGAAATTTTGTATTTGAAATGTTTACAATGAGCAAAAATTTGAAATTTTGGCAATCTTTTGTTTTAGGTAAGTGCAAATTCTAACAACCACTGACGAAATCGACTACAGATACACAAAATAGGCAAAAGCAAACGCAGATAGAGGGAACAGAGTTCATTGCAACTGAACTGGTCATGTATCTCAGCGTTAACACTCCTTAAAACAAACTATTGTTTTAATTCAATATGTAAATTTAATATTATTTATTTCCCCTTTTTTATTTATTTTTATTAATATTTAATATTATCAAAAAACCTTATCGCAAAACAAACTCATGTAAATATTTGTCCCACAATTCTGTCAAAATACATACACAAATATTAATGTAAAAAAAACAAATAAATAGAAGGCTTAAATATTAGTATAAATTTTTTAAAAACCTTTTCCAGTGTAAACTTTCATCACATTGCAGCAATTTAATTCTCTGTTGTGAAAACAAATTGCAGGCATGTTTACGGAGACACATGGTTCACTGGTTATTGTTGTCAAAAAGTCAGTGGTACACCCTATTTCAAGATCAGTTCACAACATACAATTTTTAAACTTCATACCCAAACAAATTGATTCTGAAACAACATTCTTCCTGAGCTAGGTAAGCAGGCCATTTCATATTGGATTCAAAAACATCCTGACATACTACATCCTACAAAATTTAACGAAGAATTCATTATTGATAGCATAGATTTAATTTTAAGAAATAACTCAATTTAATAATAACTACATTGAAATTCTGGAAACTGCGATGGGAACTAAAATGGCACCAGCATACGCCACCCTCACTTTAGCATACTTAGAGGAAACTTTATATGAAAATATAGAACTAAAATATGGAAGAAAAATAAAAAATAACTTCATGAAATCATGGAATAGATACCTAGATGATTTTTTTATCTTCTGTAAATATTCATGGGGCAGTATCAATGATATCTTTTTCATGTTACAAAATTTACACCCAAATATAAAATTTACTGTAGAACATAGCTTTAAAGAAATTCCCTTTTTGGACATCTTAATTAAAAATGAAAATAGTAAAATCATTACAGACATTTACCACAAACTTATGGACACTCAACAATATCTTCACTTTAAAAACCATCCCTTACTCCTTAGCACGTATCTGTACTATTGTCACTGACAAAAATCTACAAAAAATCAGTCTAGAAGAACAATGTCAAACCCTGTGCCAGAGAGGTATATCTTCAATATATCTTTATCTTTAAATCAACTCAAAAGAAATGATAAAATAAAAAACTAAACAAAAACAAACAAAACTAATTAAAAGCAAATGTCAACCTAAAGATTTTAAACAAATTTAACATCGGACCCATTTGGAGATAATATCGTACAAGGGGTTTCAAAATGTAACAACAAGAAATTCTATTTGTAATATACTAACTGAAGGAAAATCTTATTTATTCAAAAACACAATAAATCCATTCGAAATTATATAGGCTGCACACCATCACAGAATAACAGAGCATCACTCCACAAAAGCAATATCAAAATCCCTGAGAACAGGAACCTAGATGTCTCAAAACACATTTTCCAATGCAATAATGGACATTTTAAAATAATGCTGATTTATCAAACAGATAGTTGTACAGTGCTAGTAATAAAAGAACAAAATCTAATTCATAGATACAAAATATTATTAAACAAACCATAAGAAAAATACTTTATTCAGCAACTCCTCTATAAACTATGAAATTAAAATATTCCCCTCTACCCCAGTGTTCCCAAAGCTTCAAAATATCAAGATGTTAAAACAGACACACATATATATATATATATATAGTGTAAATGAATGTGCATAAATGCCAAAATATCAAGGTTGTAACATGATACCCAAGGTGATAACCAAAAACCAACTCAGCAGGGTCAAAGAATTTAACCCCCCAGGAAATGTGATGAAAACAACAATCCTTCAACCGGGAGGGCAACAGCAACAGAATACACTCACACATACATTTATGAATTGACAAATAAATTTCTTCAGGTACACACCTCAGACATAGCTGAGAACTTTAACAACAAAAAACCCAAACCTTTTCAGTTTTTGTAAAATATCATTAAAAAAAGTTTTTAAATTACCTGAAGAGGTTTTTAATAGCCGAAACACGTGTAGTAATCAAAAATCAAAAATAATCTCCTACTAATTAATAGGCTATGAGCTATGTACATAACGCCCTGTCCTAAAATTCATAACTGAGAAACTACTCAGGGATACCGAATATTAATGCAGGGGCTGATCAATACAGTTATCGCTCAGGGATACTCAAATATTAATGTAGGGGCTGATCAATAGTTATCGCCCCTGCATCATAGCTGTTTGTTTTAAAATTCATAACTCAGAAACTATTTGGTCGATCTTGACCAAAATTAGCAGAGAAACCGAATATCATGCAGGAATCTCAAATATAAATTTTGGGGCCGATCCATGCAGTTATCTCCCTGCATCATAACTATTGAAATTCATAATTCAACAAACTACTTGACCAATCTGGACCAAACTTGGCTGGGATACTGAGTATCATGCAAGAATCACAAATTTAAATTTTGGGGGCAATCCATGCACCAATATTTCTCCTGCATCGTAGCTATTTGTCAACATCACCAAAGATTTTCAATGAAATTTTGTGGAAGGGTGGGCCATGGGCTAAGAAGTAAGCGATTCAATTTTTTGGACCGATCTATGTACAGTTGCTTGCATTGTAGCCAGTGGTACTGACTGAACTTCCTCATGAAAACAAAAATGTTTGGTCTCCTTTGGGCACAAATGCCCCATTAAGGCTTTCCGCAGGAACTAGCTGAAAACCCACAGGTTTTCAGCTAGTAATACTTAAGTCTAATACATTTGCAGACCTTTTTTTTAAATATTCACTTTCTTCTCGTTGGACCTTTTTCAAACTTTTTACTATATATATATATAGCTGGCTACATGTGTTTCTTGCTTAGCAGTCGACCTGGTGACTGCTAAGCAAGAAATATGTATAGCCAGCTTACCATTAAGAACTGGTTTCAATATGGAATATTAGCTCCAAATGATAGTGTTAATTATAATATTAACTTTTTCATATGACGAGCATTCTGATTAAATATTTTCATATAGAAAATTTCTTATATATGATTTGTATTTGTTATAATACAACTACTATATATATGCACATTCAATTTTTTCTGTTTACTGGGAAATAATGGATTAATTTTCATAAAAGGTAGCTGTAAACTGAAAGTTTCCTTTTACAGACAAGAGAGAATATATGTGATGTTAAATTTAAATATTCTTTTGAGATAATAATCATATGAGCTGGATCATGTTGCTTATTTCTACATATGAAACAGAAATTATTTTGAAAAAGTTGTGGAAATGAAGAAGATTTGGTCATTCTCTTTGTGCAAAATCTTTATAAAAAAAGATCAAACGAGACTGGCTACTTCAGGGTCAAATTCCACTGTGACTGAAGCATTAAATGACTTAGCTTATGTTTTGGAAGTATTTCAACTTTTGTAAAAACAGTTTTCCTTTAACCGATTGGGGTTGTGCAAGTGACACATACATATTTCAGCAACTATTTCAGCCACTACGCTGAATTTTCAACAAAAAAAAATAGGAAAAAGAAAAAGTTATGTTTAACCAAAAAAGGATCTTTAAATTTGCCCATGGAAGGAGACTTAATAAAATAGTATCTAGATATTTTTCTACATAAATGGCATGAAAATCTATATAATTCTAGGTGGAGGCAATTCTAGATATAAACTTTAAAAAAATAATAAGATGGCCTTTTTTATAAATATTCTAGTGGGGTTGAAATAAGGTTGTATGCCAAATTTCAGCTTCCTCAATAGCCTTAAAGTGTCCTAATTTTGGTGAAAGTCATTGTTGTTGTCATTATCATTGCTATTATCAGGGGAAAATAAAGTAAACTCCAGCGTAGGAGTTTGACAACAAAGCAATAATATTTGTCGAAGCAACCAGCAACCAATGAATTTCTCAGGTGACAGGGGTAAGAGTCCACATTTCTAAAAATTTAAGAAGAAAATTATGCATAAACACTTGAGATAGATATTAAGCAGCTTAGCTTAGTCTGACACACTGAGAAATGGCAAGAGGTTAGAAAGATGTGTTGCACTGTTCTTTGAAGCTGGGAGGACCTACCTACCTTGAAAATCAGCATTTTGTCCTTTATAGTTTGAAATCCTGGGTTTTTCTTTACCAGTGGCACTGGTGAGAAACATGCAACTACCTCAGCCAACAAGCAGGCCTTATGTTAACATTGAGATAACTTATCTGGATTGAAATTAGTTGGAAACACTGAAATTATTAAAACTGAAAACTCACCCTACCCAAATGGGGCCTTTCGTCACAATAAGATATGAAAACTGTTTTTTACAGGGGATACATTGAATCAAAACCTCACACTACAATGCACACTACAATGTAGCTGACTACAGAGAAGTCACATACAGATAAACAGAATCAAACATTTAGTATTATATAGATAGATAGATGGAAATCATTATTAGTGGTGTGAGTGTGAACGCAGACCCCACACTATTATTATTATTCAGTTGCAAATCACCAGGACATTTTTTGCATTCTTTAAGTTAGTGCATTTTAGGGGTACCTTAATTCAATAATACCTTTCGGCTATTTAGTAGTCACATACAAATAAACAGAATCAGACTTTTGGTATTATATAGATAGCTGGAAATCACATCAGTATTATTGGGGTGAGTACAAATCCCACACTATTATTTTATTTGGGAATTGCTAAAAACATGCTTGAGGGTCCCATTAGTACACACAGAAAATTTCATGAGGATATATTGTGTGGTTCCTGAGTTATGCTGCCACATATGGACATTTGGTAAATTATAGTAGGATGCTTGGATACAGGGTCAGTGTAGATTAGTTTGTGTACCATGTCCTGTGCCTGTAAGAGGCTAAACTTGGCTGAATGAAATTACTCTGGGTTCAAATTCTACCGGTAGCTTCTTCCATGCATGGTCTATCGTTTTATTGGGTCCCTGGGCCAGTAGGTACAGGAAGGTTATTTAGGAATATCAATGTCTAAACCTTCTTTATGATTACTAAATTCAAACTAGTTTATCTTTCATCATATTTGTGTTGCCCTTCTTTTTTTAATCACAACTCTCGGGTCATTTTTACATTCTACAACTGTTAACTAATCAGCATGGATCGGAAATAAAGAACTAACTTTCAATGAGATTTGAACTTGCATTACATATCCTTGGGAGCCTGTCCGACAGAGGTGACTGCCTCTGGTCATTAATAGCCAGAGATAAACTATAAGTATAAGCCTAGTTCCTGGGGATCCGTCTTGCAGGTAGTACCTCCTGATTGCCCAAAAAGGGATAGGGTCAGTGGGAACACCTTGATGCCCACAGCAATGTCAATACAAACTGGGTAATTTTTGCATCTACAATGTACAAATGTATGGGTTCCCACATTTAAAAAAGGCCTTGTGCTGCATTTCATCTTTGTGGGAAGATGAATCATCCTCCTTGTTGATTTGGCTATGGATACCCATCAGTAAATAAAGTTCAAACTTAGTCATATAGGTATATCTTCCTTATCTGATTTACTCCATGCCATAATTTTGTTGAAAAATGCTTCATATAAAAAGGAACTTCTTTATTATATTTACTTAGCTTTACTTAGTTTAGTATAAAAGAAAATGAGGATACAATGATTGTGCTGCAACAATCTTCCAAGTGGGAAGTGCCTGTCTGCCTACGACCTGCATTGTAAATCAGTATCAAAATTGTGTATTTTGATTTTATCTGGGTTCGAACACTGGATATACACACCTATCTAAGCCAGGACAGCGGGCCAACACACACACATACTGTTAGAGAAGATAATTTCTGAATTTTTAGAAGAAATTTGCCTGTTAATCAGGAACACAAGTAATATCAGGTTGGAACAAAATAAGTGGCCGTTTTGAACCACACACTTCAAAACATCATAACTCGACTCAAACACAACTTTATTAGTCAAAGTAAATACCATTAGAATTGGCACAATGTTGCCAGTGAATTTATTCCATCACGATAAAAAAACTGGGGACAGGGGTCGGCAAACTGCCAGAAGGCAATTTTGACCTGGTCCGCATTGGTGTGCACCTGTTGACGCGTATATGCATCTAAGGCCGGGAAAAAGTGGTAATCGGTAGAGGACAGGTCTGGTTAATAGGGAGGGTGGGGCAGGAGCTTGATGTCTAATTGCATCAGTTTTTGCCAAGTGGTTTGTGAAGTATGAGGTCTTGCATTATCCTGCAGCAGGATAGGCCCCTTTCTATTCACCACTTTCTGGCCAAAATGTTATGCAACATTTGATACACCAGTTCCAAATCATGACAATAGAACTCTGCCATGATGGTCTACCAGGAGTGAAGATTTGGTTTTGGGAAGGTTAAGGGGGGTAGAAGTTTGTCGACTCAAGGAAAGCCAGGTTTCCGGTTATCATACAGAAACCGCTTTTTCTCAAAAGTAAGCACACGATTAAGATAAGGGTAATTTTTTTTAAATAAAAAGCAAATTGCAGTAAGTGTCAAACCATGGGGTACCCACTTCTTCATTGTCGAGTGACGACTTGGGACCACGACCAGGCTCATCTTGGAGATCCAGATCACCAGAAGCAAATTTTTGGAACCAATGACGTATGGTCCGTTCTGAAGCTGACTCCGGCCCCCAAGCACAGTTGATGTTGCGGGTGGCTTCAGCAGCACAATGGCCGAGTTTGAACTCATGGAGCATAATAACACGAAAATCATGTTTATCCATCTTATAAAAAAAAAACAAATAATAAAAGTAATAAAAAAGTTTAAACAACACCCAAAAGAGGAATCGCAGAGCTTTAAAATGATATATAGATGTACGCATAAACAGAATGGAACAATACGGAAAGAACGATCGCACAAATGCAATGCAAAAAGGGAGATTTATTTTGTTCCAATCTAATATAATCAGACTTGGTACCTCGATATCAAATTGATATATATTGTCAATTATATCACTGAATCACAGTTTTAAAATAGATATCTACTAAGCTCTGCTTATTCTGGCACATATCTACATGGGGGAAATGAAGGTAGAAAGATTGTATTGCACCAGTCTTCCAAGCAAGGAGGATCTGCTTTGAAAAATCCTGGCTTTTACCTAGGTCCAAATACCAATCACTGGTGCTGGTAAGAAATACACAACTACCCCAGCCACCAAACAGGCCCAAGTTTATATACCTAAATACACATAACTGAGTTCGGTATTTCTGAGATGAGGTGTTAGTATTACTGATACTATTGTTCGGACTGAGATCCTCATCTTGGTTGTCATTTTCACAACGTTTCGGCCGATGTACCCTCCGGCCTTCTTCAGGTGTCACGTTTTGTCGGTAACTTACCGGAACTATTGTATACCCCCGTGGATCAAATAAAGGGTTCAGTTCAATAGTTCCGGTAAGTTACCGACAAAACGTGACACCTGAAGAAGGCCGGAGGGTACATCGGCCGAAACGTTGTGAAAATGACAACCAAGATGAGGATCTCAGTCCGAACAATAGTATCACTAAATAGACATGTTTAAATAACTATGAATGTACACATATATGTAGAATGGCATAATCACTCCACCCTCTATTGTTCATCTGCATTTTTTAAGCTTCAATTACTTGTGCTATCGAATGCATAAAGACCTAAGTATATGTTAAACCTTTGATATTGTATTTTAGGATAAATGACATAATCTGTCTGACACTGAAACCTTTAGGGTGTATGCTGATTTAAAATTTATTTTGTCTTCATCTCCGAAAGTTGTATTATTTATGTAAATCTATTTCCCTATAGAATGTATCCCTTCAGAACTGGAAAGAGACCCCACATTCTATAGCAAAATATTATAGCTTGTGATATCCTTTTTCAACATTCTATAGTGAAATATTATAGCTTGTGATATCCTTTTTCAGAGTCACTTTTCTATGGGGAGGGCATTCCATATGGAAACTATACGTTAGCTCTTTAACCAAAGGGAAATTAAAAATGGATGATTTTTATACTGGCTTATACAGAAGAATCACAATGCAGATTGTATTCTCTCAAAATACTTGCAATACAAGTCCTTCACATGACACCCAAGAATTTCAAGGTTTATTTACAATTCAAAATTTAAACAATTCCATTGAATACTCATTTCAGTTCAGTGCAATTTAAAAGCACTCATGGGTAAGACAATTGGTAGAGAAAAAGACTGAAGATTCAAAGGTCAACTACCAGGATAGTTATTTAAAATAGGAGAAAGGAATAGATTCCAAATTTGGGCTACTTATACTTCTTCCTTTGTTGTCTGATCATAAAATCCTCACTAAAGTTTAGTAAAACAGCATTAGATGACTTGGCAAAGTGGTAGAGCACAAAAATGAAAATTAACAAATCAAAGGCGTCAAGATGGTGAAAATCTTTAAACTCAACTATGAGAAGGGAAATTGATTCAAAACTAAGATAAGAATTTCAAAATATTTAGTCTCTGTCAAGGTTGACTATGGGAGTAACAGCTATTTCTGCTACTGACTGAGTAGGTAAGGTAATTATAGGAGTGTGGTTTGCACAATTGCACTCAACCATGCTTTTCTCAATTATGGCATGCCAGTGACAAGACATTTTTTTCAAGATATCTGGTGATGGGAAAGAGCACAGAGAGAACTAGATTCTAAAGTGTGAAGTGAATGCCAACAGGCTCAGCCAGAATTTGAAATCTGGTTTGTCAATAACTGTTATGCCACCCCCATATCTCCACAGGTTGTATTCTTTTTTCCATGAGAACCCTACAGTTATGCAGTTGAAATTAACATTGTTTAAGCATTCACATGTAAATGGAGGAAAGATATTTGTGAATTTTTTTATTAAAAAAGAAAAAAAAGAAAAAAGAAAAAAAGAATCATTGGTATTGATATTTACTAATATGAGAAGATGTGGGGTAGGAAGACTGTGTTGTGCCAACTTCAGATTTGGTTAGTCTGCCTATCTTGAAAGATCAGCATTTGAAATCATGGGTTTTACCAGGATTTGAACACATCCCTCGCTGGAGATCAAACTCCCCATAGTAGTAATGATCTGCTCAGCTAGCTTGCTCACCATTGCTCCATAGCAAGCAGCTCAAAATATTAGCTTAGTCTGGCACAAGGCAACATTTGTTAAGCATCTAGTGAGGATTAAAACTCACTACATTAGCAAACTTGCTAATCGTCGAACTAGTCACCCCCAAAAGCCATTGATCACTTAAAACATTTCAACAGAGCAAAAACATTGAGTCCGGCCATATACAAGTTGTTTTGAAAGTAATGTTGTGTTTTTGGAGACAGAATACAAAAACCCGTTCAAATATAACAAACATTAAATTTAACTGTCAAGAACATAATCCTCATGAATCATTATTAGTGATGACAAAAAGCCCAGTGTGAATCCTTTTATTCATTATTGAAAGAATCTGCGATTCTGGACAAGAAGAATTCCCATAGTGCTGAAGTGATCTCTTCCTTACTTTTAAGGTTTTTTTACTAAAAACATTTTCTAGTAATCTGATCAAATGAAAATCAAGCTGGTTAAGTTAGGAGGACATGGTAAAATGTCCCAACCTAATGATTTGATTGTCTCCTGAGTTTATTTTATTCAATGTAACTGTAATTCTGGTGATGGACACACTTTCTGTTGACCAAAGTTGGAGACTTTTGGTGTAAATTTCCTCTTTACTCATTCTTGATAATGAAGAACTGCTGTGATATTCCATTCACTGCTCATCAAGACATTATGCTGATGGAGCTTTGGTTTAGTTATTGACATTGTTTTGTTTTTCATCCAGACACTTGCAGCAAGGAATAAAAGAATTAGTTTCTGTTATGTTGTTGACAATAATTACATGTCCAACTACTGTATATGTGGTTGGTTGTTATAACACACTGCCAGCTGTTACATTTCAGGCATTGTTATACTTCTTAGATGGTTAACTTAAATTATGTTTATGATTATTGGATTTTTTAAATATCTTGTAGCTATCTATGATACCAAGACTTGTTTTAATCCAGTATACTGAATTATTGAGTTCATCACTTGTTCTCAATACTGACTTAGTTATAATATTACTTTTGTCAATGACCTCAGTTGTACTCTATTTGTAACTGGTCATACTGATGAGTGGCCTTGTACTAATTGTCAAACTTGTTTCCCTACCATAACAAGAACAAGAACAATCCTCATCAAAATTAGGGGTGTAAACTGATATGTTAAATTCACATTCCCCCTACCATGATTTGAACTCACAACCAACTGATTGGCCGGAGGCTGTCTTACTAACTGAGCTAAATTGACAAGTCTTAGATATTAACAAAGATTTCTCATACAGATACACACAGGCTTATTAAAAATATTTTTATAATTTTTTATTTATTATATAGACAATACAAAAGTTGCAGTAATCTTCAGTTGGAATAAAAGTTGGAGTGGAGTTTGACCCTGCAGCAGCCAGTCTTGACTTACTATTTTGTATCACACTAAATACATTGTATCTCATCCTCAATACTCCAGTAGTTCTACCTTTTATACACTTTGAGATGTATGGTAAGTAAAGTGGTAGGAGTATGATGTCAGTAGTGGTAGTAGCAGTAACCCTACTATTCAAGATTTTCAGAGTTGGCTTTTGTCAGTGCTAATAAGGTTGGTTATTTTCTAGACAAATTCAACTTTTGTTACATTTAAACAAGTTTTTATTCCCTCTAGAAAAAAAAAAAATGCAAAATTACTTTCCAAACAACATAATACTTTCAATGAATAATCAGCAAATTTTCAATCTTACATGATGAAGACAAAAAAAAAAAAACAATGAAATTTTCCCATAAAATAGAGGGATTTCCATATCATTTGAGGATCCTTTTGGGGTTACTAATTTTGTTGGGAAGCTTTCTTTTCACATGATAAAGTGAAGTCGTTTCATATAAAACAAACTTCAAATAATTGTTGGCCTCCTGATCTTTCAACGTTTTTTCTTTGTTTTAAGCAATATATGGAATCTTCTTTGCAATGGTGTGACATTGCCAAGAGACAGATTTAATCTTCTAGAGATATCACAATGCCATTCTTTAGCTTCCACAAGAAAATTTTCTAACGCAATAACATTATTGTTTGCATCAAACTTCTATGAAATTCAGAGTGAGAGAAGAATCTCATAAACATTCCATTAATTATTTGGATAAGCATCTTCATTTTTGTTGTTTTTGTCACCACATTTTGGCAGATATATTCTCCAGCTGTCTACATTGCTTCTGGTAATTTGGCGTGTCCTTCAGTGTGGATATTTCAATTGACACCAAACTGGAACAATTCACATACGAACATCAAAAATTAGGGTTGATACTGGAAAGAAGTTGAGTCCTCAGGATTTTTTTTGGATTGGGTAAGAGTGAAGGAACTGAAAGGATTGGCTAAAAGAATTTAAAAAAAATAAAACTCTACTCTCTACACTAACAATAAATGGGGGGGGGGAATTATTTGTGCATATATTACACACACACACTGGCTGTTTATGTAACCTGTGATATCAGGAGCAGGATTTATTAAGTAAATATGCCAAATCTTTCATTCACATGATTACACACATAGCAAATTCTGGTGATTTAAAAAAAAAAAAAAAAAAAAAAAAAATCACTTATATTTTGGGAGGTCCCGATTTATAAGGGGGCAAAATGTGCAATTACCCCGGGCCCCCTCTATTCAAAAATATAATTAAAAAATTGTTGAGTCAGCCATTGCTATCTATGGAAACTAAAGAGTACATAGCAGCATAGCTAAAAATCTACTTGGAGTTTTGCTGACATGTATTTACTTCAGATATATAACTCATTTAACCTCTCTATGTATGTATAAATCGTCAGTTCCAATTACATGCAATAAACGGATTTCGAAGTGTAAATTTTGTGATTTGTCATGTATTTTCTGTGTATGAGAGGCCCACTGAACCTGAAGTGACCCAGGCTCCTAAGGTCTAAATCCGGCCCTGACTACACCAATCCCTTTAGTCATTTTCTGTACAAACTAAATATTCTTGGTAGCAGGGAAAAATTTGCTGAAAAAATTGAAAAAGATTGGTTACTTAATCAATCTTTTTCAATTTTTTACCTCAAATTTGTTTGAGCAAGTTTCAACATTCAATCTGTGTGTTGTGCATAGAAAATCAGGAAAAGAAGTTTGTCAGTGGTCAGAAATTAATGCAATCATTGCTGACAGAATAGAGATATTTGGTTGAAAGTGATAAACAAAGACTGCCTTTTCAACCATTCTTGTTTTCTTTCTTTTACACAGAGTTCATGAAGGAGTGAATGCAGGAATCATCCATAGCTGTGAGATGGTGCGCTTTATACTGGCCAACCAGCCATTTTCTAGATCTGAAGTTTAGAATGTCAGATGGTTGGTGACAGAGCTGGCCCTTCCATTAGGTGACCCTAGTCGGTCACCCTAGTCGGTCACCTAGTGCACAAAGGTTCTGGGGTCGCACTCCAAACTGAAAAAAATAGTCGTCAGAGTACACCCAGGGGCGCAAATTTTTAGTCTCACCTAGGGTGCATGAAACCCTTGTGTCAGCACTAGTTGGTGATGTTAAATTAAACATTCTTGTTTAGCTTTATGATGATGATGATGATGATGATGATGATGATAACATGCAAGTGAGAATTCTCAAACAAAATGTATTCAAGTATTGAAGACAATGAAAATCTGAAGAAAACAAGAAAAGAATTCTTTTTTAAAAGTGCACACACAGACACACTAAATGACACTGAAGGGTTTGGATGCAAGATACACCTCAAAAAGGCCAAAGATCACATCTGCTGAAACATTGATCAAAACAACAAAGATATTACTCATACTCATCGAAATAATTCCTCAATGGAGTAATGATAATGCTTCAGACAATAATATCATCAGTTTATTTTATGATTACATTAATATTGGGATTTATCTTGTTTGATGATCAACGCACAGTGGTTAGAGAATAAGACTGAGAACAGAGGTTTTGGAGACAAGGTATCTAAGAGTATAGTTCTCGCTATAAAAAGACTTCCCTGAGTTTAAAAATAAATAAATTTAAAATCAAAGCAAATGACTTCCTTCTGCTTATTAATCAAATACTTGTAAAATCTAGAGGACCCACATGAGACGAGCATTTCTGTTACTTGTGATATAGAAAATAAATTAGAAACAGAGAGAGTAGTCTCCTTGGCATTCTGACACACTTGCAGCCAACTTATTGACTTGCTTTGAAAATCAATGAGAATACAATGCAGTGATCATCAAACAAGTCAGTAAAGCTTTGAATAGTGTTTATTTTTAATCCGGAACAGAAAAATGTTTGGATGCCTCATTGAGAAGAGAATCAGAAAATAGTAATTGAATAGAATAATATAACAACTGCACAGTTCATTAAAAATAGCATTCAATAAAAATAGAATTGTTTTCTCTAATTTTCATAAGACAGAACTTAATATTGAAGAGAAAAAGAGATTTATTTGAAGGGACTTAATTATTCTATATTTCCATTTTGAATTAAACCGACTTCCAGAGATTTTCTTTTGTTTTTGATCTAGAGTAAGTTTTATGGTTATATAGTCCAAGCAGAAAAAAATGTATAATTTAAATTTTTTTCAAGTATAATCTGAATTTACTCACGCGGTAAAAATAATTACGACATAACTAAATGTTTGAAATCCTGTAAGACATTTGGCACAAAGTTTAATTTTATTTCAAACATTGAAAAAAAAAAAATAAATAAAACTATAAACCTAATCCTGGCCATGACTAGTCTCAATGAAAAAATGGCGGTTTATCAAAGATCTTTTGTAAAAGAAATATTGGATTTTCAATATACCACGCCAGGTGTATAAAGGGTCTGGAACACTAGTCTGTGTAAAGATACAGTGAGTGCAAAAAATATCCAATTTGTTTCAAAAATTTCATTTTAACATCCTAAAAAGTTATGTACAAAATCAGAAATCTTTGGTCCAAATTCTGTCAATTTTGAAGGATGGCAAAATAAACTATATAAAATGAAATGTATCGGATACATTTTTGCACTCCCTGTATGTAAAATTCAATAATTTCAATTGGTTTATATTTGCTGCATGTGTAAACTAAGGTTTTATGGCCCTACTTGTTTCAATATTATTTAATTTCATGATTTATCTTTTGTTTAGTTTTTATGGTAGCTTGTTAAGAGACATCAAAGAGTTCTTTTAGGATCTGTCATGGCTTTGCGATGACCAGTCAAAAGGCATCAGTTCAAAAAGCATTAGTCAAAATGCAAGCAGTGTAGTATGGACAACTGCAAGTTACAATGTTAAATGGTCAAAAGTCATCAGTCGAGAATGTGAACATACTGTACTACGAATATTTTAACTGAATTTGTATTAATTAAGTAATTTAATTTAATATTTTTTTGATAAATTTGAATGAATAATGTTTTTATTTCGTACCATGTCACATGAGGAGGAAGAATAGAACAAGTAATAATTTTAATTTTTTTAATTTATAGTAATAAAATAACTTAAATAATACTTTTATAATGAAATAAGTTATATTTTTTTAAGTTGTTAGCTTAGTCTCTAAAAAGTATAAGTTTTCAATTAAAAGGTATAATTATACAACAAAGTTATCAGAAATTAACGTAATAATGAAATTAAAACCTTGAAAATGAGTTAAGTAAAAAGCAAATTTTAGTATCTGACTCCAAAAATAAATGGATTTTTTTTACTCAACTGTTTTAGTTCATTAAAATGTTACTTATTCCATTTAAAAATTATTTAATTGGTATGAACTAAATAAATTATTAAAATATTACTTATCTGATAAAGAATATTACTCATTTATTAGTATGATTTAAGATATTAGGTAATCTTTGCTTTGAATTACATAATGGCGCCACATTTGTTTAATGTGTGTTTACTTACTTTTTGTTATAAATTTTTTTAAAAATCTTTGCAGCCAGCTTGGAACAGCCTTAGTCAGGAAACAGTAGAAGCTCCATCAATAAATACTTTCAAAACCAGGCTAGCGAAGGATTTGCAGTACACCTTAGTCAGGAAACAGTAGAAGCTCCATCAATAAATACTTTCAAAACCAGGCTAGTGAAGGATTTGCAGTACACCTTAGTCAGGAAACAATAGAAGCTCCATCAATAAATACTTTCAAAACCAGGCTAGCGAAGGATTTGCAGTACAGCTACTGCTTCTCATATTAAACACTAAAAACATTTGTTTAAGGGTCTAATTACCCTAATCAGATACCAAATGACCTATTCTATTCTTCCTCCTCCTGTGACATGGTACAAAATAAAAATAAAATCATCATAAAACATTTATTCATTCAAAGTTACAAAAAGAATACTAAATTAAATTACTTAATTTAATACAAATCCAGTTAAAATATTCGTAGTACAGTGTTGACATTCTCGACTGATGCCTTTTGACCGTTCAACATTTTAACTTGCAATCGTCCGTACTACTGCTTTTTGAACTTATGCCTTTTCCAGTGTTTCCAACTGTAAAACGATTTTTGCGCTTGATTAACTGGCTGCCAAAAAATGCTAATAGCGCTAAAAAAATACCAGAGATGTCTTTTTGAGTAGATTACTTATATTACTTTATTATTTATGAGTTGTAGAACCTTTCCAGGGGGGGGGGATGCACCCCCCCTTACAGACACCCATTACTGCAATTAAATGTTAGTAAATTATATTATTTTCTATAGATTTGAGAAGGGTCATTAACATTCAAATAGTTCTTCGGACGATTGAACTCTTTGTTGTTTGTGTTGTTAACACAATGTTTCAGCCAATCAATTCTTTGGCCTTCCTCAGGTGTAATATCCGAAGGTGATGGGGTAAACAGAAGTTTTTAACTTCAAAGGAAGCAACCCTTATAACGTAGGATTCAGGTGTTTCTTTATTCTTTGCCTTGTCGGTTTTGAGCTTCCATACTTTGTCCCTGTTGAGTAGAAGAAGCCACATCGGGTTGAACTCTGCACTTGTCTGACTAATACATTCAGTCGACATGTTGATATGTGCTGCCTCTTTGATTTTTCTCTGTTTCCAAAAGTGTTCTCTGTCAATAATCTGGACTTCCTACCAGAGAGGAAAGTGATCACCTTTCTCCCTCCAGATATGGTCAGCCATTCCAGATTTTTCTATCTTGCCCTTGGATTATGGCTTTTCTGTGCTCAACATTTTGGCCACTGTTTCCCCAGTATAGATTTTTTCACATTTACATGCTAATTGATGAATTTTCACGCTGCCAAAACAAGAAACTCACTAAATCGTCAACACCAGCATTGCCAACTTAGATATCAGAAATTGTTTTTAGATATCGGATATCAGTTTAGATATTTTTTTGATGAGGCACAGATATTTTTAGATTTTTGGGCCAAAATCTAGATATTTTAAGTTATTTTTTCCAAATCACTTGTTTTTAGATATTGGATATCAGTTTAGATATTTTATATTTAAATATTTTGTTAGATATAAAAATTTGTTTTTAGATAGCGGATTGTTTAGATATTTTTTTAGATGAGACTCAAATATTTTTAGATTATTTTTGGATATTTTCTCGCCTCAATTTAGGATAATTATTTTACATATTTTTGCCTTAATTTTAGATATAAAAAAATTGACAACGATGTGAACAGCAGTATTGCCGGTTTAGCGCGTTTCTTGTTTTGGCAGTTTAAAAAGACGCTAAATTAGCGCGTTTGCGCCTAAACATTTTTTTTTAGCTATTTTTTTAAAATTTAGCTCTTTTTGGCAGTCAAACGAGCGCAAAAATATTTTTTGAGTTGGCAACACTGATTTGACCTGGATTCGGCTTTGCTTAGGACAGTGATGTCATACCTCTTTAGCACGGTGTGTCGAAATTAATTTTTTTAATAATCCTATTAGAGTTATCGGAACGCACGGAACGGAGTGTCACTTATACTTATGCATGTATTTTAGT
>VCCN01000462.1:5894041-5910412 GCA_006491835.1 Architeuthis dux | reverse complement strand
AAGGGAAATCTAGGTGCTACTGCACTTAAGAATTTTTGAAATTTCTACTGAAAACATTTTGTTTACATTGTCACAACATTTACACTATTTATTTTCAAAAATATCTCCAGTTCTATAAGGTGTACGCAAATAATTTTATCTCATATTTTTCTACAATCGTTCTCTTTACTAATGACACTAAGATTCTGACAATAAAATTAAATTTTATACAATTTTGACGTTTTATTTTGCAAGGTGTCAATTTCCGGTAAGCGAGTTGTTGAAACACAGCACACCTCTATTCCTTATTTTCATTGCTTTCTCCCATTCCCACTGTCTGCCTAGAGATACAGATGCAACTATATACTACATAGTTGTATCTGTATATCGCTCGAGGCGGACGTTTGGAATGGGAGAAAGCATGGTCACCTTGCTTTCTCCTATTCCCACTGGCGCCGGAATGGACATTGTGAAGTGTGCACTGCAATTTCAGGACAATTGCCAAAAGGGACAGAAATTAGTTTCCCATTTTGATCCATGATTATATTATTGAGTAAATTTAATAATATCAAATTAATATTCATAATGAATTCTTTGGTAGGTGTGCAGCGCACACCTAGCACACCTAGAATATACATCACTGGCTCATTCCTTTACCTGTCATGTCAAGTATCCTTTCTAGGGAATGTCCAACAGAACCCTTTATTTGATTCAAGGGGTATATTGTCCTCGATCTCATACTTGTCATATCTGGTGTCCTTTCTAGGGAATTTCAGAACTCATAACTGTTATTTCTACCTTATAATATGATCTGCCTCTCCACTGTGCCAATGTATATTTCTGCAACTGACTCATCACTTTCAGGGAACCAGATGAGCTTTAATTTTACTAGACAATGTCCCATAGGACTTAGTCCAAATGAATCAATGTATAACAGTAAAAACATTTTGTCTCAGAAATTCAGACAATTTCTTTTTCTTCAACTGTTCCAAAAACATATTCATAAGTTATAGCCAAAACAGGAACAATCTCATAATTCTAGCAGTTCCAACCTTTGGCATATTATAAAGCTGTCTTGTTATACCATTAAGAAAAGATTATTTCCAATCAAAGAAAAAGCATATTTTTGTTAAACTGTAGAGATATTAAATGAACTTTATCAGTGATATCTGGCAATAAGTACAGCAGCCATTATTGATTATTTCTTTGAATGTAATTATAGTAAATACATTTCTCAATCTCACACCTCTTTTCTCTGTCCCTGTCTCATTATGATGAATGATACAAGTACAACAAGAGACCATTTGACTTGACTCAGCCTTTAACCCAGTTTAAACAAATATTTCCTCTCTGTATATCTATATATACACATTTGTATTATCTATTAGTCGATTTGAGTCACATGCTTTTACTAAAAGCATTAGTACTAAATGATAATAATAGCCTATGGTCAGAATTGAAACCATACCACTAGTTCCAAATGTCAATATTTTGTCTCTTAGGTCCTGATTTTAAAATTGTAGTAAGTTAATGACAACACAATTACAGAAGATTAAAACAAGGTAACATTTTAATAGTTGGTCAAAAAAGCCAATTTATCAGAAGTTACAATCTACTTGAAAGGATTAACAAAGACATTTGTAACACTAAATGTAACAATTTGTAACACAAGTTACAATCTACTTGAAAGGATTAACAAAGACATTTGTAACACTATGACACCCCACCGTCCCTTTAAAAGGACTAAGATGAATAATAGGAATAAGATATGGGTGAAACTACCAGCAGGCTCTTTAAGATTAAGTCTGAAATGAAGAGAATGTCTTGAAACAAGATATGTGTGAAGCCACCAACAGAGCTGTTCAAGGGACTAAGAATGTCATAAAATAGAGGTGGCACGTGGAAACTGGAGACCCTGCAACTGCAGGGAGGGGGGCGCAATATATCTGAGGAACCCTGAAAAATATTTAAAAATATAAAAGATTTGCGGGGGGAGGGGGCCGTCGGACCTAGCACTGCCAGTGCATAAAACAAGATATAGGTGAAATTGCCAATAGGGCTCTTTAAGGGACTAAGATGACGAGAATGACTAAGAATGTCTTAAAAGCAAGATATGTGTGAGACCACCAACAATGCTGTTTAAGGGACTAAATGAAAAGTCTGCATAAAAATGTTATAAATGGGCCTTTTAAGAGACTAAAATCAAAAATATAAATAAGACTGTCATAAAAACCAGGTATGGGTGAAGTTGCCAATAGGGCCAGCAAGAAGAAATCAAACAGTTTTTTTCACCCGGGAGAATGGAGACACTAAGTCTGTTCTCAGTTTTTACATCCCCAGTAGGAAAACTTGATGAAATAGCCTGAGAATATTTCATCACTTCCTGGGAACCATTGTATAATAAATGCATGCCAGAACTGTGGTCTTCATTCAGACAGTCATAGATTTCTGTTTCTCCCCTTAACAAAAAACCTTGATCTCCTTTCCTGACAAGCTGCATAGTCACAACCCTTGCTCAACTGACATATCTGCTGGAATAAAGGCACACAAAACTCTGAAACCACCATTTACAGTTTTGATGTGCTCTTTTTGAAGCTTTGGCAATGACTACAACTTCACCTCAACCAACTATTTGATAAGTTATCTACAAGAATTTTGCAACTAATTGAACCGTGATTTTTTTACATACCATGGTTACTGACACTTCTTATAACAGATGTACCAGCTTGAAGTCTTCTCATAATTTTCTTTGTTGGTCCTGGAATTTAGCTAATATGATGCAGTACAATAAAATAAATAAAGATTTCTATCCTGACCCTTTGTCTTAGGTAACTATTCATGGCTTGAGTCACCTTACATTAGTCCATCTAAAAGAATGTGACATGAGCCCAAAGTGTGTAAATGTGAATGATGCCACAATGCCAAATTTGATGTACTACATATGTTGAATTCTTTTGGTAAAATCAGATATAAATCTTTGTTTTCTTCTGACCTTCTACATATGAATGTGTTACCTTGCACACTGGGTGCATCTGTAGAATGTAAGTTCTTTGTGAAGCAACTTAACATAGAATGGCAGAATTTGTTTCGGTCAGTATGTTATACCTCAACTGCAGACAATGCATTATCACTGTCAGATTTTATGAGGCAATAAATAATTTTCTAATGTTTTTCAATAACAGAGACAGCAATTAATTATTTTTATCACTTGAATATATAAATCCTTAATCAAGAAAAATAAACCACTTAATTGTATTTAAAAAAAAAAAGTTCATATAATTTTGTGTAAAATTCATTCGATTCCTTGATAAAAAACAATGATATTCGTTGACAAGATGACCCAGTATTGTCTAGGATACTCACCAAAATTTGCAAAAGTAATAGTTAAATCTAAAATAAGCTTCTAATGAAAATAAAAATTGTCTGCTTGTCTGAATTCTTTTAGATAAGGAATTGTTATTTTTATACAATGTTTCTTTTAGCCTTGTATCTTCATCCGGGTTCTTTTTTGCTCTTTTGTTTTTTTCTTTTCTCTTTTTTCCTTTTTTAATATCAATGTTTTTCTTTTACTTTTCATTCTTCTTTTTTGTTCCTTTCTTCTTCTTATCTTTTATGTTCTTTCTATTTTGATTATTTTCTTGTATCAGCTTTTCTTCTTCATTATCTTCTTTTTCTAATTTTTTAATTTTTTATATTATTATTCTGCTTGTTGTAGTTAATCACGACCGGAATATAGGCAATAAGTCACTTATAAGTGTCTAATACACTCAATTTTGCTTATCTAACAAATTTAGTATTAAGATCCAAGGAAATAAATTTCTTTTATTTTACAAAAAAATATCGCCAAATCATATTGTGTCCTTGCAGCCCGGTAGCACATAATTTGCAGCCCGGTAGCACATAATTTGCAGCCCAGTATCAATCCGTGGGGGGGGGTGCACTGCTCTAAAATGTTCAGTTGTCTTGATTGTAAGCAAAAATTATTTGCTACCCACTCATTATCAACTTCTTCTTTATTTACTAAAAACTAAGAAATGTGTCAGAATGCAAAGATAAATAAAATAACAAATGAAATAAAAGCACATTTAAGATCTTTTGTTGTTTTCAAATGTCATAATTCATCTTCAAAAAAACATCAACATTAAGGTTTTGGGTGAAACAAAGGCTGACATTTCAGGCATAAAATGGATAATGAGAGATAATTAGTACACACCACAATCATAGTCAATTAGTTGCTCCAGAAAGGAGCATTCATGACCGTCTGCAGATTGTTCCTCCCTGGGGACTTTTTGTAAATCTTTCTTTTTTTCTTTTTTTTTTTTTGTTAAACTCAGTTGTGTGCATGAATTACTTTTGGTGCGAGAAAGGATAATTACATTTCTTGTGACCAATATCTGTGGAACAGGCTCAACCAAGCAACATGAATTCCTTCAAGAGTAACCAAGAGAAACTTGGTTACTCTTGATGGAATTCATGTTTTCAGATGTGACGGTTGCTTGGCTGAGCCTGTTCCACAGAATGGACACTCTGGCATCCATATAGTATAATAAGTTGTTTGTGATGTCAGTTGTAAATGCAAAAGTTGGTCATCGGATTTTTATGAAAGTGCCTAACACACAAAGAAATACTGCTCTATCATCATCAGCAGCAGCCTTTTAACGTCTGATTCACCAGACCTCTCTTCTGAATCACCAGATCTCTCTACTGTTTTATCACCAATGCAATATTATAGCTAACCCATTTTTTGTCTGGTTCCTTTGACTTCCTTCTAATTTATTCAGTAGTTCAAACTAAAATAGCTGAATTTGTTTTAAGTGTTGTTGAAGGGGTTACCACAAGGTTGTAATTTGTAAGGATGTAAAGATGTTAAAGAAGGGAGAAATTAATTGGGTTGTAAGAGAATGTAGATCGTTTCTCCATTCAAAATTAGCGGTAAAAAGGTAATGGCCAAAGTGAACTGTCATGGTGGACAGTGGTTGTAGTAATAGTAGTTGGTGTCCTGCCGGTCAGGGAGGAAGGAGGTCACGTGGTCAAAAAGAGGAGGAAGGAAATCGGCCATATTGGTTTTTTGGGGCGGTCAATGATTTGAATCACAGCAGGATTTACTTAATTTCATATATCTGTTTGCTATATCTAACTACAATTGAAGAAATCTGTGTGTATGCCCCGCAATTGTACAAAATTGACAAATGCCAGATATATTAGTCAGCATGCAGTTCAGTGTCGAGTTTGAAGATTTTTGGATCAGCAATTCTTGAGAAATCTAATAAAAATAAATAAAAATTATAGATCTTTCTTCATAGTTTCTATAAATTATCTCCTTTGATTTCTACTCTTTAGAATTATCTAGATTTAGATATAAAATATCTAAATTGGTAACACGGAAGGAAAGTAACTGAAATACTTTGAAGCCGTAAATTTGTATGATAGACGGAAAATTATTTTATAGCCGATTATGGCAGGCTGCTCCACACACCATAAAGTATGCCCCTTTGGAATGGGCACTGCCCTAATAATTTATAAATATAAAACATCATATATATATATATTTTCTCAAAACTGACAAATTTCCAGAGGGCTTGAAACATTATAGTTACATTGTAAAATAGATCTCCCCTCCCACCTCACTATAAAATTTCCAGAAGGTTTGGAGATCTAATAGAATGAAAGCACATAAAATAAAAAGAAAAGGAATTTAAATTTTCTACGTCAGAGTTTGAACACAGTCCATCAATTCTGTTTTTCGTGCTTTTAACCACCGAACCATCGATGTTTCCACTGAAATAGAAATAAATAAATCTTCAAATAGAAGCTTACAAATTAAGGTAGGGAAAGTAGTTTTAACCCAAAATTGACCTGTAGAGACCTTGGAGCTTAGTGTCACCTATCCTATGTTCATCCTGGGGTCAAGTTACCCTAGTGTGCAAACTTTTGGGAGTCCATAAGACACATACACGCAAGAGAAATAAGTATTTGCCGTCTATATACACAGTCATGCGTCACTCAATGTCCTTCTGGACAACTTTTGCGGGCATATACGTCCAGGGTCCCATAAGATTATAACGGAGTTAAAAAAATCCTGATTGGAAAACGGGATGTCGCGGACGTAACTTTATGTAGTAGTGAACACAACACCAAAATTGGAAAACCAGCGAATACTATAGCTTGTGATTAAGGTATGTTGCACTCGACAATCACGATGATCCTGAAGAACAAAGAAAAAATTCCCCATACTGATAAAAGATCAGCTTCAACGAAAGCTACAAGCAGGGGCGGATTGTGCTGCCAGGACACCAGGCAAAATCCTGTTGCGCCAGTGAGTCTGTGGGAAGGTGCCACCTGTAGGCTGATAACCTGATTAGCCTCTCTAGTTTCAACAAACTTATATGCTACTGAGCAACCTACTGCACTCTACATTAGATATTGATGTCCGTATATGTAATGTTATGTTGGAAGTTATCAACTGTATAATCCAATTATTGATGTCCAGGTCCTGTAGATGGGAGCCAAAATAAGTTCCAGCAAATACACTTGAAATTTTGCATGTACTGTACTAACTTGCGTTCTCCTCTGTGGCTTGAATCTAATCCTGAAACATGTATTTCTTTCGTTTTAAAGAACAAACTGTTTCAAGGGCCGAGGCACATTGATTACTAATTTATATATAACTAGCAGGGATACCCGGCATTGCTCAGGGGAAAATAACTTCAAATATAACAACACAGGAAGAAATAGGTTCTTTAATATATTTCTTCTTACACAACACAACAAGTTAAAAACATAATTATTTACACATAAAAAATATTCTGATGCACAAAATACAACTGTCTCTTAGTTTGACAGGGCTTCTGGATACATAACATTAGTGTTTCTCCCATTCTTTCGTTTGGCTGAAAAAAAAGCTATTTTAATCCAAAATAGACCTGTGCTGGCCTCCAATGACTTTGGAGGCCAGCACCACATATCCTATCATCTTTTTTTCCCCAAGTTAAGCCACATTTCAACTTACCTCCAGTAATATAATTGTGTGGCTGCAATATGGCTAAAAAAAGCTATTTAAATCCAGAATTGAGCTCTGCTGACTTCCAATGATCCTGTAAATCAGCACCATGTATCCTATCATCTTTTTCAGCCCAGGTTAACCCCACATACTAATTTACCTCCAAGAATGTAATTCTTTGGCTGCAGAATGGCTTAAAAAAGTTATTGTAATCCAAAATTGACTTCCGGTGACTTACAGTGACCTTGGAGGTCAGCACCACCTATCCAATTTGTGAGGTCAAAACTTTTTTTGTATTTCATAGCAAACTCAATATTATACTATAAATTGCTTCAGTTGGTTAGAAATTACCAGAAATTATCTCGACTGACCTCCAAGATCAATCCATGTGATGTTAAGCATGGTCATCTCTTGTGCACATTGCATGGTTCTTAGTTTTAGAGCCAATCTTTTGGTTAGGTTCCATGTTTCAGCTCCATAGGTGAATATTGGGAGGATGCATAGGTTGTAGACCCTCCACTGATGTGGATGCAAGACACACACTAAAAATCGTGGAGAAAATGTAGGAAAGTTTCTTTTATATTAATTATTATGTAGCATTAATTAACACAACAAAATCAGCAAATAGTGACTTTTCAAAGTTTTCGTTCAAATTAGATCAAGAAAACTTGGTTTTAACTCTCCTATTTATGTTTAATAGATTTTGATTTTTCTGTCTATTTTGCTTATGCTTATGCTGATTAAAGGTTTTTGGAGGTTACTTCAAGCTTGATGAAAAAGATTGCTGGCTTTTACTTAAAATCTCATTAATTCAACAATAAGGAATCATTTTGGTTTGGTGAACTGCAATTATTTTTCAATGAAAGCATATTAATCTAACAGTTTTATGTGCTGATTTCATTTTTTAATGTACTTAAAATGAATATTAGAGGATAGCTGATCAAACGGAAAACAAACATGGAACAAAAGGTATATTATGCTGAAATTTCATAGAAACACAGAATTTTTTAAATTTATTAACCTAATGATTTTTAATTACCAAGTTTTAAAAACCAATTAAATCTTTATTAGAGAAATTGTTATACCGAATGTCGTTCATTGACTGCCAGTCACCAGGTCTGTTATTGCTTGTCCAGACTTTTTGTCTTCGAGCACTTCGTCGACAGACGTTTCGTCAACAATCTTTTTGTTGTTAGGATGTTTCATTGACAGGGTTTTTCACCAATAGACATTTTGTCGAATTGACTTTTAGTTCAGAACCTTTTTGTTAAAATTCTTTTTATTTAAAAAAAATTGTTAATTAGCCAACAGACATTTTGTCGACAACCTTTTTGTTGAAACAATATTTCATGTGGGACCTGCAGACCCCGCAACCAGGGGTGGAACTCTGGGGGCGCAATCAGATCTATCATTTAAACCTTTTAGTTTTGGGGGGTGGCGATTATTTACTATTTTACTAATGAATCTGTATATCTATTGTCTCAAAACATTTATGTATCATATTGCAAAAAAAAATTAATTAAACTTAATCATATGTTGATTTAAAGTAAATTTAATTTATTATTATTTAATTATTTTTGGTTTTAATTATGAATCTATATTTATTGTTTCAAAATACTTATATTTCAACTAATGTTGATTTATTAGAATAAAAGAATGAAATTTTTATTTTATTGAAAATTTTAACAATATTTAAAAAATAAAAGACTGTTTTGTATCGATAGGACTCTTCATCAAATGAACTTTAGGGCATTTCAATGTTTAGATTTTTCTCCTTTTAAAGACTTTCATTCAGAATCTTAGTGAAAATAGTAAAAAAACATGAATGCAAAACACTGCAGGAAAAAATTATAATTTTCCAACCCCCACCATCCGGGCATTTTTTCTGTTATATATTGTGTTATATGAGTTAAATACAGCTTTCTTTATATTATGGACCTCAGGCAGCCGCTTTAAAAAAAATAGATTTTAAGCATATTACAATAATTTAAGTATTTTCTTTGAAGTTTTAATTTTGGTTTTAATTGCAAGGAAATAGCAAAAAGTTAGTCATAGAAAGAAAAAAATACTTTGGTGAACTTAAAGCAGTTGAAAATCTTCCAAAAATAAAATAGCTCTCATACAAATTTGAGAAATTTTGAAAAAATATCACTTAAAAGGTTGTCGACTAAACTTCAGTTTGACAAAACGTCTGTTGTTGATTCGTCTATCAACAAAAAAACTGTTGGCAAAAAGCCATATTGACGAAACATCCTTTTGACAAAAAGGTTGTCGACGAACCATCCATTTGATAAAATGTCCGGCGATTATCTCGAAAAGCCTGGGTGCTGTTTTGTGATAATATTCAGCTTAGCCAACCTAACCTAACCAAGATATCCCATCCTACAATAACCTACGATAACATAGTCTATCAGGTGTAACGTATTCAGACGTATATCAGTGCTTAAATAGTGAATAGATTTTATTATTTATTTCTGTCTTCCTGTCAGCCTAGCCTCACCCTATCTCATCCCCACAGTTTCCTCTTCATTTTTGCATAAACTACGAGGGTCGGTCTTGAAGAAGTTGGGTGGGGTCCAGAACCCCCCCACCCCGTATCAAGGGTTTCATTTTTAAAACAAGGGTGTATGGCATTGATTGTAAATAGCTCGAAATGATAGGAATTTTTGAGTTGATTAATGAAACCAATTGGACTTGCTAGAGGGACCTTCAGTGAGTAAAAATAACTTAGGTAGACATTTCAGATCAGTTGCAAAATAATTTCAGTGCCATTTTTCATAATGGCAGATTTTCATTATGGTGCCCTAGTAAAAAAAAAAAGATAATCAAATATGGGCATATTGTATATCGTGGGAAAAAAAGATTTCATGCTGAATAAAGTTTACGAAAGAACCATTTGCTTCAGAGCAAGTCATTTTGAGCTATTCACAATCAAATGTTAAAATGAAACACTGGTGTGGGGACTGATAGCTATAACATAGGGGAGGTAATTGCTGATGGATCCACTCCAAAAAGTAATCACTTTTCCATAGTCTATTGCCCACCCTTCATTGAGACCTTTTGGAGATATTGTGTGGACAGAAAGAGAACCTTTGAAGCAGGGGCGGACAGAGCGGTCAGGCAATCAGGCAGTGCCCGAGGGCCCAAAGCACCATCAGGCCCAAGTTGTATGGAATGGATGGTAGGGTGGGATGGGTTAAGGAGCCAATAACCATTTTTGCCCAGGGGCCCAGCCAGGTCACTGTCAGTCTGCTGAAGTTAGCTATAGTGTGGACAGACAGATAACTTTTGGAGATACTTTGTGGCTGAAGAGAGTTAGCTAGGACATAGGGTGATAATTGTGTATGGATCCACTTCAAAATTCAATCACTCTTTTCCCTATTATATTGTTCACCCCCCCCCAAATGTCATTGAAATTCATTGAGAAATTTTGGAGATATTGTGTGGACAGATGGACGTCCAGGAAAATTTTGGAGCGGATCCATGCACAATTATCTCCCCTATCTCCTAGCTAACTGTCCGCAACAACAAAATATCTCCAATATTTGTGAAGAAAAGATGCTGTCCCCAGGTCCCCAGACAAACGTAGTTCAGCGAAATCTAAGGCGGAAATGTTTTGAATTTAACGCAAAAAGTGTAACAATCGCCTAACGATTTTTTTTGTTACATTCCTCATGTCATCTCCGCCTAAATATTGTTGTTATTCGCAGCAAAGAATAATTAGTTCTTTGAGATTTTAAAAAATACGACACTAAAACTGAAACGTTTTTGGTTCATTGTTTATCCGTTGCTAAGAGTATCGATTAACGAACAATCCGATTATTTTTTACCTTCAAGTTTTCATTTACCTTAAAAAAAAACACTGAGCATTTTTATTTCATCGAAGGAAATATTTATTTTACTAATCTTTTGAAAATTATTTTTTTAGTTTAGTAATATTTATTTTAATAATCTTTTGAAAATGACATTATTTTTTTAATCTTTTGACAAAAATAACTTTTGAGCAACGGCATAAGCATTTATGTTTACGGTAGCACAGTAGAGCAATAATTTACATTTCTCATTCTACTTCTCCCAGATTTAAATAATCATTTCCAAATAATAAAATAACATTAATACTCTGTCGTCTGATAGTGTTACCCATAAATTCGAAACATACCATCCTTGAAACAATTAATATTTAAATTTAAATTTAATTTAAAAGTCCATGAAGTTCATATAATTTTTATTTTTTAATTTCAACTTAGATTTAAAGGAAATAGAGGTTTCGGGTACTATGATGGATATTTAAAAAAGTTTAATATGTAATGTGTGTAATTCTGTATGCAAGTGTGTGTGTGTGTTGTTTTGTTTTGTTTTTTTTTGTTTTCAATTTCCACCCACATTTCGATCTGTCCATTTTCCCAATCTTTACCAGGCGAATTTCTGTGGGGTGCAGAGTCTACGTTTTGTTTAAAAACTTGAAAAAAAACCCCCCAAAAAACAAAACAACCTTGTTAAGTACAAGATATCTTTTCAAGTCTTATAATTGTAGCTATATTGTGCATCCATAAATAATCAGATCCCGGCGGTGTCAGCAGCGCTATTGAACGATTTTCAACATGGATTCGCACGGCATTGGAAGTTTTATTTTCCGGATTGTTTTACAATTATTTATCATACAATTATCCACCAATATATATTCTTATGCAAACGAGGTGAGGTTATAGTTTATATTGTATATAGAGATTAACTATCCTCAAGTCTATTATCTATTTTCTGCGTCTGTAGAAAAATGGATCGAATGTTACCTGTTTCTCTCTTCTGGCTGGATGGAAATAAATATCTCTTGAATTGTTTGATGAAATATTTATTAAAAATTCCAGCAAAAACTCAAGTATTTTCTATTAACACCCCAAATTATTTTTGTTCATTCCACAAGATAATCTTGTAGCTTAAAGTAAAAGAATATACTATATCCCGAATCGGCTAATAGAGTAGGTTAGACTAAATGAAATGGAAACTGATGTGAGAGATGAGTCGACCCCATGAGAAAAACAACTCTATATTGCATATAAACCTAATTTGATTGTCATAATCTTTATGTCATTAGAAAGAAGAAGGTTGGCGAACATTCTGATATAAAGATTATTGGTGTATAACAGATAGAACCGGAGATAGTTGTGTTTGATGAAGTTGTTTACATTCATTAAAATTGCAATAGTGTTTCTGTTTAAATTTGATCATATGAACCTCAAAGTGTTTTCTTTAAATAAAAACAAGTTTTAGACACGAGACTTTTAAATTTATTTTGTTGTCAGCTTTAAGAGCTTAAACTCAAGAATATCATGAATTGGCGAATAAAATGATTAGATTGTAAAATGTTTCCCCGTAATTTTAAATTATTCAGAAAAAAAGTATGAAAAATGACTGGTAAAAAAGAAAGTTCAAATTTAGTTTACAAAATTCTACGATTTTAATTATTTAAAATTGCCGTTAAAAAAACATTAGTAAAATTTGATGCTTTTATTTTCTTTATTCAATTATTAATAATTTTGTAACTTTTAAAATAAATCTAAATTCTTTTTATGCTACCTTTTTTGTTAAGATAATTAACCATTTTGCTTATCTTGATTTCAAGACTGACGGTAGTGGGCATAAAGTTTGATTAAGTCGCTCAAATGAAATACATCTTCATCTTCATCAATACATCTTCATCTATTTGAATTTAAAACAATTGATTACAAGACTCAATATCCCATATCAGATCAATTTTCGTCATTTTTATTATTTTGATTGAAGTATGGTTGTACGATTTTTATACTGATTTTGCTAATAAATTAATTAAAAAAAATCAAAATGAGGTCGTATTCATATGAAATTTATTCTTGGTACAAAATAAACCAGTTCCATGGAGTTGAAAATATACATTTCTTAAATTTCGATTTTAGATGAAAATTGAAATTATTTGCTTTGTTATCATCATTCCGACTGGTGTAGGATTTTTAAGTGTTTTTCTTTCTTTTTTTCAACTTATGGTCTCTTTTATTTAATAATTAAATATCAGGCACGATCTACATTTTCTGCATTATTATTATTTTAGCTACGTTTCTTAGTGTTTTCTGTGTAATTTTAGCTTTTTGTTTAATTTGCTTAGGTCATATTAAAACAGTTATTGGATGTGAGGTTAAAGGGAAGAATTCATTACCCTATATAAAAACAAAGAACTTGAAAGGACATTAACAACAACTGTAATATTGTTTCATTTTACAAAAATACTTGTATGGATGATAGATATTTACTCAGCTTAGCTTAGTCTTGCACAAAGTGAAATGGTGAGAAATTGGTGTGGGGGATTATGTTGTGCCTTTCTTCCTAGTCTGGACAGCTTTCCTACCGTTTAAAATCAGCATTTGAAATCCTGGCTTTTACCTGAGCTTTAAACACTGGTCTGTGGCACAGGTGGGGAATAGACATCTGTTTCAGCCAAAACGCATGCCATGCTTCTTAACACATCATGATAAAAACCTGTTAGCGCAAAAAGAAAATCTTAGTGTGACATGAACCCCCCAAAAAACCCATTTGGTGAAAAGTTTTTATTTGCATTTACTCTTTGTTTGTTTCTATCAATACATGTACAAGTCCTGTAGTTGGACCTTCTTTAATCCGACCAAAATTTCATCCAGGTGTTTTATTCACATTTGATAATCTGCTCTGACTCTGGAACCATAAAGGAGAGCTATATGTCTTGGACCTTTATTACCAGACTTATTAAATGCATGAAAATTCTATGGTATTTCTGTTGTATTTATCTTTTTTTACAGTAATATTAGTAATTTTCTTTGGTCTCTCTTTTTAATTTTTTGATACTGCTCTCAAAGTTCTCATTTTGACTCTTTATAATAATTTTATTTATATTTTCCAGGAGAAAATTAATGAATTTTTCCAAAGTGGGCACACAAATAATTGGGCTGTTTTAGTGGACACATCACGATTTTGGTTCAATTATCGACATGTCGCCAATGTTTTGTCTATATACAGAAGTGTCAAACGGTTAGGAATTCCAGACAGGTGAGAACTATTTTCATTTATCTATTGATTTGTTTATCAACTGTGTTGTTTATAATAATTTTTACTTTATATTTTAAAAAAAAGAATTCCCCAGGCACAGGTCCTGTAGTCTGATTTCCTTTTAATTTGGCAAAAATTGGATCAAAACCTTTTATTCTCATTTGCTATTTGTTTGTGTTTCTATCAATCCATGATTACAGGTAGAAGTCGTATAGCCTGAGCTTCTCTTAATCTGACAAACATTTCAGTTAAATGTTTTATTCACATTTACTATTTGTTTCTGTTTCTTTCAGTCCATTCTACAAATACAAGTTTTGTAGTCCATTAATATAAAGCAAAAACATTATAATTCTTCAGATTTACTAAGCCTAGTTTTATACGGTACTGGGCCAGATTTAGGGAATGGGTGTAGGAAAATTGTTTGGTGACAGTCTTCCAACAGGGGAGAGCTTGCCTGTCTTGGAAATTAGCATTTGAAATCCTTGGTATAAACACTAAACACTGACACCAATGGGAAATGCACCTCAGCCACACAACTTTATTTAAAAAGATTTTTTTTAACTTATTGCACTCAAAAGCTTTGAATAAAGTGTATTTACCAGAGGTAATTCAATATCTGTGGCTTAGCACTAGCAGAGAAGTTTCAATTAAAGAAAAGATTATTATATTCCTAAGTTTACTTTTTTTCAAATTCGATTAAAAAAAACATTGTAAAAATTAAATCTAACTTTTTTGTTATCTCATAGATCCGAAAAAAAACACGTTTTAAAAACAATGATTAAAAATAGGTACTTAAATTATTTACTTTACTTATGCTGCTACATAGCATCACTTCATAAGTTTCATAGATTAGTGGCATCAGATCCGCGATATACATCCATGAATTTTATCCTGCTATGAAAAGTTGGCTATTAAATATATATACGGCTATTAATTGTTTGCTATGAATGTTCTGTAATCCCACAAGACATTGTAATTCTTTTCTTAAAATTTATCTATCCCCTTATATTTTCATAAAAATTAATTTTCTGTGAAGTCACTGAAATTATTTTCTTTATGTATTTTTTTTTTCAGTCATATCATTTTGATGGTGGCTGATGATATGGCTTGCAATCCAAGAAATCCTCATCCAGGTAAAACAAATATTTTCAGCTTTCATTAACTTCATAAAAAAGAATTCATTAAATATAGTGAGAAAATTTCATAGTCAAATGATAGCAGATCTGAATATACAGAGACATAAGTAAATAGACACCATTATTTTATTCAGATTTAACAGTTACTAAAGAGATACTCATTGACAATTACTCTGTTTACTATAAAAGTGCAAGAGAATATATAGAGACATGAGTAAGGGAAATAACTGCAGAATCACTTCACAATCCCTTGTAACTCCAGAAGCTGATTGTTAGGTTTCAAAAGAGGATGCATTGTTTGTCAATCCAAAGATGGTATGAGCCAGCATCAAAAAGCATTGCAATTGGGAATTTTATTTCCTCCTGTGAACTGCATTATTGTACAATCCAGTAATGAAAAAAAGGAAACCACTATGTTGTGTTCAGTTTGACCTGGGCCATCAGTTAAAAAAATGTCTTTTTCAGATGAGATGGGAAGTTAAAAAATCCTCTTTACAAGGTGGCAGATATGGCAGATTGTGTTAAAAATCAGCCCACGAATAACAGTAGTATAACTTTGTCACGCGGATGATTGACAGAGCAGCCAGAAGAAAGCCACTTCTTAAATCAATGAGAAATCACAAGGTACCAATTTGCTCTGGCAATAGATTCCAAATCTCCTGTAAATAGTATGCATCATTTTTCTCTAGTTTAGTCCCTAATCTTTTGAAAGATTATTGTCATGTCATGATTGTCACTTTGGGAAATTGCTTGGGTATGTCTTAAATCTCATTCTCCTCTGTAATGCTTTGTTGTGAAAATGTTATGAAAATCTACATTATTATTTCCATTCAGCTTTCCATTGATTCACAGTTAACATTCAGATGTTTACTTGAAGTTTTTATCTGCTACAAATCAACTTCTTTTTTTCTAATCTTTAGGAACAGTATTTAACAATGCCAATCAATATATCAATGTATATGGAGATGATGTTGAGGTTGACTATCGTGGATATGAGGTATGACATTCTTTGTTCTCAAAATGTTAATTGAAATTATCAAAGTATTGTCATCAAGTCATTAATTAATAGCTAAAGATTTCTATGAAAGTCCTTAATGACTTTGAAAATCTATTTCTCTAATTTTGAGATGAGTCATTATCATTCCAAGTTGTTCAGACTATTGATCTCATTAATCACTGCTACCAAAGGTTTAGGTTATTCATGTG
>VCCN01000462.1:5878580-5893733 GCA_006491835.1 Architeuthis dux | reverse complement strand
CACAACGTTTAGACTGATCCATTCTACGGCCTTCTTCAGGTGTACAATCCGTATGATAAGCAAACCAGAAAATGTAGCCAACCACAGTAACACCAGCAATTGCATAATTAATATATGGGGTTGCTCTCCAATCCTTTCTTTGCTAAGCAAAGAAATCCACATTGGCTTGAAATACATTTATCTGCAAGGCTAATGTACACAGCTTCTTTCAGTTTTTTTCATCCTCCAGCAATGCTCCTTAACTATTACATGGGCCTTTCCACAGAGAGAGTAGTGTGATCCCTTCTTTCTTCAGGTATGCCATATAAGACTTTTCTACTTCACCTTTGGATATGGCCTTCCTATGTTCCTTAAGTCCTCTTATATTCTTTTCCACATTTGTATGGGATGTTGTATATGCAATCTTTTGTATTCCATTTCTCTTATGAGAGCCCAGCTTCACTAAGGAGGTTGTGATGGATGGTTGTGCTATTAAAAAACACCTTGATGTTGTAATGCATACAAATTCTTTGGATTTATTCAGCCACTCCTCTTAAATATATTAGTTTTACTGTAGCTATGTAATTGGTGTCTCTGAGTTTGGTCCTCCTATTCCATGTTCCAGATTTTATATGAGATAGATAGTTGTCGCTTTGAAGAGCATTGCTTATATGCAGTAAAGAAAACTCTTCTCATATGGGTTGTGCACCTGAAGAAGATAGTAGAATGGTCCCGTCAAAACATTGTTGTAACAATAGTAGTAGGGGGGAAAATTAAATTTTTTTTCTACTTGCTCCCTGCCAAAAAGTTGCCTATGGATGTGTTATGAAGAAGAATAACCATTAAACTTGGTAGTCTTCTCAGATAAGGTAGGCTACCGGCAAATTTTCATAATGGCAGGTTTCTGATACCCGCCACAGTCAGTGAAAATTTGAAGTATTTAAAACAGGTCAAATTATATATTGTTGGAATCAGCATTTAATGCTGATTAAACTTTACAAAGAAACTATGTGCTCAAAATCAACTGTTCTCAAGATATTTTTGATTTGTCACTGGCTACAATCTAAAGATTGAGTTGAAAAATCACAAATATCTTGAAAACAGTTGATTTTGGGCATATAGTCTTTTTGAAAAATTAAATCAGTATTAAATTCTGATTCTAATGATATATAACTTGACCTGTTTTGACCAGGGCAGGTATTAGAAATCCGCCATTATGAAAATGGGGCGGTAGCCTATCTTATCTGGGGAGACTACCAAATTTAATGGTTATTTTTCTTCATAACACGTGCTAAGGCAACTTTTTAACAGGGAGCAAGCATGTTTTCTCAGAAAAAGCAATTTACCCTCCTAACAGTAGTCAAAAAGAATGGGATCAATAGTCCAAACAATTCTTGGAACTTCAAAAATCACTTTCCTTGTATATTTTTGCTTATTATTTGCATCTTTTTAAATCTTTAGATGAGACATAACTTCATAGTAATGTATATATTTCCCTGTTTTTCTCATTGTGGAGAATCTAATGTTGGCAGATTGTCATCTTTGTTTTTATTTTAGGTAACAGTGGAAAATTTTGTACGTGTATTAACTGGCCGTCTTCCTCCCAGTACTCCTCGATCCAAGCGACTTCTATCTGACGAAAGGAGCAACATTCTTGTTTATATGACTGGTAAAAGCACAAAAGCTTTATTTATTGGACTTAAAGGCAACTTAGATTTAAAGGATGATGACTGCATTTTAGTCATTTTTTTTTCAAGAAATAAAAATGTATATAGAATGATAAAATACATCTTTTATAAGTCTGTATCTTTATAAACGTACAGGATGTTCTTGTAAAATTTTACACTTAAATCTTTTGTCTAACCATGATACTTTCATTGTTTTGCTTATGCTCAATATCAGGACCAACTTTATAATCTACCATCTCTATACCTTTTTATGAGGATCACTTTTGGTGATAAAACAGTTTCTATTGCAAATTGATTTTGGTGGCTGGCTTTTTTTATATAAAATTTACGCATTTTAATATTGGTATTAAGATGATAAACAATTCTATTTGAAAATTGCTTTTTAAAAAAAAGGAATTTTCAAATAGAATTGTTTATCATCTGATTCCAGAATTTTACAATGATGGATGGTTCTAAACTGCTTCAAACATGTTTATAACAAATAAAAAGAAAATAATCTCTAAGTGTAACATTGTAGCCTTTTTGAGATTTTCTCCTTGTTTGTTCATATTTGATGTACAATTATCATTCCTTGCAGGCCATGGTGGAGATGGATTTCTCAAGTTCCAAGACTCAGAAGAAATCTCTAATGTTGAATTAGCAGATGCCTTTGAACAGATGTGGCAAAAGAGAAGGTAGAGAATTCTATTTTTGTATTCAACACATTTAGGCTTGTGATTTTTTAAAGCCTTTTTTCTTTAAACTTTAAAAGGTTTTTGAGAAATTTAAATAATCCTTTTTACATTATCTTTTAAAGAATCTTTTGGACTTGAAGTTTAAATATTTTGACCCCCACTTATTCTGCTACATTTTTATAGATTATTGGCCATGGCCAAATATTAGTGTTTTTTTATCAATGAATTATCAATTCAAAAGTTAATAAGTTTATATTGTTATTCAATTTGATATTTAACATTTTTAACATTTTATTTTAGTGTGAAAAAAAAAAGTATACAATTTGTATATACAAGCACACATTATAAGACTCATATTTACACAATGCCTAGGGTCACATACCTTTTGTGGTGGTGTAATAAACATAATTCTTCTTAAAATCATTTGCATCTGTTGATAGCACTACATATTCCGATAATTTATTCCAAAGTCTTACCACTCTATTGCTAAAAAAGAACTTTCTGATATTCAATCTACTATTTTCTTCTACCGTATATGTGTGGCCTCTCAGTCCCTTGTACCCCCTTCTAGTAAAAAATCAAGGTTTACTACTTCTAAACCACACATAATCTTGAACATTTCTATTAACTCATACTTTTTAATTCTAGTACTTAGTTGCTTGTCTCTGGACTTTTTTTTTTTATCTCTCCCTAAGTACAGTGAACAGACATAAGTCTTATATAGTATAAGGAATGAGTCCTTGTCTATATATGAAAAGGTATGCTTAATCAGTCCTAGTACCCTGTTTGCCTTAACCGCAGCACTGGCAATATACCTGGCAATATACCTGGAGAATGATTGTTTATCAGTTACTATGATACTAAGATCGTTTTCATCATTTACAATATCTAGTATATTTCCATTCATACAGTAATCGTAACACGGATTTCTATTTCCTATGTGTAACACCTTACATTTATCTTCATTAAAAGCTAATAACCATTCTCTTGACCATAGCATTAATTTATCTAGGTCCTCCTGTACTCTTACTTGGTCAACTGGCGACAAGACTGGGTGTACAATTTGGTATCATCTGCAAAGATTTTACATTTTATAGATATTGTATCTGGTAGATAAAATATACTAATCTGAAAAAAACCCAAACAAACTAAACATTGATAAAAATTTGAAATTTTGGGCATATAGAATCACAAGCTGAAGGTGTTGCCTATATTAATGGATGATATGTGTGTTTCTTTTTAATTTTCTATCATTTAATTGTGTATTGACATAAAATGGGACAATGCTTTTCTTCTGTAGATACCATGAAATCTTTTTCATGATTGACACGTGCCAGGCTGAGTCAATGTACCAAAAGTTTTATTCTCCAAATATCCTTGCTGTTGCCAGCAGCCATGTTGGTGAGGATTCTCTTTCAGTAAGTCTCTTTGCCTTCCTTCTCTTCAAATAAATTCACCTTCTTCACTCTCCCTTCCTTTTATTTGCAACAAAAATATCTAAGTTGAAATCTGATTCAACCTACTTTTATGCTTCATTTATCAAGTTGGATTATTTCAGTTAGCAATGGAAAATCGGCCGACATTTTAAAATGGTTTTTGTTTCATAAAATTCAGCCCTTGTAAAAATCATTGGCAATTTGTAGTGAAAGAAAAAGATATCTTTAGTTAAATAAATATTTGTGATTCTCTAAAGCAATCTTGACTTATTAAATTCACTTGAACATCATAGATACAACAATACATTGATTAGTGCGGGTTTTGATGTAGTAAGGTGTTGCTGTACAAATTAATGTAAGTAAGTATAAACTGAAAATAAACACATTAAATTATAATAAGACTGAACAGTGTGGTTTTGAACAGTACGGAAAATTTTGGAATGAATTAACCGCCCTAATCAAGGTATACCAATATTTATTTCCATTAAATTTCTCTGTGGACAAGCACAAACAGTTATAACATGGATATTCCATCAGCTGAAGGTTCACCATTTCTTTTATAGTTTAGGCAAAATTATGAGAGGACACTTGAAATTCTTCTGACTCCCAAATTATTGTTTTAGATGGGTACTGGTAATCTAATCATGTAAAATGTTTAGCTTATATTGCTATCAAATAACCAATTAAAGCTATTGCTTCTGAAAGAGATAAATGTGGTGTTGGTTAGAAGAAATCAACCCAAGAAAAAGTTTGAATTGAAAATGGTGTCTCCATGCCTAAGTTGTATGACATGTATAAAATTGGTTTGTCTATTGTTAACTGCATGAAAAAGCAAAGAAACTAAATATTAAATTTATGTAGAGACAGTGATTCCAAGAATCAAATGAGCTCTAGAAAAACGTGTGAAAGATGATAAAAATACTAAATATTGTGAAATGATGATGGAATAGTGGATTAGAGGTGTGTTGAATAAGACTTTACTTGACTGTTGATCTGGTAAAATTGTCAATCTAGCTAGTCTTTGAAATCTTAGTGCCAAAAAATCAAGATTGTATCTGTTCATCAAAAAACAAAATCGGTCATTATTCATTATCTAGCTTTTATGAACAACATTCTTGACTGCTTTCACGTTTCATCCAAAAGCTTTTCAATGAAAATCCGATTTATTCAGGATATTATTTTGGTGAAGCCATTTTGAGATAAAAATAGAAATGACTTTGAGATTTCAACTATCCACTGCTCTGCAGCTTGTCCTAAGAGAAATCATTTTGGATAATATTTTGAAGTTGTCTCCCTTAGAAACTCAAGTATTAACAATTTTGTTAGAATTCTCTCGGATGTCATGAGTTGAAATATTTTAATTAATCCAAAAGATGAAAAACATCGAACATTATTTCTACTTTTGCAAGCAGAAACTTTGAATATTGATTTGTGTAATTCTTTCAGCATCATGTCGACCCTGCGATTGGTGTTTATGTGATTGACCGTTATACTTACTACGCACTGGAATTCCTTGAACAAGTGACTCCAACCAGCAAGAAAACCCTTGGCCAATTTGTAAGTAAATACAAGCCACCATATGAACAGGTTTCAGTTTATGTACTTGTGGTAGAAACACTGTGCCACCCACCAGAAAAAGAAGTCGGTACAAGTGACCAATCGAAAGCTGTGATTTAACTAACCCACTATTTGAATATATGTAAACTAGATTAATCAGTACTTATTTTGAGCTGACCAATCGCAATGCAGCAGGAATTGCTATAAATTCTGCTTATTCTGATTCTTTCGTGAATATCCTGCGTTGTGGTTGGATTGTGATGGCTTTGTTTTATGTTTGGATTGTGAAGAATTTGTTGTGCGTTTGGATTGTAAACCCTTTGTTTGGATTTTGCATTTGGATTGTAATCTGACCATGACTCTAGCAAGAGATTACTATTACAGTACTTTGTTCTCGGTTGACACACAGAACCAACAGCTCTATTCCTTAAGGGTCAGTTCAGTGCTTGGAAAATCTCCAACATCTGTGTTCGTTCATTTTTCTTTGTAGATTTCTTTCAAAGTCATAGTTTGCTGAATTTTATTTGTTGTCACAAATTAAAAAAAATGTCCAAGAGTGAGTTAATCAGTGAAGATATGATTTAGTTGCTGCATTTCAAGTTTTTCTTTTTTGTGACTTTGAACTGCAGCGATTTCAAGCTTTTGATATTGTTACAGATTTTCTTTCTCTCACATGTTGAAACTTTTTTTTATTGAGCATCTTGATTTTGATTTTCAATGATTTTGTTTACATGGTTGTGATTAATGATGGGGCGGTAACAGCTTTGCTGCTACTGCCTCGGCAGGTCTGGTAATTATAAGTGAGTTGTTTGCCCAAGTGCTCGCTCTTTTCTCTGTCAACCATTGTGGCATGCCATTGATGAGACAACTTGTCAAAGATATCTGGTGATAGGACAGAGCACAGGGAGAAGTGGATTCATGCCCTTTCCCCAGGACATTAGGGCAAATTGAACTTGGTCTGCCATTTCCATTTTCTGATAATTGTTACACTACCCTGAACTTCCATAATTGGTGTATGAATATATTAATTTGCTTAGTCTGGCTCAGGGCCACAATAGTGGGGTCTCGAGTGAGGCTTAAAACTCACTATACTAATGATAGTCTGCAAGATGAGCTTTCTAACCATTGCTCAATGGCAGGCACCACAATGTATTTATCAGTTTATTTAAGAAAATGCTTTTCATATTTTTAATAAAGATACTTGCATATTCTTGATGAATTTTCATATTTCAGTATTATCACACCAAGCACAGCAAAATAATAATAGTACAAGAATTTAGTTTTCGTTTTGATAAAACTAATTTAAAAAGAAATTAGTAATGATTACTATAACTTTTGAATGATGAGATATCAGTAAATTGCTTTCACATGAAAACGGAAGTTAGCAATGAGTGAAATCTAGCCAAGTGCTCTCCATTGACAGTGTTATCAATCCATTACTTAATTGTCAATGCTAAGAAATACACACTAACTGCTAACAAATTTGTCTACAAATGCATTGCAAATGATTAATTTCTCTTTCAAACTACTCAGAAAGAAAAAAATGTAGGTCTTTATATTTATCTAGTCGATAAAGTTATCTTGATACTTGTATTTGAACTTCCTTGCCTCCCCCCCATCTAAAAAAAACAAACAATTGATGACTTTTTTCGTTTTTTAAAGCTTCGAGTATGTCCTCAGAAACAATGTATCTCTAGAGTTGGGGTGCGATCTGATCTGTTCCAAAGAGACCCAGAAAAAGTACTGCTCACCGATTTCTTTGGCAGTGTCAGGAATGTGGAACTCTTGTCACATACAATCAAATTGGAAAAAATCAACAACACTTTACAACAGAATGATACATGTGGGTAAGTATACTAAAATTCTAGATTTCACTAAGAGTTAAAGTTTTGTCTCCTTTTCTTTTAAAAATGATTTTATTTTTTGAATTTATTTGAATTTTTGAATCATTTACTTACTGTTTAGAATTTATGGAAACAAGAAAGAAAAATAATTCAATTTTGTTATTAATATTGTTCTACTGCTTTCTTTTATCAGGGCCAGCTGTGAAAGTAAGCAACACACATATCAGGACAGACTTACCTACGTAAATCAATTTCCTGTATGATTAAAACCTTAGAAATTATCTTTTAATTCTTCTCACGCACTCTATCTTTTCATTTTTTTTTCTTTATTTCTGACAAATCAAGTTCTGAGATTTAAAAAAAATTTTTATTACATTATCTGAACTAGTATCCTCATCTTTGTTGTTTTCATCATAATGTTTTGACTATTATTTTCTCGAGTGAACACAACTCCTTGACACTTGGATCTATGAACAAAACTATTTGAAGAAGTGAAAAAAACACTGATTAACAGTCAAGGACAACAAGATGAGGAAGGTTGAAGATCATATCAACAAAAACATTGTGATAAAAACAACAAAGATGAGGATACTTGTGGAGATAACAACTTTACTGATTTAAATTCAATATTTGTCAAATTCATTTCTTTGTAAATAACATGTTAATTTCAATAAATATGTTTTTCATCTGTACGATTTGATTTATTCTATTTCTCTTAAGCTTTCTTGAATTTTCTTTTGTCTTCAGAAACCATATTTGCTTATTCTATGAAATGTTCTGACATTTCAAAGTTCTTATTTTATACAATAAGGTAAAGATGTTTTGCCTGAAGGATTCAACTTTAAGCATTTGATGAACATTTTCCTTTTTGATACTAACTGGCTGATCCATTGAAAGACCATTATTTTAGGATTAGCATACGTCCATATTTTCCTGGACATGTTCTCCATTTAGTTATTGAAATCTTCATCTGTATCGAATTTTTTGAATTCTTCAAAAGCCTTCAAAATTAATTACATATCTCCTTCAAGGTTACATAGTGCCACAGTGTGTGTTGCGTGAGGACAGGATGTCTTCAGGAACGTGCTATTTTTTTAATGGTCAGATATGGCAACCCTACATTATTTCACCTTGAAAACCCGAATAAACAAAACATGAGTTAAAAAGAAATAAACTGTCAAACTATCTGTTCTGATCAACTGGAAGAGAGCAAGACATTTTACTGAAACATTTTAACTAATTGCCTCAAACGAGTTGTATGATTGTGTTTTTTATGATTGACCTCGGAAATAGATAGGAACAAACAATTATCTCCCTTTGAATTCCGTTAAGATCTTTTGTCTCATAAAATGTTACTGAATTACAGTCGTAAATATCTTGCTTATAAAATAACAGTTAAATTGCTACCATTTTGAATGAATTTCTTTCTCTTGTTCAAATAATCGTTTTATATCAAGGGAAAAAAGATTAAATTTTTTTTTTTTCAGGAAACAATATATTGAAATTGTTATCTGAGTTCATAAAATATAATTATGTAAAGAAACCCTGTGATGCAGTGCAAGTCTAAAAAAAGGGAAGTTGGAAGCTTTGTATGGCAAATACAACTTAATGTTTCATATTTATTGGCAGATGTTTTTATTATAATAATATTTATCTCCCAAGGAAACCCAGTGCTTCTCCATTCTTGGATGGACAACTTGTGGTCGTTCTACAAGCAGTTATAAGAATTGCTATGATACTGATTTAATAACATTGTAGCATTAGATAAGCTGTTCAGAAAGATGCAGGCTTGTGTTGTCTTTCATATGAATGGGTTGTCTTTTGTTGCTGCTTAGACAGGCACCTCCTCTTTTGGATGAGATCTGCTTGACTGAAAAGAGAAATTAATTACAAATCAAGAGCGACTTTCAATTCAGGTCAGTGTAACTAAAAAAAACTGAATATTCAAAAGAACAAGTGTGAATGCTACCACACAAACTAAGTGACCAATTTAGCATAAACTTACATTGCAAATTGAAGCACCCACTAAAAATCTATTTAGGGGGAATTTTCAAAAAACAAATAGACATAATAAGGAGTAAATGTTTAAATTTCCACCCCTCTGGCCCCGTTTGTGCAGCCTGTACCCATGATACATACATACATACATAGCCAGCCAGCTTAAAAACTATAGAAACCTATATTGACAGTTTTGGTTGACAGTTTCTAATAGGCTGTGAGATTAGCTCATGAAACACTTTATGCTTTATGGTGGGTGCTCATACTGAAAAGTCTAATTCAACTAAATCAATTTCCCTTATGAGCCACAAATGCAGACTACAGTGTGTACTGAAGTAGTACCTAACTCTACTGGTAGATGGAACTACCATCACCTGTTATGTTGTTCCCTACTGTGACTATTCTCTAATTCAAAACAACACAATTTGGTGAATGTATGAAAAAAAGGACTGCAGCAGAAAAAAAGAAAATATGCTGTTCCTAATATTATTTTGTAGCCGAAAATAAACATCACTGTATATTTCGGTGGATAAGATGACACTTGAAGCATCCATAAAACCATGCCAAAAAATGGGGTCATCATATAGGCCAGGTACAAAAAAAGTATGCATTATGGAATATTCATTTCACTTTCATTCACTAAACTGAGTTAAAACCATGAAATTCAGACTGAAATTGTGATCTCGGCTTATTTGAAGGTCGCCTTATCCGCTGAAATATACAGTATTCTTTATTAATGGCCAAATTTAGTGTCTGGTAATTTAGTGGTAATTTAGTGGTGAGGAGGTTAAATACTGTGTGTGTGTGAGTGAGTATAAATCAGGGATAGAGATAACAGTGTGTACTGAAACTGTATCTAATTCCATGGAACCACTGTAGCTTATTATTTCATCTCAGTAAAATTAATATTCCATGAATCAAAACAGCACGATGTGGTGAATATAGAAAAAAGCATCACAACAGAAATGGAAAAAAAATATTATCCCTTTTGCCTTATAAATATAAATAGCCGAGAATAAACAAAACAATTAAACATAATTAAAATTCTCAGTGTCAGACTTGAGTAAGGTGTGTCACTTAATATATATATAAAATTAACCTTCCCACCATTGATATATATATCGGTCAGAATTCTATAAACAGTACCCTGTGATGGATGTAGAAAAGAATATCACAAAAGAAAATATGATGTTACTAGCCTCATTTCCTATGTGACAATAAAATTTAATAAATAAAAGTAGCCATAATTTGGTCTCCAGAAATCTAGTGGCTCAGATGTTAACCAGAAATCAACCGAAATAAAAAAAAATTTGAAAACTAAACTTCTGATTGATTGCAAATTGAAAGTATCTAAATTGCGCAACAACAAAGCATTCTTCTTTGTAATATATTATATGTAGATATAGTTATTTAGTAAGCTTAGCTTAGTCTGGCACAAGCCATAGCAGTGGGACATCCAGTGAGGATTGAACTCACTACACCAGTGAATAGACCTGAAAAATGATCTTGCTAATGATTGTCTGTGGTAGGCACCCTAATGAGTAGAAATATAAAATTTTCATTTATTTAAATCTTACTTTTTTATCATTTATTCTGACCAGCAACAGCATCTGAAAAATAAAGTCATTTAATTATTAGTTACCATATTTGCCGGCATATAACATGCACTGTCAGCTAACACGCACCTCAATTTTTGCAGGCATATTCTCGAAAAAATAAAATAAAATCCCCTCTTTTCCCCCTGATCATCATAACCCTCTACACTATCGGGTTATTCTAATGCTTTTATCTATTCAAATCTATATTAACCCCCACAGTGGCTGGCTGTTTAAATAATTTGCATAGCGCAGTAACATTAGTAAACAACTGATAAAGCATTCGCTTCCCGAGACAAACAGTGCATCTTATATGCCGCAAAATATGGTATTCTTTTTTATCACAAGGAAGAATAGCAGTGAAATCTGTCAGAACTTATTTATTAAGATGAGGGTAAAAAGTAAAAAATTAATACAATATTGAGTTACAAAATTGCTTTAATAATACTACTAGTACCTAAACATAACCAACAAACATGGCATCTATATTCGGAGTAAAGAGTGGGTTTAAAAGGTAAGATTTGTCTTTGGCTGAGCAGCTAAAGCAACTGGGTGTATACTAGGCTTCCCTCTGGCAAGAGAGACACGAGTTTGTATCTCACTAGAAGCTTACTCCTTATTTCCAATCTGCGCTGTTTACTCGCTGCCACAGCGTGACAGTCTGAGCTGAGTTGTTTAAAATTTAAGCTAAATAGTAGTAACAAAAAAAATAATTCAATATTGGGTTAAAAATATCACAAGGAAGAATAGCAGTGAAATTAAGATGAAGGTAAAAAGCAATAAAGTTAAGATGTTGAAAATAGACTAAACAGCCATAACATGTACATCAGAAGACATGCACAAGATGGAACTATGTTCATAAAAATGTTAATTTTGAATATTTATAATGTCTAGAACACTGAAATTGAAAATAATTTTCAATATTTTTCATTTTGATAGTTTATTGTCAATATTGGGTTATTTTGATTTTTTGTAGATTTTACAAATGTAATGTTCTTATGATTATACTACATTAATTGATACTTAAGCAGACATTAATATGATAAATGATTTACCTGAAGACAAGCTCATTTGTGTGTCATCTCCATTATCCGGTTGCAAACTGGTCATTTGGACACTGTGATGGTCTGAGGGTTGCTCATGAGAATGTCCATCTTTATGTTGCTCACTAATAAAAAAGTCTGTGCAGTTTTCTGAAAGAGATTGCCTTCCTTAGGTATGCAATTTGAATGGAAAGAGAGTTTTCTTTTTCAGGTAGTGTCCACTAATACTGTAAAACAGAAAAATGGTGGCCAAACAGAAGAAAATGGTGGCAAAGATCAATCCCTTATTACAGTAACACTTGTGATTCCACGCGAGGTTGCTCCCCAATCTTTTCCTTGCTAAACAAAGAAATCCACTTTGGCCTGACATATTTATCTGTAAGGCTAATGTACACACCTTCTTTCAACTTGCTCACCCTCCAGTAATGCTCCCTATTACATAGAGAATGAGATCAGTAGTCCAAACAACTCTTTGAATTGACTAAAATAGTTTCAAAGATCATCCTCAATTCTGGATTCATGCTTTTCCCAGCAATAATAATGACATATCAACAATCAAATCAGCATTTTGGACGGGCAAACCACTTTACAAACCAAATAATAACCTGTCTGCCCCCCCCCCCATTATATCAAGAAGATAGTTTCATTAAATTTCCTCTCTTGTGGCGACATGGCTAAAGGAAGGTAACTGAATTTATACTCATTGAACAGAGGTCAAGTTTACAATTCTTGAATATAGGAAAGGTTTCCTATCATCCAAATTGCAGTGAGAGGAATAATTTTCTTACTTTGACATTGAGTAGAATTGATTGTTATTGCTTTATTTTGTAGACTCTATCTATTTAGATATTTGCAAAGTTTAGCTTAGTCTGCCTTCAAGGTGACAATAGTGAGACACTCAGTGAGGATCAAACTCACTAACAATAATTTGATGTAAAAGCTTGTTAGATAATACCTCTATGACAGACATCCAGTGTAGATATTCACAAAGTTTCACTTAATTATAATAGTGGAACACTCAGTGAAAATTGAACACAATAGCAGTTCCCTGCAAGATTACCTTGAAAAACCATCTGCAGGAGCCTATGTATATTTATTTTAGATATTAATGATTTTCTCAGTAGTAGTACTTGGCTGAAAATTTCTAGCTAATTGTGTATTTTGTGATAAAAGCATATAATTTGGTACACTTAGAGCCAAAGGCATTTAAAAAGAATTTGGATATTGAGCCATCATAAATTTTCAATATGGCAGACATTTTAAAAATGGCTGCCATTGACAATTGTTTTCAGATGAATTTTCTTACCCGCAATGGATATGATATTGAGGATAAAATTAGTTGAATTTTTTACCATATATAGTTCTTGAGAATTGCCATTTGGATAATACATTAAAGTCATTGAAAATTCAAGATGACAGCCGTGGCTGGTATGAAAATTGTAATTGCTATAAAGTTGTGTAGACTAGTCTGATATGGATATTCTCGGTGTCAAATCATATATTTTTTATGATGCAGCAACGAATTTGGAACTGCTCAGAAGCTTCCTTCTATCTCACAATTCAAGACTCAAAATAAGTGATAACAATAACTGCCCAAAAGCTAGGGTCTATCGAGGGAAAGTTTATTCAAAATATAAAATAGAAACAGTAATAGAGGGCTTTGCAGCTTTTTTGCACTTGCACGACCTAACACAACCCTTCTTACATTTGCAGGAGACAAGTTCATAGCTGGACTGGCCTGCATCTAGTAGGCATGTCCAGAAGAATTCATAGTACTCCTCACATATCTTTGACCAGCCCCATCACAGTGAAGGTAGGTCTGTTGTGGACACTAGCATCTGACCCCCACACATGACCTTCTTGTTACACTGCTCTCTTAAATGTTCCTCTAGGACAGTCTTTGTTGGAGGGATTCACTGCACATTGTGCTTCTTCACAGAAAGCTTCCTCCTTATCTTGTCTATTTCTGTGCATGTGGTTTGGGCATAGAGCAGGATAACAAACCTCAGGATCGTGGCCATTATCTCCTGTGGTATGTCATCTGGGGCAGAAGATTGTTTCAACAGGGCATGTATAAGCTCTGGATAAACAGTCCATACATCCCACACAGTCTTTTCTCATGGCCAACAAAGCTTGAGAAAGTGTCACAAACTGTCATTGCATAGAACAGTGGAAGTGCATATGCCTTCTGCAGGACCTAGCCCTGCAGAAGTTTCATGAGCTGCTACATATTGAAAACTTTTCAGTTCCAAATGCCAACCAAAGCTCATCTTCAACTCAGCAAGCAACCACTTCCAGATCTGTCTTCAATTGTTCGATGTGTGCACGAGGAAGCTGGTAGTTGCATGTTATTGCATGTGGCCCCTGAAGAAAGAAATGGCCATCAGAAAATCATGATTCAAACTTGATACTGATGTTGTGGTGCTAGCTGTTGCAGTGACTCAGTGTCTACAGCCAGAACTGGAAAGTTTTTGAGTGCAAAGAAGCTGCCTTAGACTGCACAGCTCTCTGTTACTGTGAAGCGGAGTGCTGAATAAACGTTTCCGTGATAGACCCTAGCAAGTGTAGTAAGATCGAGTTCACTGGGTACCCCACTGTTCTGGGCTTGTGCTAGACTAAGCTAAGCAGCATAGTCTTCCTCCTCCTTTACATTTGAACTTGTGCTGGATATCTACATACAGATATATCAGGACAACCCTTCCTCCTCTTGTGGCCTTGTACCAGACTAAGCTTTGTAAATATCTGAAATTAATGGTTGAAAGATTTAGAACAAAAGTTGTTCATGAAAATAGGGGAATTGATGTTTTGACATAGTTCTTTTGCTGTCTCTGAAAAATAAGCAAGAAAATACTTACTCTTGTAATCAAGTATGGTCCATTCAACGTCATGGATGCAGGATTTCTCTGAAACATTGTCCATAATGGTCTTGACTTCTTCATTATATTTTGTTTTTCTCCCAAGCACATGTAACAGTGGAAATGCGCACTGTCCATCAGGATAGAGATACATGCAGGCATACATGAAGACAATGTTTTCATGATCCGTATAGAGAATTTTGAAGAAAGCTACAACAACAAAGAACCATCAAAGATATAAATAACTCTGGGTACACATACAACAGTGGGGTCCAAAGATTTCAGACAAAAGAGTTATTTCCCTTAAATACACTGACATAGGCAAAAATAATCCCTTATTTAAAAATTGTTTTCAATCTCGCAAGATAAGGTTATAAAACAACAAAAAAGAGAAAGATGAAAGTGCGTATCAAGTAAAAAAAACTTCATATAGACAAAACTAAGTAAATTTGTGGCATAAATAACATTTTAAAATGAAAATCAT
>VCCN01000462.1:5759125-5769211 GCA_006491835.1 Architeuthis dux | reverse complement strand
TCCCACGTGAACAGAAGTAAATGCTCCATGGCAGTTCCCGACCCCACATCTCTCAGCTGACTATGTTTAAGCTTAGAGAATTGGGATAGGAAGTCTCCAATATTCACCTGACATTTCTCCTACAGATTATCATCTTCTCAAGGATTTTGAATTCCATATCCGCATTGAAAATAATAACAGGGAAGTCATAATTCGTGCTTTTACTGAATTTGTGACCACTAAACCAACATAATTTTATAGAGATGAGATATTATTATTATTATTAGAGGATCATTGGGAAAAGGTTATTGCTTCAGATGGGTCATATTTTGATTAAATATTTACAATTTTTGTTGTGTATATCATCTTTCATCTTACTATTCTAAAAACGAAATTTCATGTGTAGCAACCTAGTAATTTACCTCTAAACTTTAGTAATTTTCTGCACCAAAAAACTAAATTCTGGCGCAAACAGATGATTAAACTCTGAATTTTGCATTTTTGTACGTAAAGTTTGTCTGGTCAAATTTCAGGTCTCAATTAGTATGTTGTGCATTGCAAATATGGGGAAAGGGTTTGTCAGGAATTGAAGTGATTGTACTAACAAAATAAGGTTATTATATGTAAATGGATTTCTATTGAGTTTTACTATCATAAAATGATGCCTCGTCGTATAGTAATGTTTATTAAGCTAATCATGCAAACTATTACTACTGTAGTGAGTTCGATCTTCACTGGATGCCCCAAACCTATGGTCATGTGACGTACTAAGCTTAGCTTTGTACATATGTTCACCTCGCTGTGGTGTAACGGTTAGCAAATTAACCTAGTAAACTAGTACTACTGTTTTGAATTCGATCCTCACTGTGTGTCCGCCACACGAGGCCTTGTGCCGTACTAAACTAAGCTTAGTAAATAACGATAACGCACCTAATGCAAAGTTAGAGTAAGGCCACATAAAAGAAATGAATAATTCAATCAGGTCTGGTTAGTCACTCAATAGAAACCCTCACGTGACCAATGTCTTTTGGGAGCATGTCGTGTTGGGGGTGATCAATTAAAATAATCGGAAAAAGGGGTGATAAATGTATAAGTTACTTCTCTCGCCTTTTGTTGGGCGGTGATCATTAGAATTTTCAAAAAACAAGCGTGAACACCGCCGGTCACAAACTAAGGGACCAATTTAGCATAAACTTACATTGTAAATTGAACCACCCCTTCTTTGGGGGGGGGTTAAAGTTTTTTTTTAATTTTCAGCCCGCTATCTCCATTGTTACGGCTTGTACATGCGACACATACAGTGCTTCCCAAAGTTTGTGACCACCAATAAAAAAAAGAATTTTGCAATAAAATGCGTTAGATTCCATCAGACATTTTTATTGTACGTAGTTATTGCGTCAGATTGCATCAGCCTTTTCTCTGTGCCAGCTATGCATTATTCATTTACTTTTTGTCTTTTGTCTTAATTCCACAATCGATTAGACGTTGGACGGTGTACTTGAAGTTTTCTCGTAAAATGCTAAACACATAACATCACTTTTCGGGCTGTAACCTTTTAAACCCAACATATACAAATTGTGAACACACACTGTTGGAAAGCTGATATAATTCTTTCTAACGATGTATATATGTATATACCTCCATCAACAATTAATTACACAATCCGTAGACTTTGGACTGTGTGCTTGAAGTTTTCTCGTAAAATGCTGAATACTTAGCTTCACGTCTTGGGCTATAATGTGTTAAGCCCAAAAGATACAAATTGCGAACATACACTGTGGGGAAGCCGATAACATTCTCTTTCTAACGATATATATATATATATATATATGTGTGTGTGTGTGTGTGTGTGTGTGTGTGTGTGTGTGTGTATTAATTCCACAATCCATAGACTTTGGCCTATAAAGTATACTTGAAATTATCTTGTAAAATACTGAAATACCTATAAATTAATTACTTTTATGGTAAAATAAAGTGAATCTTTGAATTCCTCATGTCGGAAAACCATGATTTAAAGTACTCAGATATGTCAACTGGGAAACGAGATGTGATATTCTGTTGTTTTCTTTTTGCTGGCGGTCATTTTTTTTATGCAAATGGGGTAGTTCTTCGCAACTCTTTTCTTGGCAACATCTGTTTTGTGAAAGAGGACATCCTAAGTATACCACGCCGCGTACTGGCCGTCATCAAAAACAACGGAAACTTACCAAATACTAAGAAATACAATTTATGGATTGTGTGTATATCAGTACGTATGTCTTATGTAATTTGTAAAATAAATACAATACATTAGTGTTTATATGATGTTTAAAAGCGTTGATTTCATGACTTTATTGAAAAAATGCAGGGTGGTCTTAAACTTTGGGAAGCACTGTACATACATAGAGAGCCATCCAGCCAGCCAGCCAGCCAAACTCAATTGAAAACTGAAGAAACCTATTTTGGTGACAATTTCGGTTGGTGGTTTCTAATTTAAGTCTCCTTACTTAATTGAAAGCTACGACCTTAGTTTAAAAAGAATTATCGCCCGTGGGCTCTGCTAATTACTCGACCCGCCCTAACGTCGTTGATTTCCACTTATGTTGTCAAGTTTATTAAGCCGACAAAAAATAAACAATTAGAAATAAGAAAAAAAATAACGGTTAAATAAACCTTTTTGTCTATCTAGAAAACGTTTTACATTTTAAATGCATTACAGACTAGATGAGGGCCTCCGAGATTTTCCTTGAATCTACACTAATGTATTTGCACGTCAACACAATAAAAGTGAAAAACAAGGGGCTTTGTTGTTTGAACTTCTGATATATTTTCATTATTACATGATCTTGACGATTATCTTCATATTTGTCATCACTATCTTTCGGCCGATGTGCTCTCCGGTCCTCCCAGTGTTGCCTGAAAGTTCTGAGATGTAATATTGCGAGTATTCTAGGAATTATTCGGACTATCATCCTCATCATTGTTCTTTTTACACACTATCTTGATGCACTGAAGCACTCTCCGGCCTTTCTCAGATGTATGTCTTATCCACAATCTTTGTGAAATTTCAACTTAAATAAATCAGGACAAAACTGGGTACACATTAATAAGAAGAGGAGAGCAAGGAAGAGACGATGAATGGTGGAAAACGAAGAAAATGGGATCACTTCTAGGAGACAAAGATGATGTAGGCAGACGATAGCAATTGGCGGCCGAAGCATTAAAAGATTATCATCAATATGGATCAGACGAGACCGAATAAAAATATAAAATAAAACCAACACTATATAGAACCTTGTCAAACCAATCCTGCTTTACAACATCAGTACATGGGGCCTAACCAGAAGAAGTCAGACTAGACGCCTTCCTCAGAAAATACTTGAGCTATCCGAAGAAAATATCCAATGGAGAGCTATGTAAAACATGCTGATAAGAACCTGTATCACAAACCATCAGGAGAGTTAGATGGAAATCATTGGGCCACATTCTCAGACAAGACATCAACATCCCCGCAAACAAAGCAATTAAATTCTATTTCAAACATAAATCAGATAAGGGGAGATACAGAGGTAGACGAAAAACAACACTGCCAGTAAAATTAAAAAGTGACCTAAACACTTTGCCAACTCCGATCCCACACTAAAAGATCACACATACACAAAATACCTAAAATTGACACAGAGGATAACCTTGAGAACTCCGACGACTAGCCGGAGACAGAGAGGCGTGGAGAATGATGGTAGACAAGATACGTAATGCCCAAGCAGGAACGGCTTTGTCCTACCCGTCGCAAAGGCGGTAATAATAATAAATCATAATAATTGCTTTGTTTCTTTGTGATTGTCTTCGTCTGTTTTGATGTTTTCTTCTCGTGTTTCAAATTCCTCGGCACTGAATTTCTAGACACTAAATGTGCCTCTTACTGTACACTAGCCTTTTAACCCTTAATTTTAACCTTGAAACGGAATTTAAATTAAAATAAAATCATTCTTAATGCAAATAGATACACTGTTAAATATAGACGATTGATGAGCCTATTATAGTCAGTCCAGAGGTTGCGCGTGTGAACAGACAGACACCGCAACTGGGGGCGCCGGAGTTATGGATGTACAATCGGACCTACCGTTTAAACCTTTTGCTTTTGTGAGGGGCGCAAATTTGAGAAAATTGTCTATAAATATTGAGAAAATTGCCGTATTGTCTATAAATATTGAGAAAATTGCCGTATTGTCTATAAATTTGAGAAAATTGCCGTATTGTCTATATAATATTGAGAAAATTGCCGTATTGTCTATAAATTTGAGAAGAGTCATTAACATACCAACTTTTGTTCGGACAATCCAATCTCTTCTTAGAATGAATCAGCTGAGACGTTGTATTTTCATCAAAGATGGGAAGAAAATGGTGGTGTACTTGAAAAAAGGCCGTATAATGGATCGGCCGAAACGTAGTGGTAACAACAAAAGCAACAAAAATAATATGATCAATTGTCCGAACAACTCTTAGAAGGTCATAACGTGATTTCTCAGGAATTCGTTTACAAATCTGTGGCTTCTTGTTGAAGTCTTCACCATTTCTGTCACTTGACATTGAAATCATTCTGAGGGTGCAAACAGCGGTTAAAGAGACAGAGGACCCCAAACACTAGTGACAATTGGGAGCTAGCCGACGGGACAAGACGAACGTTGTTAATTTTAAAGCAAATCTTCCTAATCGAATCAAAAGCCAATTATTGTTCATTATAGTAAGGTCTAAGAAAGAAGAACCACGTAAAAGTCAATCTATTTATTAGTTTCCTTGATTCTAAATGTTGAAGGACATTACATTTTTTAAGGAACTGACTCATGAACCTTAGTCTTTCAAACCAGAAACTCAATCAATACAACCCAGACCTCCCCAAAAGACGATAAATGATAAAACGGCTTAAATATACAATATATATATTATGTGAATTGCGATCCCATGTTTTGTCAAATTGTGAAACTAGCAATATTCTATGTCTAACCATGACTATTCAAGATGGGTTACCTCTTAGGAACCTTTTTAAATAATTTTTTCTTACTAAAAAGCAAAATAATTATTATTGGGGACTCATCACCACGCAGGACAGTAGGGCCCTTCAAGTATCATATGGTTCTCTTACAATAGAGGTATATATTTTTACTATATAGGGGTAAAATAGCGTGACAAATCTTTCACTGCATTATATTGGTCTCATAGAGACCAAGCATGTATGAGCGTCTAATTCTGTAACAAATAAAGCAGACGACAGAAATGGATAATCTTGGCAAAGTTTCAGCACGTGGCCACGCCTCCAAAGTTCAAAATCTGTCCATTTTAACGCCTCTACCTGGTTCTATTTATTTAAATGTTTTTTTTACATGTCTGCTTTGTTTTAATTGCAAGATCATTCATTATTCTGACAATTTAGTCAATTTTTGATTAAAATATTCATTTCATGATAATAGTTATTTTTAATAATACTACTACGTGGCACAAGTTCGATACAATAGTCGGGAGCAGGCCGGTCACACACGGAATATCTTGAACTAAGATATATTTCTCCCTGACTCAAACAGTTGTTGTTGTTGCAGACTCCTGTCAATGGTGACAATGGACCCAAAAAACTAAAACACAGCTATTGTTCCCTTTCTTTCATCAAAAGAAATTGTTCAATTTCAAACCATCAAAACATTTCTCCACGAAAGTCGACGCAATCTCCTAATGCAGATATTTCCTAACCTTAGCTTTGTCTTGCACGAAGCCACACTATTGGGCATCCAGGGAGGATTGAACTCACTATACTAGTTAATTGGTCTGCAAGACGACCTTGCTAATCATTGCACCACAGTAAGCACACAATTTGTGTTATTAGTGCTTGCATTTAGTTCAGATAACAATGAGTTTTAAAACCTTGAAATCTGAATTAATGTGCCCCACATCAACTCACAAAATTGCTTCTTTGTGTATTTAACAATGATATTCACTGTGGGGAGGAGCCTCGATCTGATATTAGGAAATTCACTATTGCAAACAGAAGTCTACAAATACCATTTATACACAAAATTCCAATTTTATCTTTACTGGAAAGTCCTCATCTAAATGATTAAATAGTGTATTTTGGGAACAGATTTGGCAAAATATGCTAGCCGTTTATATAACCCGTGATATTCTGATTTGGTGTGTCATTTTATGGTTTTTATCATCATCATTATTATCATCACCACCACCATCATCAATATCATCACCATCACCACCATCATCAATATCATCCCTATAACCATCATCAATACCATCATCACCACCACCATAATCAATATCATCATCTCCATCATCAATAGCATCACCATCACCGCTATCATCACCATCACCAATGATAATAATTCTTTATCATTAAAAAGGATAGCCAAAATAATGTTAGGATGCATCTATGGGACCATGATTAGCATTTCAAGCTTACACTTACTCTTGAGGCCTAAGAATCCATTAAATCCACTGTAAATTTAATTATAAGTTGGATAATAGCAAGTAAACTGAGTACATTACTCAAAGAAGAAACATGGCTGCCATGGGCGACACATTGACAATTCATGATCGCTCAATAGCCAAATTATATGCTTTTATTACAAAATGCACAATTGCTAGAGAATCTTTTAGCTAAGCTGCCCAACTATACGTATACTGGCAAAATATGGTTATTATATGTATAAATGCGAATGCTTTGCTAATGATTTTAACATAAAAATACAATGTAAATGAAGATTAAATAGATTGTCAGTGGCTAAGAATTACTTACAGAATAAGGATATATATATATATATATATATATATTTATTTATTTCAACTGACCGCCACATTCCGCTCATTCTTTTGTCGCTTCCTAAGCATCTGCAGATCAGACAGAGAAATTTCTTCTGATACACACCTTAATAGTTATATAAACAGGGTTGCTAACTGGAATACAGATTTTAGAGCTAGATCTGAAAAAAGGAGCTAAAACAGGTGTCCCTCGATATAGCATTGTCCGTTATAGCGCCATTTGTGATATAAAGCGGGGGGCTACATCTTTGCCTATATTATCGCTCACTCGTCTAGAAAAACGCGAATAAAAACAGAAGACTTACTTAATATGACTAAAATATAAAATTTCTTCAATTTGCAGTCAATTATCATTACATGGTGTTTTACACATAATTTAAATTTTACTTACCTAATATTCGGGAATTATTTCATAAATAATAAAATATGCTTTTAAAAAAGTTCGATAAATTGAAAAGGAGCTAAATTAGGGGCTAAGAGTTAGATGCAGACTTATAGGAGCTAGATCTAGCTCCAAAAGTGCTAAAATGGCAACCCTGGTTATAAAAGGAAATTTTATATCGCGGCATTTTTCACATTAAAAGACTTTCACAGGTTCGACATTTCCGTTCCCAAGGTTGGGATTTCTGCCGCCTTGGCTATATTAATGAAACAATAAGATAAAATAAACTGTTGCATGTCTGCCCAATTCGTCTGTATTAGTCAATTAACTCAAGATCTACTGCAAGAGAGTTATGCAGCTATGAAACAAAAGAATCTTTTAAAATAACCATCATCTTTGTAAATGCTCATCAAGATCAAAGAGTAACGCACAATGCAGATATTTCTAAATATTGCTTCCTCTGATACGGTTTCATGAAGGTAGGACGATTATGTTGTGGCAACCTTCCAAGTTGTGAGGGTACAATTAGTGGGACTGTACCAGCTCCGATGCAAGGTGACATTCCTAGACCCATCGGTGAGGACTGAACTCACTCTCAGTGGCTTTTAAAACCACCATGCTAATCGATATAAATATATTTGTCTGAGCTAGCTCTAGTACAATAAAACACCCAGGAAGCACATCACTAAGAAACAAACCCACTTTTCATGACATTCTTACAGTACTTTAGTCTGGTTTAATGTGCAAACCCCCGTGGGTATCAAACTCACAAGCAATAGCCTGTGGGAATAACCTGCCACTTTATGACAGGAGCCACTTTAACGGTATCTGCATAAAAAGGGTTTATGGAAAAGGTAAATAAATGACTGTTTGATACAGTTTTCTCGTGTCTCTGTCAACATTTACATAAATACATGAACCTTGCATATCTTGATATTTACTAAATTTAGTTTAGCAAGACACAAGGCCAAATGCGGGGACGTGTGGGTAGAATGATTGTGTTCTGCAGATGTTCCAAATGAGGTGGGTCCCTGAAAATCAGCATTCGAAATCTTGACTTTTAATTGGGCTCAAACGCCGATCAGTGGCACCAGTGAGAAATGCAAAACTATCTCTGTCACGGAGCAAGCCACAGTGAATTACTTAGCTTAGCTTAAGTCTTGCGCAAGGGCCCAGTAGTGGTGTACTGAATGAGGATCAGAAGTAGACTCGCAAATTGGTCTATGAGTCTATGCTAATTATCACGCCCATTATTAAACTTAGCTTAGTTTTGCACAAGGCCACAATTGTGAAGCACACAAGAAGGATCGAACTCACTACACTTGCGAATTCGCCTGCAAAACGAGCTTGCTTAATCATCTCCCAGTACTAGATTATATAGATATGTAAGCATATGTTGGTCGATATTTTTAAAAAAAGAGATTATCCCTGAACCGTTACGTATTGATAGTGGGGCGGCTTAGCTAAACAATTGTACATTTTGTGATAAAGGCATATAATTATAGCACTTATAGCCAAAGGCATTCCAAAAAGATTTGTATTTTGAAAAATGGCTGTTAGTGACAACTGTTTTCAGATCAATTTTCTTACCAGCGATGGATATAATATGATATTGAGGACATAACTAGTTGAATTTATTTACCATACATAGTTTTTGAAAATTGCTATTTGGATAACACATGCAAGTCATTGAAAATTCAAGATGGCCGCCATTTTTCAAGATAGTGGCCATGGCACAATTCCAAACTCAAGATAAGTGATAACAATAACAGCCCGAACCTAGGGTCTATCGCGGGAAAGTCTATTCAGCACTCCTCTTCACAGTAACATAGGGATGTACAGTCTAAAGTAGCCTTTTTGCACTTGCACTGCCTAACACAACCCTTCTTACATTAGCAGGATACATAGCTGGACTGGGTTGCATCTGGTAGGCATGTCCAGAATGGTTCATGGGACCCCTCAGATAGCTTTGAACATCCCCACCTACACAGTAAAGGTAGTTCTGGTGTGGACACTGGCATCTGACCCCACACATGGGGGTCATCTTGAATTGTGAGATAGAATGAAGCTTCTGGGAAATTCTGAAGTTCCAAATTCGAATTCTGCATCATAAAAAATGTATGATTTGACACCAAGGTCATGCATATCGGACTAGTCTACGCAACTGTATTGCATTTTTCATACCAGTCATGGCCACCCACTTGAATGTTCAATGACTTGTATGTGTTATCCAAATGGCAATTCCCAAGAACTATGTATTTCATATTTGTGGAAGCAATATTTCTTGTTGAAAATATTAGGTGTGTCATTTTATGATTTTCATCATCATCATCATCATCATCATCATCATCATCATCATCATCATCATCATCACATATTGCACGGCATACACTGTATCAATGTTGCTTGAAATTTCCAGTGTACACTGAATGAGTCGGAATAAAATTTCCTCATAAATAGGAAGTGAAAAAAAATAGATGACAATGAATAATTGGTGAAAATTAGTTATTGTGTGATTTTTTTACGAGCAAATATCGCAAGTAACTAGTCCATGAATAAAGTCGGAACACGTTCAAAAGAATCAATGAAAATACTATATATAGATAGAGATATATAGGGTGTCACAGAAGTAAACCCCGATTTGTCCCAAAAGTAATGCCAGTTTTAAGGGAAGCAACTATTAAATTATTATTAAATTACTATTAACAGCAACTGTTAAATAGTCCCTTAGATAGAACTGGCGTTAACTTTGGGACAAATTGGGCGTTACTTATGGGACACCCTGATTTCAACGAATCAATGAATAATACCATACTAGCTCGACCCGAGGAAAATTTCCACGGTTTTTGACAACTAAGATTATCCATCATTTCATGCCTCATTCTCAATCTTTGTTGCCAGTCCATGATTTTATCTAAATGTTATAC
>VCCN01000462.1:5626462-5641371 GCA_006491835.1 Architeuthis dux | reverse complement strand
GAAACTAAAAGAATTTGATGATTAAACACTAAATTTTACAATTTTAAACCAGAAACTTTATTTTAGCGATTAAAAAAAATGAAAGATTTAGTGTTAAATCATCAAATTCTTTCCCCCCACCACTAGAAATATTTAGTTTGTTAGTACAGAAAATGTCTAAAGCTAGCAGAGGAAGTGGTAGAGTAAAAGTAAAGTCAGTGGGTATCTATAAGAAAAGCCAAATCCTTTTCTACTTATACCAGATTCAAAAGCAATCAGTGCTATAACACAACTGTGTATATTGTTTAATTTCTTTCTCCTACAGTCAGACTCTGTTGTGTCACTACATACGTAATGATTAGAGTTAATGAAAGTTATGGTGTATTCTTTTAATAAATCCTATCTGTGATATCACTGGTTATATAAACAACATGTATATACATATATATAATATATAAGGTTTCATTTTTTTAAATTTTTTTCCTCAACCCCAGGAATTTGATCTGTCACTATATATGTAATCATTGGAATGAATAAAAGTTTTGATGTATTTCTTTAATAAATCCTACCTGCGATATCATAGGTTACTTAAACAACTAGTATCTGTGTGTGTATAAAGGCATTGTTCCTTGATTATATGCCAGAAGATACAGTACTTAATTGAATTAAAGTTTATTTCCCAATGTAGCGCTCATATTTCTTAAAGTACTAAAATAGGGCTAAAAATATCAAGCTGGTTTTATTACCTCGACGGGGCCAGCTCTGAATCCTTTGAAGTACAAAACTAAGTATTAGCTTCCTTTTTTTGTGATGTCAGTACGACTATAAAAACCTTAGTTTTACGACACTTTGGCCTTTTTAGCCTGTTCCTTCATTCACCCGTGTCTATTTCATTCGCACGTAAAATATCTCTTCCTTTTTCCACTTAATGTTTTGGCCGCCTAGGGCCCACTTTTAACTACAGACATTTCTTCAAATGCTGTCTCTTCTCGCTACAAATCTTTGGTTATTCTCTCTAAATTCCTTTTCGCTCCAACTAGGAATAAATGCCTTAAATATATGCCCTTTCGAGAATTAACAATGACCATCGATGACTTTAGTTTTTGTTAAATCGGGTTTAGCGGAGCAACTCCTTAAAATGTCTTCCTGATTAGAAACTATCTTTCCTACATGCCTGGCATCTTTTCTTTTCTTTTCTGTCATTTGCCTAGTTTTCTAAACTGATTTCCTTGTCTTGATCACATTATCCAGGTTTGATTATTGATAACACCCATCATTACACAGATTATTATTATAATTGAAGTTGTTAGAAATGGTTAAATACAAAACTTTTTTTTTACCCATTCCAGTTACAAAACTAGTTGACAAACTATCCAGATGCTTAATTATAATTATTAATTACTACATTTTTTTAGGTAGCTAAACTTTTGTGTGCACATCAATTTCCTTTGTGCGCTGGTTGCAAAAAAACGTGTGTGTGCAGGCACCAGCGCACAGCTAGGGAACTATGCCCCATGTCGCCATACAATATGAACTCATCAATAAAATTACTAATCAAATTATATTAAATTCATCATCTCAATTTTGTTAAAACACAATAATTAGGCAAACGCAAAAAAAAACATAATTTAAATTCGATTTTGTTTTTTGTTGGGTGAATAATGAATGACAGATGCAATTTTCTTTTTTTAATTAACCCTTCTTTCTAGCTGAAACAAAAACATTTACAGATCTGCCTGATATACATATTTGTAGAAATTTAATTTTATAATCCATGGACTGCAACAGTTTTTCTGGGCATATTGCAGCCACAATCCTTTCCTCCTCGTAATCTGATGACTTTAAAAGCGTTCAACAAACAAAACAAAAACAGTTGGGGCGGTGTAGAATGTTTCTGGTTTCTGGTTTCCAGTTTCCAGTTACACCAACACCGCTCAAAAAAAAAAAAAATACTAAAGTTATTTTGACAGTCAGTAAGGTTCTGAACCTTATTGTCAAAATAACCTTAGTTTTTTTTTCAATACTTTGTCGTTTTTGCTGTATATTTTTTCCCTCTTCTAACTATTTTTCTATCTATTGGATTTATTTAGCGGCTCAAGAATGCTGTGACAAAAAAAAAAACAATAAAAAATGAAGATTAAGAAACTCACTCATCCAAACTAATGGGTCATTGGTAGAAAAATCTTAAAAGTCGTGTTATCATCCTAATAATTTGTATATTCAAGTATTTAATGGCTTGCAAAACGTATTTTACAAAAGTTGAACATTTAAATTCCCGTAGAATAATTTACAGTTCAACTAATTCGTAAATATTAACATGATAAATGCATCTCTCACACAGAAAACTTTTGTACGTATTTATGGCTTGGAATTAGTCGTTTGCGGTATGGTTAAAGAAAACATAGAAATATTCTATAATGGAATTATGGTAAGTGTTTAAGAAGAATATAGCACAAGTTTACGTGATAAAGGTTAATGAATATAAAAAAATTAAATATTTAAAAATGTTAATTGAAGTTTAATTTTATACGAAATTTCGGCTAAACTCCTAACTTATTTCCCTTGCCAAAACTTTTATTAATGGCAGGAAGGAAAGTTTTATTTGTTCTCTTCTTCGTTGTTATGTTTTTCATTCGATCCTGACATTTTCTCTGCTGGAATTAGCATTTATCGCCACAATGAATCCAAGTCGAACTGATCATCATCCATTGTGAATTTTCATCACCGAGGAAATCGATCTTTCGGATCGAAACTTTGAATTGTTATTCTCCCCCCACAAACTTTTAAAAAGTTTTTGAGGAAGTTTTTTTTGATTTTTTTTTAAAATATTGAATTTACGCTTTTAAACAAGATTTTCTCTTCAGTTTTTGTTTAATTATAGTTTTGATTTGTGAATATTTTTGCTGATACCCAAAGCAACAACAAACTGTCATTTAAATTCAATTCGCCAATAAACAACAAACATAAAAAAAAAAGTTATCACGATCACCTGTTGCTATTGATGACTAAACTAAACTTGATTCACAAAATTAATTCGCAATAATTGTTAATTTAAATCCAAGATTGGATTTCCCAATATTTTGTTTTGTCTAGATTTGAATTATTTTGACAAAACCTCATCACTCTTTCACTTCACTATGTTCATATCTCGGCAGTTTATAAGAATTTTATGTTTTATATTCACTCAAAGTTAACTCTAACAAGTAGCTTTATTTGTTTTTGTTTTTAAATGTTTGTTTAATCAAGAAGCGAAAAGAATCAATCAAGTTTGTTTCACAAGAAAATAAAAGTGGCAAAAAATCGCCAAAAGTTTTTAAAAAATGATTTGGCTGCGAAAAGAACAGACACAATTGAAATTCACAATCACTTCACTTGCAATTTGGATTTTATTTGGACCAAATTAAAAGGTAAGTTATCTGTTTAAATAAACTCTATTATTACATTTTTTAAAATTTATTGAAGATACCTTTTTTGTTTAAAAAAAGAAAACAAACATAATTCCTTATTTCTGAGACGACACATGAAGCATTTGTAAGAAAAAATTTAAATAATTGCTGAAGAAAAATTTAAATGAGTTTAATTTTGCAATTTTAAGAAAATTGTCTTGTAAAATTTGCTTACATGATTTGTTTCTGTCTGAATTTCACAGCCAAGGTGTGTTGTTTATATGATTGTTTACGTTAGTTTCCTTGTCGTCGTTATTATCACAACGTTTCGGCGCTATACATCCGGTCTTCCTCAGGTGTTAGAAAAGAGCAAACATCAGGCAAGTTTTCCAAAACCCACTGCCTAAGTAAATAAATAGTAGCAGAGGTAACTTCTCATCTGGTTCCCTGAAACGAAAGCCGTGAAATCAATCCCTGGGTCGGATAGTAGTACAATGGCTATAGAATTTGCTTATAGAATTGACGAGTTGTGAAATTTCCTATGAAGGACAACATCGAACTTGACAGGTACACGGAATGAGAACAACATATCCCTGTGGATCGAATAAAGGGTTCCTATTGACATTTCTGGAAGGTCACTGAATGCGACAGATACTTGAGGGAGGCCGGAGAGTACACCGATCAAAACGTAAAAGAAAGAAAAAACATTAAACAAGGAAACAGATCTGAAAAGGAATGGCCCAATCACTGTAATATTGATCGTTGTCTTTGTTTTGTTACAAGAGCTCTGTAAATTTTTGTTTGCTAATAATTACATTTATTAAGTTGCAACAAGGAATAAGTTCAAATAACTTTATTTTACGTATAATTAGACAGCTTTATACTAAGAATTTGTTTAATTTTATAATTGTACAGCTGTGACTGTGTATTTGTAACGCAAAGAATGCAAGCGAAAACAATTAGAACACATCGTTTAAAATTCCAATTTATTACAAGAAAAATAAGAATTCTGCTATCGTAACTGATATACACATCAATGTGATCTCTGTTGTTGTTTTTTCTTTTGGTACTAGTTCTTCGAGTTGTGGGTCTATTAGTGAGAGAGCACATCATAAGAAAACCCTATCTCTAGACTAGACTTTTATTTTTACCTACTAGCCTGATTCCCCCTTGGACTAACCCCCCCCCCCCGTTGGGAACCACTGCTTTAGAGAATGACATTTGGTATAGAATTAGGTTAATGAAGAGACATGCGCAGAATCGTCCTCACTACTGGCTACTTGGCCAGATTGCCAAGCTGATGGTAAAAATTATTGTTTAAATTGATAATCTTAAAGTGTCTGAAAATCGTAGATGAAGCATTATTTTTTTTATACTTGTTTTTTTTTTTTTTTTTTTTTTTTTTCATGTTGTTGCTTTTTAGTGCAACATTCAAACCTTTTTTTTTTACATTCTATGACCATTAATTAAGCAACTTGTTTCGGAAATAAAGAAATAACTTCTGATGATATTTGGACTCGCTTCCTGTATTCTTGAGAGCCTGTCTAACATGGACAGGTGCTGATTGATTAGGCCACCTGTCAGCAGGCAAAATTCAAATTTAGTTGTATAGCTACATTCTTCTATTCTGATTTTATATTCAATTTTCTCTATGCCATATTGTTTGTTTACACCTATTAGTAGATGTGATTTTCAGTTTTCATCACATACAACGCAAATTGGGTTAATTTTATACCACTGAACATGATTAAAGTGAAATTTCAGGTTTTAGGTTCCGGCAGAGGGACTAATTCTAACATGGTTTTTCTTGTGCAGAATTTCATACTGAACAAAATAAGATATGATAGGCTGATTAGAGTGGTAGCTTTCCTGGTGAAAAAATAGGTTTGAATTTGAGTCAAACTGCTATTTTTTAAAATTCGTGAGAATCCATGGTAAACAGCTTCTTACACCAATTTTTCGTCTTTTAAATGTTCAGTTGCTATGAATTTTCAAACAAAATTAAGAAATGATGATGTGGCGGCTAAATTTAAACTTTGTTCAACATTTTAACCGGTTTGTATTGACTAAAACTAATGTCATATAATTTACATTATGTTTTGAAACACAAAACTTACACTGTATTTACAAAAGACGGAGACACATGTTCTCGCAAAATTACAACTAGATAGCTGCTAAAATAAGCTCACACTAAGAAATACAAAATTATAAGCACAGAATTCAGAAACTGGTGACTTTTTTCAGCCAAGCCCGGTCAAGCCAGAAGTGCTTACAACTACGCCCGTGCGTCACCCACAACACCGCCTCACTGACTGTCTACTCATCGGCAGATAGGCGCCAATAGCCATCAACTAAATTTCATACACACATGTCTTTCGGCTGTACATACCCCCCTCCCTGCTTCTGTTTCAAACATACAGTGAACATTCAAACAGGAAAAACCTATCTAACAACAAACACAATGTATAGTGGAGAAAAAAGTTCAACTATTGAATGCTTAATACACTGCACTAATGACCAATCACCTTTAGTTAAATTGAGAAGTCAGCAGTCATGGGAAATGCTACATATGGCTGCTAAAATTAGAAATCGTTCAACAATCGTGTAACTGGCTCAAGTTACTCCTGGGGATTCTATACCATCACCAATAATGTCGACAGTCTTTTACAATGAAATCCTCTTTGGATGCAATTATAAAGAAAACAATAGATGGAACAGCAGATGACGTCAGTTGTTTACCACAAAAATCAAGCCTCCATAAGAAGTCATTGATATCATCGTTGACCATTTTACCGAAAGTTTGCATATTTTGTAAAAAAGATCAAAGGTTTTTAAAGAAATCGAAGAGAAGCTAGTAAGAAGCTGTGAATTAAGCGCTGACAAAACTGTCAGAGATGCTGCAAAGCAAAGAAATGACCAGCGAATGATGTCCATAACTGTCAATGAATTGCATGCAAGTGAAACTTTCTATCATTGGTCATGTTATAAGAACTACACAAGAGTTTTTTTTCTATAGTTGTGAGAAGGGTCATTAATATTGAAATGGTTCTTCAACAAAACAAAGGGTCCAGTTAAAATTTATCTAAGGATTACCTAATGTAGCAGACATCCGAAAAGTTTAGGATGCTAGTCCAAAAGAAACTTTTTTAGGTCAGACAGTACTAGTGATCAGTATACCTACAAGCCAAACCAATCTATATTTTTCTCTCTTCCCTGTGGCTGGGCTCAAAAAGTGATACTCTTATCTTCAGACTCTGACAGGTCGTCTTAATTGAAGTCCTGCTGCTTCAAAAATTAATTTTTTTAAGGTGAAAACCCAAATCTGTACATGAAAGTCTTTGTACCGATGGATCTATTTAAATCCCCAAACATTGACTCGGTTATCACAAGTTTACTTGGACTTATCATGAATCCATTAATGATTTACTTATACCTATGTAAAATCTTTTGACAAGTTTGAAATATATCTACCAGTATTTAGCTCAGGACAACGTTTTTGCTTTTTTTCAATAATAAAATGAATATAGAAATTAGTAAACTAATCATTAGTGTAAATTAACACTTAAATTCATATTTTTTTTTAAATTTGAATGTTAATATCGAGGGGAATAACTACTGATTAAAGTTACCTTTTTGGTAAATTAAAAAAAATCTTTTGCAATTCTATTCACAAGAGTTCCATTATTTTGTTCTATCTGCCATCTTTCAGGCAACTTCATAATTCTATCCTCCCAGAACTTTTCATCTTTCTGAGCAAAGAACTTCTCTAGGTGCCTTTGCAATCTTTCAGGGAATGGAATATTTTTTTCATTAAGCAGCAACAATTTTTGTTTGGTCACTAAAGCCACATGCAGTCTAGTGTTATCCTGATGGAATATTACACCCTTTCTCTTAACTAATTCAGGTTGGTTTTCATCAATTGCTGCCTTCATTTGGTTTAATTGGGAGCAGTACTTGTTCGAATCAATCATCTGCTTCTCTGGAAGGAGATCATAGTAGATGACTCCCTTCCAATCCCACTAGCCTTTGGTATGGTTAGTGGTGGTTCATTTTGCTCGACCCACAATCTCTTGCATTTCAGGTTGTTGTAAAGTATCCACTTTTCATTTCCTGTCACAATTTGTTTAAATAATGGAACATTTTCATTAAGTAATGAATTGCACTCAGAAATATCTTATGTGGAACTCTTTCTGTCAAAGTAACTAACATAACTAAGCAGGTGTAAATGATTTTCACTCCTTGATCTGGGTATTTTGAGTATGTTAGCTATATCGTGCATCATATAAATATGATCATTCTAGTGTAATGTCTTGATTTGATCACTATCAACTAGTGGTTGGCCAATGCCGATATTTAGAGAGCAGGGTGGCCAAAATGTTTTTTGTGTTTTTTTTTGCATCTGATAAAATACAAAATTACTGAACTTTAATGAACATTTATTTAACGTTATTGTCTGTCTGCATTGTCTCTGGAAGTAGATCTGCATTCTGTCTCTGCAGTGCACTTATTTTAAATTTTAAAAATTGTATCAACTAAATAATGTCCATAGATAAGCAACAAACTAAACTTTGTAACAAAAAAACAACTTAATGAAAAATAAAGTTTTAGTGCACTTAGCAACAGCATTTATCAGCAGACAGCAGATCCTCCTTGTTTCTGAGAGAACAATAATTTATAAACTTACATTATACATAAATAAAATAAACAATATTTAGTGTCGATGTCAAATATCGGCCTGATTAATCGGCCGATACTATCAACCTAATCTTGTCTACCCAAACATGTTCAGCAAGAAATCTCCAGCACAAAACTTTGCAAACCACTTTTGACACATTCACAGTACTTTCTCCATAAACTGCTTAAATCTTCTTTTCTTTGCATTTGAGTCGTATTGTTACCTTTCTTAAAATAAAAAAGAATATGCTAAAAATGTTGCCCATTTTCTTCCATGACAAAAATACACACACTGATGATATTACAGCTGTCACAATACAATCAAAGGCTATCTTTTGGAATTAAGTTAGTTAAAACTAAACACTCTTAGTCCTAATGCCATCTAACTACAAAAACAGAAGAAACTTTTTTGGCCAACTCTCTTGCTCTTGTTCACATGTTCTGATTTTAGGCACGAATATAATGCGTCTCTCTTATGTCGACAGTATGAAATCAAATGATGGATAATTTAATATCCAATCAACAGAATATGATAATTATGTGTGAATGAAGAAGCCAACAAAGTGTAGGATTAAAGACTCCTGTCTTCCAAGGTGGACGCGGGTTCGATCCCCGCACAAAGTTTGTTTCTTTATTCACATTTACGATTTAGGCCGCTCGTATAGCAGTCGCTCACACCAACGCCGGGCAAATATAGGCTCTCACTACTAAGTGTAATTATAATTATCATATATATATATATGTGCTTTGCAAAGATCTCCATAGAAAATCCATGGGTCCTACTAACTATATGTATTTCTACTTTTAGAATATAGCTAAGACTATCTTCCTCTTTTGTGCCTGTTAGTTTGTTAGGGCCTATAAAATAAGCAATAGTTTGCTAAATATTATTTGCTTCTTAACCACCTTCATTATTGCTTATCGAAAATCATGTGGGATCAGATGATCTTGTTTTAGTCATTAAATGCAAGATGCAATTTGATGCTATATAGCTCATAGATATTAATGTGCCATGCTATAACTTTATTTTCAGATACTTTCTGTAATTTTGAGATGTGTCATCACCATTGAACTCATTCTTTTTCTTCACAATGTTTTGGCCAATCCATTCTTTGGCCTTCCTCAGGTGTATGTACAAGCTGTAGAGAACGAAGTAGTATACACTCGAGGAAAGCTGAAGAATGGATCTGCCAAGTCTTGTGGTAACAACAAAAACACCAAAAAGAATGAGATCGGTGGTCTTTAATAACTCTTGGAATTTTATTTTCAGTTATGCTTTTTTTATGTGTTAAAGATTTCTTGGTACTTCCTGCAGGTTTTTTAGTGGTGAATCCAACTGCTGGGGGACATGCCATCTTCAACAGAGGTGGGAGTGGCTGTGGTGAAGAGGAAGCCAAATGTTGGCAACGTCACCAGAGAATTCTATCCTTACCACTATGACGTCATGTTGGTGGAGACAAAAGCGACTTCACATACTAACTATGGTAAACCAATATGTTCCCTGCCAAAGTTTCCTCTCAGTCATAATGATGTTCCCCGAGAAGTCATTCTTGACTATCTTTATCAAATGACTGGAGAAAAGTCAGGAGGTATTAAAGGTAATCTATCTATCTTTCTTTCTTCTTCCCCTTTTTCTAAATATTATGGGAGGGATGAATAAAACAATGCACCCCTCTGTCTTGTCCATAGGATTGTAAGAGCCCATAGAAGGTAGTCTTGTTTGCTACCAAGTCATTGTTTACTAAATGCTGTTTGGGCATGGTTAAATAATTAAAGTGTTATGTTAAAAAAAGTAAAAGGCTTTGAGTTTCTTAATATTTCTTTTTTAAATTTCAAAATTTAATTTTTTATTTTAAACTCTAGATGAAATTCAATCAATAAAGAAAAAGTATAATTGGTATTACTTGATCCATATAGATATTAATGTGCCAAAGACCTGTTCATTGTTTTGCATACAAGTGACAAACACATATACATAATTGAAATTCTTAAAAGACATTGAAATGATTTTCTAGGCTAATAAACAGCCAATGAAATATGAATGCATTTATTGTTTCTTTTCATTTTTCTTTTATATTTTATTTGCTGCCTTTATGAACAAAGTACAAGTAACTTCCAATCATAATATTCTGAATTTGATGTGAATAAACATTGAGATATAAATAAAGTTTCCTTTTTTCTTCATCAAATATTAATTAATCTACTTGTTTTCTGAAGTTCTGAGATGAAGTCTCTGTTGTTTTTAACACCACATTTTGCATGATACATTCTCTAGCCTTCCTCAGGTGTATGTTATATGTGGTCTGAGTGAATCCTAAAGGCCTGATACAATATGCATTATTTGGCTTTCCTCAGGTGCATCAGCCAAAACGTGTTAATATCCACAAAAATGAAGAAAAAGGTTTGTCTGGTTCCCTGGAAATTTTGAGTTCAATCCCTATGTCAAGTAGAGCAGAGCAGAATTATACACCAGCTCAGTGGATCAGCATCATAAGGAAGAACTGAGGCTTATGAGTTCTGAACTTCCCTAGGAAGGACACCTGGCATGATAGTTATAGGGATGAGAACAACATATTCCTGGCAGGTTACTGAATGCAAGAGACACCAGAGAATGTAGCTGGTCTACACACTTATGAACATATATTTAGTGTGACCAATGGAGAGTACAACAGCCAAAACATGATGATAAAGACAACAAAGACTAAGAAACTGGTCTGAAAGAATCAATGTGTAATGAAGTTAATAGTTAGAATAAATATTGATTGACTTCAGGTATTTATCAAGAGTTATTTTGACTCTGTATGCATAATGTAATGGATGAGGCTAGCAGCTCCAAATTTTAGGTGAAATATTAATTCTGACACCTTTTCTGGTTGTTGCATTTCTACCAATTAATTATTTACACCAAAATTATGGTTTTTCATTTGTTGCTTCTTTTTCTCTTTTTGTTTAGGTGAACGGGCTTTACCAGTGCAGCCAAGCCGAGACACGTTAAGTTATAAAGATAACTATTCCGGGATGGGACTCTACTGTGTGCCTCTGAGTCACAAGTACAACGGTAAGTTCTCCATGGTCTATCGACACTTGTCTACTTCAAAGTTCTCAATTCTGCTCAAAATGTCCCTGCAATAATCTGTTCAGGTTAGCCTATTAGCTTATCAAGTATCTATTTGTTAAAATATCATCTATAGTGGAGACAACCACTTACCTCAGTCCAAAAAAGACTGAGTGTCGCTTGTGCTCTGTGCAACGACCGGCTATCTTGTCATGCAAGCTGGAAGAACAAAACGTCAACGGATATGAAGGAATCAGCGTAGCAGTGACTTGCCAGATGTACAAAGCTTGCTACAATCAGTCACCCGGATGAACTATTAGCCGATAGTTATAAAAGTCCCAACTGGATTGATAGCGGACACGTTAGTTGAGACCATTTCAGCTAGTCGCACTTAACACGGTCGATGAATGAGGCGAGGAGGAAGGAGAGAGAGAGACTTTGGTAGTCTGTACGGAGTGTATACAACAACAACCGAGACGTTGAAAGTCATCACGGTGACCCATCGAAAAGAGTGCCTTGCCGGGTTTTGTTCCGTCGTCATGATGACTTGAGATACTAGAGATAGTATTGAGATACATTGTGTTGTTTCCCCAGGCCCTTTTGTGCAACTTTTTGATGTCCCATTCTGTGACTTTTCGCAACGAGCAAGTGTTGTTGTACACAAACAACTTACATCATCATAACTCATTAATTCATAACCATTTGCATTTGTAAGCAATGGATCTGGAGCAAGTGAAGGTCTGCCTGCCTTGAAAATCAGCATTCACACAGCAGCTTTTACTTGTGTTTGAACACTACTATTCGTGGCAAATACACTACTATTTCAGCCACTGAGTAGACCCTGGCATTAGCCTGATATTTACTAAGTATAGCTTACTTCGGCACAATGTTAAAGGAAGGAATGGCAGCAGACAAATTGTGTTATATCAATTTCCCAAATACGGAGGGCCTCCCTGTCTGCCTGATTTGAAAATCAGAATTTCAAATCCTGTCTTTTTACCTGGGCTTGAACACCGCCTACTGGCACTGGCAGGATATGCAACTATCTCAACCATGAGGCAAACTCTTAGTTATTTACTAAGCTTAGCTTAGTCTGGCTCAAAGCCATACAAAAGGGGTCCCCTAATTTCTTGTAACCTATTATAAATATACTATTTATTGATTCCGAGTTGCTTGATAAAATGACATTTCATTTGGTTTATATATATGATTTATATATATGGTTTATATTTTTTATTGAAAACAGTCACATTTACAGCAGCTGCTCAATTTTCATCTTGTTTTCTTGATATTAAGCTTAGCTTAGTCTGGCACAAGGTGAAATGGAGGTTGGAAGACTGTGTTGGGCTAATTGCTGGTCTACCTTGAAAATTAGCATTCAAAACTCTGGCTTTTACCTAGATTAGAACACTGACACCTGATGGAGATATGCGACTATCTTAGCCATCATATATATTTTTTAAGCTTAGATAAGTACAGCAGAGGGCCAGAATGAGGGGGTGGGCACAAGTGCTAGAGGTAAATATGCAACTACTTTGACTGAAAGGATATATATAAAACAAATTAAATTTCTTTGGGCAAAGCTCAGGATATTTTTGGTTTGAGAATTGTTTTTGTCAACAAAAACTGAATTTATTAATTTAAATGATTTTTGGTTTACATTTCATGTTTTTGTTCATGGATAGCAATCATTCAAAATGTAAGCAGCCAGCTAGCCATGATGTAAAATTTGAGATTGCTTTGTAAATATTTTTAAAAAATCATAATTTAGCTTTTTTTGCTTAATTTGATATGCCACTTTCTACCTGTTTGATTGTTGTTTTTTTTTTTTTGTTTTTTCATGATTATTTTCACCCTTGAGATCTTCTTAAATCTTAAATTCATATAAAGAAAATGTCGATTTTAAGGGAAATAGCTTCTGATTAAAATTATCTCCCTTTGACCATTTGGTGATTTTTAAAAATTCAATTCACACTACAGAAGAGTTCCACTATTTTTTATGCTATTCATTGAAAAGTTCCACTGTCGGTTTCAAGCGGTCTATGAATTTAATAGTTAAACCTGTCAATCCATTCCATAATTTATTCATACTAAAATTTTAAATGCAATAGGAATCTTTGTCACTCATGTCAGTGAATTATTCTAATTTGAGTCATGTAAGTAAACGAGGAAGAAAAAAAATATTTATAAACTACCAGATGCAACATCCATCTGCATAAGGTCAGAGAACACAGCTGCCAGAATGTGTTGCAAAAAAAGATAAGGAAATTAGGGTGAAAAATACTATGTTTCAGAACTTCAGACAATACTAGGAAGGTCAGAGAATGCACCAACTGAAATGTGATTGAAACAACAAAGATGAGTATACTAGTCAAAATAATTCAAGGCGTAATGACAATACTTCATCACAGAACTTAAAGCAACACTCAATGAGGCCAGAGAGTCTATCAACCAAAAAAGTGATCTAAACAACAAAGATGAAGATATTAATCTGAATAGTTCATAGAATAATGACAATACTTTGGCTTAGAACTTCATACAACACTAGGAAGAGCAGAGAATGCACTGGCCAAAACATACTGAATGATCAAAACAACCGTGATGATGATATTAGTCTGAATAATTAATGGAATAATGGCAACTAGGTGGATCTGTGGAAATTCCACGGTGTTGACAACTAAAATTATCCATTATCTGTCTCACGTTTTCTCTAACCCTATGCCTGTATCTTCTCATCCTCTCCCTTATCACTTCCTATCTTTGTTGCCAGTCCATGATTTTATCTAAATGTTATACAAACATGGATTAGTTTCATATGTGAAGATTTTCCCACCCTCTTATTAAACTACCTAAGTTCTTTTCTTCCCTCTCTTCCTACCCTCTTATTAAACTACCTAACTCCTATTCTTCCCTCTCCCTTCCTACCCCTTCAGTAAACTATCTAACATCCTATTCTCCCCTCTTTCTTTCTAAATAAAATAAGTAATATTTTAATTTATATTAATAAAATAGTATTTTGTAAAAAATAAATAAATACATTTCATAAAAAATTACTCTGGTTAGCTAAATCGAATCTTAACCAGGATTTTTCTTTTTTTTTTCTTTTTTTTTAACAAACTTGTAATTCCGTAACTTAAAAAAGAAACGAAAGCCTCTGTCATCTGCTTTATTCAATTTTCTGCGTTCCAAAATTCTCTCTCTCGTGATTGGTCAGTGTAATGGACCGAGATTGTGACAAGCATATTAATAGTATAGATATGACATCTGTGAATTCATTCATTTGATAAATCATTCATCTTTAAATGCTGAATGATGTCTCTTTTTTTTTTTCTTCTTCACAATTGTATTTTGCATCAAACTTAAAGCTGAAAACACTCTCCTTGTTTTGCTCTTTTAATCATAAAATGTTTTTCTTTTTTTAGTTAACCTTGGTAAATCGTCCAACGCTCATGTTGCTTTCTTTTCTCTGGATGAGGTTCTAAATGGAAGCAGCAAATTTACCTTCACACAAACGACACTAACACTTCTGTTCATGTTGAAAAAGTGAGTTTGCAAACATTTCTTACATCCTCTTTGAATTATTTAACAATAAAACTGAAATATCTTTTTCATTATACAAACAATATCACTATATTCCATTCTGAATTAGTTGTCCCTTTTTAATGTAAATTTTAATTAAACTTAATTTAAAACTAATTCAACATTTGTTCAGTGAAAAACAAAAGGCCATGTTTCGAAACAGGTGACTGTTACATTTTCAGTGATTTCAACCATTTGCTAATAATTTTAATAATACAAAGGCCAATCGCGTAATT
>VCCN01000462.1:5602020-5612227 GCA_006491835.1 Architeuthis dux | reverse complement strand
TGGTTGAAAAAAAAGCCAAATTTGACTGTTAAAAAAAAAGTCAATCTGGCAACCCTGGCTGGAAGCTTGTCAGTAGCAGATAATGAAATTGCTGCTGGTTAATGTAACCCCCATTTCTTAAGGGAGATAACTATTAAATGTTAATTATAGAGTAGTCTCCATATTTAATTAAAAATCCGAGTGCAATCCAGCCTTTAAATTTAATTTCATTCTGGTCACATTAGATTGTACTACTTTTCTCTCAAAGGATGACCCAATGAGTTACAGGGTTGTATAGTTTCTACTAAAATTGAATAAGGAACTAAATGCCTTTCTTCTTTTTAAAGAAACAGAATTAGCAAGAAACAAGTTTTTAGATAATGTTCATTTTGCAGAGTCTTCAAAGTAATGTGTGATTTTTCTGCTAATTGCCTTGGGTAAACTAGTTATAGGAGAGCAGTATATCAGTGACAATAGTTTTTGTCAAGATATCTGATGCAGGGAGAAGGGCATTAGTGGGGAATGAATACAAACAGCTTCAGAAAAAAGTGCCACTCCAAATCCTGAAAGTTTAGAGGTCCATTCAGGCCAGAATTTATTATACATATTGTTAATTAGAGTTGAAAACTATCTGTCATCCATATTTCTAAGATTATCAAGATTTTTTATAACATTGCCATTTTATGATCCTACTTCATTGTTCAAGCAGAACACTATTTTGTGCTCCCCTCTTTACTGCTAAACCAGTCTCTAGTGAAAAAAGTTATCTCAGCAAATTTATTTTGTTCTGTCCATATCTCTCTTTCAGAGTCGGAAAATTGAGATCCATTTGATGGATGGTGGGAAGAAGACACTGAATCTGACGGCTGGAGATAATACAACTGTGAGTCATTTCAAGGAGCAGATGTTACGGGTCAGTGTATCAACTTTCATTTTTTATTTCTACTAGGTTGTTCAACATAAAACTGCCAGTTTCATTCTTTTTTTTAAAAAACGATAGCATTTTTACTTAAATTTTTTTTTCTTCAAATATTTGTTGATTATTCAGCAAAACTTTTATTTCATTTCAAATATTGGAGTTGAAAACTTCATTGTTCAAGCAGAACACCATTTTATGATCACCACATTTTGTGATCCCTCTTTACAGCTAAACCAGTCTCTAGTGAAATTTTATTTCATTTAATTCAATTAATTTGTATTGACATTTTTAAGATACAGTGCCACCTCCCTCTTATCCACAGTTTCAGTTACCTGTGGGGCCACCCCATAACTAAACAATTCACTTCAAAAGTTTTAGCACAAGAATAGTGATGCTGGCAATTCAGATATGCCAAAGAGAAGTTGCAAAGTGCTTTCTTTAAGTGAAAAGGTAATAAGGAAAGACAAAAAGATTGCATGCTAAGATCTACAGTAAGAACAAATCTTCTATCCGTCCCATACTTTTATTACAGTATATTGTTATAATTGTCCTTTATTCTTAGTTATTGTTGTTAATCTCTTATTGTGCCTAATTTAAATTAAACTTTATCATAGGCACGTATGCCTAGGAAAAAACTTAGTATATATAGGGTACAGTACTATCTGCAGTTTCAAAAGTAGGACAAGTCTTTCATTACTCTCTATATTAATTTAAAAGCCTACAATATTTTGATACTATTTTTGGGGTTAAGGTTCAACGATCACATGGATACTACTTGAGTCTGAAATGTGTGCATTAATCAACATCATAGCATTAGCAGAAGCCCAACTTGTTGAAAAATATTTGTCTACATTGCCCCAATAAATATTACACTTGATTTTGTTTATGCTATCACACTCAACTGGAATAAATATATACTTCATGTATGACTGTTAGATACTATAATATTGTTCACAAGGCTGGAAATTGTTTGTCTTGCATTACAACTCTGCTTATGATATCTTTGTTGGAATTATATACATTAAGTATAGGATAATATTCTACCTTAACTCAGATCTTGTTCTGTTATTCTTCCTTTTACTAAGCTTAGTTTAGTACACCACAAGGCCAGATGGGGTAAATAGAAGTAGGAACACTGTGTTATGCTAATGTTCTAAGTGGGGAGAGCCTGCCTACCTAGAAAATCAGCATTCAAGCTAATGGCTTTTACCACTGAAATCTGGCACCAGTGCAAAATGTAACTATCTCAGCCACAAGGTAGGCCACCTTGTTCTGTTATTCTTGAAAAAATATCTTCAACTAAAAGGGGCCTGTGTACTGTATGAAATCTTTGATTATTTTTTTTTGTTTTTTTTTTAAACGCATCGACTTCTACATGCGATTTAAGATAAATTACAGGTTTTTGATTTTTTTTAACCAAGATGAGTGCTCAACTTTAATGTATGTTTGACTTTTACACAAGTATATTTGGTATTTAACAGTTCTGTAAGAATTTTATGTCATAAACCATTTGCTTGCCTTAAAGATTTGATTGTCTGACATCAATTGTCATGATTAATGTTATCCAATTGTGATTAAAATTTTAAATATCAATGTTCATAAACCAATTGTTCTTGTAGGAATTGGATATGCCAGAGTCCTATGGAAACATCTTCTCCATTTGGATCTGCTCACAAAACTTGGGTAAGCAAGTTCTGCTTTGGCTGCTGTTATTAATTGTCATGTACAGAAGCCTTCCATTGAACTTCTGAGGGAAGATTTTTGTAATCATTTGCTGATGGAAGGAAGGAAAATGAATTGATTTTTTTATTATGTTCCCATCGAGCACCCTAAATCTTTGCAAATCTAAAAGTACTGGATTAAAAGCACAAATAATAGGTTTTAATTTTTTCAGAAGAAAGTATCCCATCAGAATCATATTCCCATCAAAAAAACAACACGGAAGATCTGACGTGCTTTGAACTCGCGTCATATGATTTGGCAGTCAGATATGCTAACGATTACATTAAGAATACAACTATTGACTGATTGTAAAATAATCTAATAATCACAAATAAGCAATAAGCACAAAAAGATACAAAAGTTTGTTTGTTTAAAAAGAGAAACTATAAACAACCTATTTTTTATTGAATAATAAATAGTTTTTAGTTTTTAATTTTTTCGGAAGAATGTCGCTTAATAACTTTGAAAGTTTGTTTGTTTATAATTTTTTCTTTTTTATAAACTATCTAAATGTTTTATCGAATAAAAGGTTTTTAATGTTTTCGGAAGAAAGTATCTTAGTAACTTCGAAACAACTTAACATTTCAGAGACAGACTAGCGACACCAGTTCAGGCGAGAATTTTCTACTTTCAATCTCTATTTTCAATATCAACACGCAGACTTTGTTTAACTTGGTAACTAACGCTTCTGACGTTTCAGTGACATCACCAGTGTCAAGGAAAAAAGCATACTTTTAGATTTGCAAAGATTTAGGGTGCTCGATGGGAACATGAACCAGATTTTTTTCCCTCAATTTGCCCAAAATCAATCAGAAATTTGTATTAACAATAAACTTTTACTAACTTTTTGAATCTGTAGTACTGTTCAATCATCTGTGCAATTTTAATGGTATTGTTTTTTTTAACTTCTATATAAAGAATAATAATTCAGAAATTGCTTTATTTATTCATTTTTACAAATGAATTTTTTCTTAAAATAGAGTTCATCTAAAATTAAATTTGCTGACTTTTGCTTGCACTTATATATATATATATTTGTGTGTGATGTATGTACCTAACTACAATTGATGAAATCTGCTTCTGTGTGTGTGTGTGTGTGTGTGTGTGTGTACACCGCGATTTCTTGACAATTAGCCATTGTACAAAGTTGACATTCACCAGAATATATTAGTCAGCACACAAGGCAGTGCAGTGTCAAGTTTGAAGTTTTTAGGATCGGCAGTTATCGAGAAATCTAATAAAAATAAATAAGAATTTGAAGATTATAGATCTTTCTTCATAGGTTCAATAAATTATCTCCCTTGACTTCTGCTCTTTAGATATAAAATATGTAAATTTGCAACACTAAAGACAAGTAACCAAAATACTCTCAAGCCATAGTTTCGTACGACCAACAGAAAATTATTTTACATGACAATTATGGCAGGCTGCTCCACACACTTCCAAACATGCACTTTTTGAAAGGGCACTTAGTTTTTTTTAATTTGGCATTGCAAGTAATTCCACACACTTTCATATTATTTACAATTATTAATGTTATTAATTGTTGATGAAAACTGCATCTGACAAAATCTTTGGATCTGAAACTTTATTACTCTCTTGTGGCTGCAAAAGTTGTATGTTTCATTCTGCTGCCAGTGGTCTGTGTTTGATCCAGGATTTCAAATGCTGATTTTCAAGGCAGGAGGGCCTTCCCCATTTACAAGATTGCATTGCACCTGTCTTCCAATAACACATTTCCCCACTTGTTGGCCCTATACTAGAGTAAGCAAAGTAAATATCCATATCTATCTACTAGCAGAAGTACCCAGCCTTGCCCAGGGTTCTAAATATCTAAAATGAATACAGTCACATGAGTTCACTATACTTTGTATCAATTGCTTTAAAAAGATGCTGACAATCTTCAGTTAGTCCGGGAATTTCGATTCAATCAGAATTGTTGCTTCCATGCTATTAAGAAAATAGTTTTATTTTACCTTTTATAAAAATTCAAAATACAAACATGAATAAGCAAATATAGGACCCAAAATGAAATTCTATTAAAATTTTTAATTTTCAGGGGGAAAAAAAATTTCAAAATACTGTACTAATTTACATAGTTACTGTATGTGAATTCTTTTTTAAAAAAGAACTTTTTTCAATGTCAAGTGTATCATTTATTCCTTTCATGCCTTTCTCAAAGGCCTTAATGCAAAGTGAATGCAGATTATCTCAGTCAGAGTTTGAATTCCATTTTCTGTGCTGCTAACCACTGCCACATCCACTTATATTTTTTAGAAATAAATGTTTACATAAATGCCTAAAATTAGGGTGCTTTTGGTTTATGCAGTGTTGCATTAAAAAAATGCTCCATTTTGCAGTTTGGCTGGAAACAGCAATTTTGACCCTAAATTGCAATACCTATCCCATGTTCATCTTGCTATTTGGATGGCCATAAGACAAACAAACAAACTCAGGTTTTATAGTAATATATATATATATAGCACCCCCCTACACAATCAATAAATTCCAACAGAAATCTTTTTGCTCAACCATGCAAAGCTGACCTCCCGAACACAGTGGCCAGTTCCCTCTGGGGACATGACCCATAAGCTCAGTAGCTGGTCTGATATTTTCTACACACCAAAAACTACTACCCAACCACCAACCCACATCTCCAAAAGCTTTTCTGTATCAACCACTGATGATGTTATGTTAAGAACAAAACATTGGAATAAATACATCTTCTATACCACAAGCCATCCAACTTTTGTCGTTTCACTCACATAGTCGGATTCACCAGAATCCATTTCATATATATATATATATATGTATGTTTGGTAGCTGAGATAGTTGCATATTTCTCAACCCATTCCAGTGATCAGTGTTTGAACCCAGATAAAAGCCAGGATTTCAGATGATGTTTGTCAAGGCAGGTAGATCTCTACTTGGAAGATTAGCACAATACAAAATAAGCAAAACTTGGTAAATCTCTGTCATCCATATATATACATATAATACATATGATTTTTTTTTTTTTAAATTTAACATTGTGTATTTATCTTTTAAAGAATTACAACTGAAGCTCGACCATAAACCTGTGATCCACCTTCATAGATGGAAGACATTGGTAAGAATGATGACCGAAAGTGATCCTGAGCAGGAGAAACCTATCTTAGAATGGAGACGAAATGCCAAAGTTAATCTTCAAGAGGAACAGCAATTATTAACTGTAAGTATTACCTGTCAACTTTACCAAATAATATTTTTATATTTCAGTTCCTTTAGTTTCAAATCACCTGAGGAAATTTCCACTTGAAGAACCAAATTTTAGGGCTGATTTTTAAAAGATGAATCTCTTCATAGATTCCTTTGGCATTGCCTAAATGGTTCTGTCATGGAATCAACATTTTAAGCTCTCTGGATAATTTTATCTGATCTGCAATAAACCTAGGATCAAATGTAGAATCTTCTTTTTTTTTTTCAAGGTGTTAATATTAATAGATTGTTTTAGATTCTCTTATTTCAAGTGTGAGCTGGTGTGAATTTGAAAATTATTCAAAAAGTATTGAAGAACTGTTTTTCTGACAGAAATACTGAAGTACACACACAAACAATTGAAAGCTATTGGAATCGTCAAAAACATTTTTATTAAATCAATGCTCAGATGTAGGAGATCCTTGTTTTGATTAGATTAAATTAGATTTTGATTAAATTAAAACTACATATTTATTTATTCTGTGTAAAAGAAAAAAATCTATGTAGAAAAGAATCTGACATGCAACACATCCTAAAATTTACGCCCCTGACCCAAATCAATTTTGGGGTTTGGATTCAACATTTGATCCTAAACCTAATTCTCTAGTAAACATGGAATATAATAATAAAATTCAAGTTTTTTAGCAGTTCAGACATGATCATTTTTAGATAAAGTACTATACATAATATATGAATAATGAAAATGTTTAGACTTGTTTTCATCTTTGTTGTTTTCAACAACACTTTGGCATCCTCCCTGTATTGTCTGAAGTTTTGAGATGAAGTTTTTTCCCTATTCCATATATTATTCAAGCTGTTGTCTTCACCTTTGTTGGTCCACGTCTATTATGAAATATTAATGTAGAAATTGATATATTAAAAAACCAAAGGAAGCTGCAGATGATATGGATCTTTTTATTTCAGCAAGTTCAACATGAAGTTGGCATCCAGCTGTTATTCCATGAAGCATCTCACAGGTACATCCACGGTCTTTATCTTTTCAATGACCAAAGTGTTTTTGCTGTTGCTGCTTGCCTCCTCTACATTTCCTGTGGACCTTGCACAATTGCTGCAGCCCGCTCATATTGGTAAGTTGACAGCCACATTTTTTAATTCTATTCTTTTTTTAAGAAATTTTCATGTTATAAGTGGTCAGCAAATGTTTTTAGAGGCGGGCCGGATTAGAAATATTTTTATCTCTTGTGGGCCAAGGCCCTAGTTAGCCAAGTATATCACTAGAACTGGAGGAATACATAGTGTTAAAACATTTTTAGCTATAAAACCTTGATTGATTTGAGGCCTCTGCAAAAATGATATTTTGCTCTATTTTTCGATACTAAATTTTATTGTTTGCTAACCAAGGATGGATAAGGAAAACAAAGAGTTTGTGTATGCATCGTCAAATATTCAACAAAGTTGGCAGGTTGGATAAATTTAGGCCATGGGCCACATTTCCCCGCAGGCTGTTATAACCAATCCATCTTATTTTTTTAAGTAATAAAAGTTGCTTCCCTTGAATCATAGTTGCTTTTCTTTGTATAATTGATTTTTTTTTCTTAATTTAATATCACAACTGGATGTCTTGTGGGTCTTTATGCCAAATATTAGGCCAGTGGGATTTGTAGTTTTAGCATGATTGTGGCACATACACATAAACAGAAGGCTTGAATAAAATAACATGGTAATTTCTTTTCCCCCTCTACAGTTCAGGAAATCTGTCCAAGTTTGTTCCTGCTGTAAAGCTACAAATTCGAGGCACAAATTGGGTGAAGGAGATTATTGCTCAGTACAAACAACTTATTGAAGAACAATCACTTGATGGCCAGGTAAGGATCTTCTAGAAAGAATTTAATACAAGTTTAATAAAAAAAAATAACACTCAAGCAGACTTTTTTAAAAAGTGGCATGATTTGGTTACATTAATATATTGCATGCATAACAAAAGTCTCAACCCAATAATAGGGAAAACTTCTGTAAGTAACAAGTCAATGCCTGAACTGTTAAGAAATCAATGGGAAGTATCTGAGAGAAGTGGGACTTTAGTTCTTGTCTAGATTTTCAAATAGACAAAAAGAAAATCTCAGATTTCAAGGGTTGTTGATATTCAAGGGTGTCTTTCTCAAGCTATGTTTTGTCTGGTCCACTCTCCAGAGTCTTCAGGTGAATTTTAATTAGTGCAGTTTTAATATTGGTCTAGTTCTGCAGGTTACACTCTTTTATGCACTGTCTATGGGACAAAAAACCTATTGGTTATAAGCGTTGGTTAAATGAATGTAGTTATGCCAGGCAGTGAAATTCATATACTCTGGTTCAGTGAAAAATGCATAAACAGCATCACAAGAAAGAATGAACTAGAAAGAATTAACTAATACAAGATATCTTTTAGCATAGACAGTGGAATGAGAACAATCTATCCCAGTTTGAAATTGCCAAAAGGCTACCAAATACAACAGGAACCTGAAGAAGAGTGTACAATGGACAAAATGCTGTGACTATAACATCCAAGATGAGGACACTGGAGTCTATAATAATAATAATTCCTCATCTTAGAAATTCAGACAAAAATTATATCCTCTTGACAGACTGTTTTTTGTTTTTGTTTTTCTGATTCATTGAGTTTCATTGCAAGTTTTACTATCTTTTATTTCCACCTTTTGGTAGGTTAACAAATCCAAAAGGTCACCATAAGATGACATTATCCACAGACCAAATTATAAGCAGAACTAGACTAACAATAACACTATGCACTTGACAAAATTCACCTAAAAACTAGAGAATCAACATATCAAAATGTTTTGTGATAAATATTTTTTTTTTAAACCATCCTCTAAACTTTGATGGAATGTAAGTACAATGGTGCAGTTCCTGGTGATGTCATCTTGCATTTAGGACCTAGATAGACAATGACACAATGAAATTTGATACTTGAATTCTTGATGGCTTACATCCTTTCATGTTGTGTATTTTACATTTCAATCATCAACGGTTGATTTGTTGATAATGGAATTATTTAATCAGAAAAGAATTTCAGTATTTTGTTTTTATTTTTTCAATAATTGTTCTTTGTTTTCACACTTACCTCTTCAGACTCTCAAGCTGCAGTTTATTAAGAAATGCCAAACATTGCAAGTTTATGGTTCAGCATTTTTCTATGGAACTCTCCAATTAAGGGTAAGTCACCTTCTGTAATTTTGGGAAGTGTCATCCTTCCAAGAGTTGTTCAGACCATTGATCTGGTTCTTTTTGTTACCACATTTTGGTAGATTCATTCTGTGGCCTTCTTCAGATAGGGAGCATAACTGTAGGGTGATCAAATTGAAATAAGCTATGTGCATTAGCTTTACAAACAAGTGTATAGGTCAGGCTACTGTGGATTTCTTTGCTTAGCAAAGAAAGTATTAGAGAGCAACACTTTCTTTGCTTAGCAAAGAGAGTATTAGAGAGCAACACTATGTGTGAATGGGTGGGTATGATCAGTATCTTTTCTACTATTTCTTCCTTGCTATGATTTGCTTACTTAGAAAAAAAGAGAGTCCTCTCTCTTTCTATACAGATTTGTACATCTGAAGAAGGCTGTGTAATGGATCATCAGAAATGTGGTTGCAACAAAAAGAATTAGATAAGTTGAATTTCTTTCTTTTTGTCTTGTCTCTGAGTTTTCACTATGACTACAATTATTCCACAAATTATTCAATTTAGTGTCCTCATTCTGGATGATAACAAGAGTTTATTTCTCTAGAGAATAAACGTTGTAGTCTCAATTAGTGACAAAACATTCTCCCACCCCACCCAAGGAATAGTTGTTGTAGCCTCAGTTAATGACTGAACATTGCCCGATCCCTTCAGCCAGGGAATAAACATTATAGCCTCAGTTTATGACAATATCCCCCCCGGGAATAGACATTATAGACTCAGTTAAGCACTAAACATTTTTTAATCAAACATCTTCACAAAATATTATGTAATAAAATCCAATTAGTTGAGGTTTCAAAGACATAAACAGTTTTTTTCTTGTAAGCCCCATTAGTTAGAGCCACTGAGGCTTCAGAGACATGAACAGTTTTTCTGGTAAGCTTCATTAGTTAAAGCCATTGAGGATTCCGACATGAACAGCTTTTCTGGTAAGCCTCATTGATTTCACTTCGTGTATGACTTCTTTTGATTGCACCTTTACTATCATGCAGTTATTTTTTAAAATTTTTTATTTTAGCCCAATCATCAAATGCTTTGTCATATTGGTGTGAATGGACTTGGAATTCATTTAATAAACAGTACAAATAAAGTAAGTATATTTAACCACAAAATGGATTCCATCTTGCTTAACAAATGTAGTATGATACTCTGATATAT
>VCCN01000462.1:5580088-5600823 GCA_006491835.1 Architeuthis dux | reverse complement strand
AAAAAAAATGGTTATGGTAAAATATGAGAAGTGAAGCAAAGATATCATTTATTACCAGAAAGAATTGCTTTAATCAATGAATAACTTTAACCCCTAATCCTAAATTATTTCATAAATCGCCATTAACCTCTGTATAAAAGCTATTTTAAATTACACTTCCTTATCTTCTTGTTGCTTTGAATTGCTTCTCATATTTTACAGGACCCCACAAAAAAAATGCCATAGCCCAGAATTATCTTTTTTTGCCTGTGCTCAGCTTTCTAACTTGATCCTCATTTTGTTTCATTATTGCAGGCCTTGCTTCAAAGTCACATGTACAGTGATATCAACTGGTACCACCCTACAGAATACAATAACAATCGATTGGAAATTCGCTTGAAGTCTTCATCACAGACTACTATCTCGTTGCACACCAAAGTGGCTGGTCTCATTTCTCATCTGATGAAGAAAATGAGTAGTGAATGAATGATTTACTACACCAGTCTTTCTTTCTGTGTGTGTGTGTGTGTGTGTGAGAGAGAGAGTGTGAGTGTGAGTGAGAGAGATAAGGGAGGAATGAAAAGGCTAAGCAAATAATTCCAAAGCACTGAACTTCTTTTAAGTGGTTTCAGGATATCTAGTTTTTAAAATTATCTCAACATCATAAATTAATTCTGCTCCTGACAGGGTTAATCAAAATCTCTCTATCTTACTATTTTAGAGATATTCTCTACACTCTTATGCAATGGGGACCTAATACTTATCTGACACAGGATTTGTCCTGGTGCCAGAAAGTTCTGAAAAACATTGCTCGGGATTCGTCCAGCGAGCTTAGGATTCATCCAGAGATCAAAGTTCAGCATGCCCAGAACTTGTCCTGTGACTGTTGAGCCTGCCTAATATCCTTGTGACATTAGTCGCACGGACAAGGGAGATTTTTAGAAATGCGTGCGAGACCCCATGCTAAACCGACCTTGTGTCAAATTTGCCCTCGTGGGGTGACAGATAAACAAATTAAGCAATGGGGACCTGGTGAGTACTTAGCTGGGTGTCTACTTAGGAACACGAGCTAATGTAACTTTGTGCCACACTAAGCAAAGGTTAGTAAATATATTAAATTGCTGTCAACGTTAATTTTTTTTTTTATAATTTAGAGTGAAATGCAATTAAAAATAACAAAAAAAACATTAATTAAATTCTGGATCCTTCATCCTTTATCAAAAATACAAAGCCTTTGGGTTAAAAAGAGGAAACAATTTTTTCTTGTGAACTATCGTATATGCTGGTATATAAGACAATTTTTTAAAAAAAACTATGCAAATAGGTTTTGAAAGTAATAGTGCAACTATCTTAGTGCTTTTGGATCTAAGTGCTGCTTCTGACACTGTGGACATTAATAAGCTTCTATCTATTTTGGACAAAGAATTTGGCATCAGGGGCACAGAATGAAAGAGGTTTCAGTCTTTTCTCATTGGTAGAAAATTTGTTTGAATTAATGATTCACTATCTGATTACATAAATGTTATGTTCAGGGTCCCCCCAGGGCTTAGTCCTGTTCTATTTAATATCTATACTAGCTCTCTATATAAAGCAATAGAATGTGCAGGTTTCTATATGTGGATGACAGCAATGTCAGACAGACCTTCACCCTTAGTTTTTAACATAAACATTGTCTCCCACTGTTATAAATTAATCAGGTGTCCATAGTATTGGAAACTTATTTTCCAACAATGAAACTGAGCAGCTGGTTCACACTATTATTACCAGTAGATTAGACTACTGTAATTCACTTTTCTTTGACTTGAATAAATCGTAAATTAACAAAAAGTTCAAAATGTGGCTGCTCGGTTAGTTTTGAAACATAGGAAATGCGAGTCAATTAAGGCCGGCATTATCATCCTTCATTGGCTTAGGATTGAAGAAAGAATAGTGTTTGAGGTTTTAATTATAATATTAAAATGTTTGCATGATATGTGTCCCTATGAACTCTGTGATCTTATTAACATTGAAGATTTAGAGAGTTTGACTTTAGAACTTGTTTTTATGAATATGATTTATGGGCGCAGGAGTTTCAGCTATATAGCACCCAGACTTTGGAATCAATTACCCATTTACATCTGTAACATTAAGATATTAACAAGTTTTAAATCAAAAATAAAAACTTTATTGTTTTGTGACTTTCATACTTATATGAACTCGGTAAATAGATACTCCTGCCCTGTGTTATGTAATAGCTTTATTAACAAGTTGCATTTTCTTTAAATATTGACCTTACATTGATACTCTTCTTTAGCAGGCATTATATTTTACTGCAATGACTACTGGATACTTGAGTATTGAGATTCCCGAGAAAGGGCGCTTTCTATAAATGCATTTTTTATTATTATTATTATTATTAAATCTAACACAGCATCCAATGTGCTGGTATTTTGACTAGGGGTCTGTCTACCGAAGTTCAATATGGACAGTTATGGGGCTTAAATGAGTTGCAGTGAGCTGGAGTTCTCCAAATACCCCTTTAAACCATTCATCTGATAGTCCAGCATACACAGTACATGCTACTTTTTATGATACATTTTTAAAAACACTTGGAAAATGTAATAGTGTTAAAAGTTTTTAAAAACCACTTATCCTGAATATAAGACCAGAACATTTAAACGAACACTGCATTACTTTACTCCATGCACTGTTTCATGATTGAATCTAAATTTTGTGAAATGGTTCATAAAATAAATATTAGGTTGTTTGAAAAGTAATCTCACATTTTTGGAGTGGGAATAAAAACCTGTTCAAATGTAACAAAAGTGAAAATTATTTGAAGAATTTAGTCATCATTGTTAGCAATGACAAAAGCCAGGTATGAAACTAATTCTTTTAATAGTATAAGTACTAATCTTTCCCCTCAGGTAGATAAAGACTTCTAACTGGGAGGTTCAAGTTGTTGTAACAGTTATCAGCACAGAGGCTTGTATTGACTTTAAACTAAAGCCCTTGAAAAAAAAAGCATGAATCCTCTTCTCCCTGTGATCAGTCTCATTACTAAATATAGTGCAATAGAAAAGGATTTTTAAGGTAAAATGGCCCTCTCTAACTAGTGCAACATAATCTCTCTACCCCTTAAACACCTGGCACTGGTGGAAAATATGCAACTATCTCAGCCACAAGACAGGCCACAGACTAAACCAGGCTTAATAAAATATATTTTACCTGAACTAAAAGTTATTTAAATTAATATTTATGTAATCAAATTAATCTTAAATGTTATTTTTAGGATTGTGAAATCTGCCAAATAATCTTTTTACCTGAAAAAAATTCTTTGTTCATAGTCATTGAAGTTTCTGCAAAAACAAATGTTAGGTTTTATATGAAATGGCCAATTATGAAGATAATAAAATCTACTCTATTTAATTCTATGGCCATTTCCCAAGGGGTTTGTAATTTTTTTAATTTCAGGTGAAAAGCTTAAAATGCTTCTTAGGCTGAGTGCCTCAGTTTCATTACAGTGATTTTGTGAGACAGGAAGAGGGTTTGACATCAAGCTACAAAATAAATGGTACATACCTATCGCCAGACACTACCAACCCATCACTCCTGCCTTACAAATCATTGCAATGAGACTGAGGTACTTAGGATATGAAATTTTCCATATTCACCTGACTTTCTCCTTTTCAAACATCTTGAGCTTTTCATTCAAGATAAATGATTCAATTATCAAAAGGGTACTATTTCATCCTTTGGCTTTCAAAGACTTTCTAGTCCCTAAAAATAGATAGCCTTATAAAGATGGAATATTTTCATTACAAACCTATTGAGAATGGGTTATAGAATCATATGGAACAGATTTAGTGAAAAAATAACATTACGATTCCAAATTTTGTTTAGACAGTTGAACTCCTTTTCAATGTTCTTGATGTTGTTAACACAACGTTTCAGCTGATTTATTCTTCAGCCTTCGTTAGGTGTATAATCTAGAAGAAAAGACTTATTCCTTCAGAAAAAAGTGGTGGTTACTATATCAAGTGGATCAGTCCATTTCAGCAACACTGGATACCCAGGCAATTCCAATCTATACACAGGCAAATTCCTCAGCATCTTTGCTAAGCAAAGAAAACCACATGGTGCCGAAACCTTTACTAGCCTGACTTATGCACATTATTTCTTTTCTTACGGATTATACACCTGATGAAGGTGAAGAATGGATCAGCTGAAACATTGTGTAAACAACATCAGGAACACAAAAGAATTCAATAGTTTGAACAAAATTTGTAATGTTAATGATTCTTCTCAAAGTTATAGACAATATAATGACATAATGTGTTAAAGTGAACCCTCATTAAAACAAACTAATGGGGGGGTGGTCCGTTTTATCCAATTGTCTGAGTTAACCGATGGTAGTGGTTAATACTGCAGATGCAGTGTGTGGGCCCTACAGATCCTGATCTGTTGGGGGCACCAGAGCTCTGGGGGCACCATCAGACCTACCGTTTAAACCCTTTACTTTTGTGAGGGCTGCAAATTTAATAATTTGTAGGGGGCAGAATAGGTCCTAGCGCAGCTGATATTAAAAAGTATATACACTGAACATGATACATCATATAACATATATATATATTTTATGAAATTATTTAACATATAATGAGGTTAATTAGTTCAGGTATAATTAAGATCTGACTCCTCTGAATCCAACACTATCCTCTATAACCGACACGGACGGTCACTCTTTTAACTCAGATTTTGTCCATTTTATCCAATATCCAGCTTAACAGGGTTTGTTTTAACAAAGGTTCACTATTATTATTATATGTTATGTAATTATATTTTTTTATATTCATAATCAGTCATTTCATGCAAAATAACCACATGTAACACCTTACCGCACTCACCCCACAGACTATCATCTTTTCAAGTATTTTATGCTTTTCTTAAAAGATGGGATATTTTCATCACAAACCCATTGAGAAAGGGGCATAGAATCAAATGGTGCAAATTTGGATTAAAAGATATAAGATTTTATTATAATTAGCTATTTCATAATAATTTTGCATTCAATCAATATGAGAAAACCTTAGAAATTTAATTTAATTCAAATTCTAATTAATGGAAAACAAATCTTAATTTTTATTTATGATATGAATTCAACCAAATTATAAAAGATTTTTCCTTTTATTTAAGAATGAAAGATAAAATTGTTATTAAAACATTTTGCAGATTTGCAACAAGAATTCACTGAACTTGCTTCCGGTGGATTCATTATAATTTTATAGTTTTTTCTTCTTTCTATGAGGCACATGATTCCCCACCCCAGATTTAAAATATGAATATTGAGGGATTGAAAGAGATTCAAATCTTGATTTTACTGTTTGTTTTTTTTTCTTTGATTATTTTTTTTTTTTTTTTCCCACCAATATTAAACATTAAGGAATTATAATCTTAAACTAACCTAACAAACAAGATCTTATTTCATGGTTATTGGGGAAAATAATATATATTTTTATTTTATGGAATTGAAAATTAATTTCTTTCTAAAATCTGGACGTGAAGTATTTTCATTATTCCACATTTTAGTCTATTATCTTCATCTTTGTTGCTTTGAACATGTTTTGGGCGATATGTATGCTTTTTAAGTGATTTATCACCCCACACCTCCCGATCATCTTTCAACCACACTACAGTTTAACAAAGACACAGGATGATGCCAAATCAGAAGTCGACTTTGGTACAGGCTCTGTGAATTTGTAAAGGCTGCCCAATTTCAGACAGATGAAAAAAAAAGGTTAACTCACTAGGTTTTCTTCCAACTTTGGCACCAAGTCCTGTGATTTTTAAAAGATTGTCATGTTCTTGTTAAGAAAAAAATACTAAGCTATTTCTAAAGACCCCCTGAGAAAGGCTGTGGAATATAGTAGCCAAAGTGTTGTGATAAAAACAACAAACATGAGGATACAAGTCCAAAAAATGTATAGAATAATGAAAATAATTGTTTAAAAGAATAAGTTGTTTGTTGAAAATTATTTTAAAGTATTTTTTCTGCTTATTGTCCAAATAATAAACCAGTGTTACTGTTTTTTGTTTTGTAACCTTTTTTAATCAGAAATTGTTAATCTTTCAACTTTTGCTTTTATATATATATATATACGTAATTGTTCATAAGCCTCATGAAAAATATTCTCACATAAGAATCAAAGTAACATCAACTAAATCTTCATTATCTATGCATATATAAATTTTCCTAACAGCCTTACAATATGGTTAAACAAATTCATCTATAAAAATGAACCAGTTGTGAGATAAGTTAAGTATTTGTGTGCTCCAAGGAAGGTCATCATTATTTACAGTGACCTTTTTTCTTTTTTTTTTTCAAATATTCTTTTAAGTCTACCATGATGGTAGAAATATATTTCCATCTTATTTTCATTTTTTTTATTGAATCTTGCTGCAAATGGAAGATTTCTTGCCTTATTTATTGTTGAAGTCCTTTTTAAAATGTTTGCACATTTTCATCTCCTGTTTGCCAGACAACTCTTTACTGAAGCAAGAGATTTACAGTTCTTAGTGGTATCTTTGTGTGAATATGGAACAAGTAAATTGTATATAATTGTATTTAATTAAACAAAAACATTTATACATAACTGCTGTCTCTTTTTTCATTAAATATGTTTTTGTGTGTGTGTGTGTCTTATTTTTCAGAAAGTTTTCTTTTTCGCTAGAAAGACAGGAGCCTCAAACTAAAATTACCTTAGGCACTAACATTAGTATCATTCAAAAGAGGATATTTATAAACTATGGGTTTGTTCATATTTAATCATTCAAACCTAATAATTTGCTAGCTACATTTTGCTCAAAAGAATCGGTACATTAAAAAATATAATATATATAACCCCCCATTTTCAGTGTTAATTCAAGTTTAGGCCTATATTTGCCAGATAAGTTAACCTTTCAAAATAAAGCAGCACCATTTCTATCAGACTAGTTGTACCAAAAGTGTTCAACTATCCTATGCACATGAATATACTTGCAACAAATATATTAATCTTATATTTGGCAATAATGATGTAAATTTAACATGTCCCACTTGTTATTTTAAATACCATATTAATATTCATTGTATAATATATATATATATATATAATGATCATATATGTTGGCAGATAAGTTTGATTCATAAAAATCTGAGGGATTAATGAAGGTAAAAATATCCTACCTGAATACAAAAGAAAATTTGATTTGCAATTTCAGATTTTACTTTTATTTATCTCATCTTCCAAATTAAAAGTAAGTGTTTAATTTACATTTTGCATATTTTGTTGAAAATGTTCATGATGACAATTACACAAATATTATTCTTAAATTTGGTAATAGCCAAGGAATTTTCAAGACCAGTTATTATGAATACTATTGTATAATTTATTATGGTACATATAATTATCATATATGCTTGCATGTAAGTCAATCCCTAAAATGCTAATTCAGGTTTAGGCTTAGATTGCTAGATAAATTGTCTCTCTCATAAGATAATACCGTGTCCATGGGTCTAAATGGATTAATAACTTCCTTTTTTATGTTTAATAAATTGGTACATATAAAAGAAATAATACAGATATAATAAATAATGTAAAAGCTTTAGTGATTTTTAAAAAATTCTTATGAGCCTTCTTTGGAAAAATCTAGTTTACTCACAGAGCATCTATGTTGGGAAATACAGTTTGATATTTTAATGATCATTAATAGACTGCCATTTTTGTCCCATGATCAAACATGCATTTTTGTTTTTATTTAGAAAATGCAGTGGCCACACTTTGCATTTAGGTTAGGGATTAGTTTTTAATAAACCATTTTTCTTTTTAAATGTATAAAGAGGTCTGGAATACTTAAGTTTGTAAAATTCTAATTTAAAGTTTTTAATCATTTTAATTTAAAGTTGGTTATATTTGCCATGTGAATAAACTGGGATTTCACCATCTGCTTTAAGGACTGTGGGAAGAGATTTAAAAAAATGTCATAGCCCAAGAACCAGAGACCCCTTTCCTAGACAGCACCATTCCATTGCACTAAGGGGGTACAACCTGATATCTGGCAAAAACCAAGATATTTTTTGGCACCTATTTACATAAGAAAAGACATTGTTTTATTTTGCTCATGATAAACGACAAATTGTTCGGAGAAGAGATACTGTATGTAGGGAATGTTAATGATGGACTTTGTAACAACTGATTAGTCTACTAACATACACATTTATCACAGGTAATGACAAAAGTCTGCCAAAACCGTTTCATTCTCTTTAATATCCTTTTTTTTTCTTCAACAGAATGTATTAAGTTAAATGTAAAATAATGCTTCCTCAAAGTATGAGGCCTGGTAAAATACACCACTTCTTAAGATCACTTGAGAAATTGTGGTTTATAAGTAACAATTATAATTATAAAATTAGTTCAAGACTCCGATTTAGGCCAATTAGTCAACTTTCTTCACTCCCCTACTTACCAAAGTGGTCATTAACGGCCAACCTAACATTCACAATGGTTAACAAGCTAATCTTTTCTTTAATGCCCTTACACTGGCAATGGCATCAGCCATCCCTGCCCAGGCTTCACATATCACAAATTCTTCTGTCACAGCTAGTCCAAGGTTTGCAATATGTGAAATAGACTTAGAGGCGACAGGAACCCTAAGTGGCCTCACTCACTTCAAGCTAATCTTGCCGGCTAATTTGTAATGAGTTTGATCTTCAATTCATCATCATGAATCGGCCATTTAAAGTCCGTTGTTGGATATAGGCCTTCCCCTTGGTCTGCCAATTTAATTTTTTTGTTTCCGAGCATCACAGTGCCAAAACATTCTGACCTTGTCCAGATCATCACACCATCTTATATTATCAGCCACACTGTAAGTTGTGATGTCCAGCGATTGTCTGATATTCTCCCAACATGGCCAGCCAATCAAGCTTGCTAATAGCTTCTAGGATATCTCTAATCTTCACTTAGTCTGACACAGTTGAGGAGCACCAAGCTAAACATAATAACAATAGTGTGCACCACTCGGCTACTGGAAACATTGTGTTGTAGAGTTCATTTATTTATAATGCATTTTTATTTTATCATCATCATCATCATCATCATCAGCCGTTATAAGTCCACTGCTGGACGAAGGCCTTTCCCATCTCCTTCCATGACAACCTATCTTGTGCTAATCTCTGCCAGGTCTTACCGGCAAACTTTTCTATCTCGTCCCTCCATCTTGTGTCTGGCCATTTCCTACTTCTTTTGCTATCCCATGGGCACCAATCTGTTAATCTTTTCCCCCCTCTATTGTCATCTCTTCTCGCTAGGTGGCCGGCCCATCTCCACTTTTGTTGTTTAATTAGTTGTATAATATCCTTTACTCTAGTCTTTTATAATCTCTGTTAAATAAATTAAACCAGTTCACCAAACATTAGTTTCAGTAGGGAATATTTGGGGCAGCCTGATGGAGTTACAGTGCATAGCAAGTTTTCAGCAATCTGTTCTGTAGTAAAGGTTCATGTTTGATACCCTTGGTTTTGGAGAGATTTTTTTCATGTTTAAAAATGTCAACTTGTATGCTGCAATTTACCATAAATTTTAAATTCTATTTTAAGTACTTTAAAACAAAAATGGTTATTTTATAGTTCATAACAAAATTAATGTTGAAAATTTATTAAATAAGCTGTTGAAACTATTCCGAATAAAAATAATAAAATCTTAACTTTTGAAATTCTAAAAATGCAGGAAAGGCAGACATTTTAAAATCAGACTTTTATTTTCAATTACTTCCCTGTTCAGACCAGCGAGGGGAGATAACTGTAAAAACACTAACATCAACCCACACGAATTAAACGCATTTCATTGTCTCTTGGGGATAGGGGTCATTTACAAGGTTGTAAAAGGCAACGAAGGAACTGTATCGTTTGTAATAAAAAGATCTTTTCTCTAATGTTAATATCATAATTTATGTGTTGTACATTCAAATATGAACAAAACACCAAATTTATATTCAAGCACATTATTAATTAATTGTTTAACCCTAGATAATATTAGTAGATATCATGGGTAGGAGTTATTAAATAACTCCATCAAAACTTTCATTTCACTCTAATGATTACATTTACAGTGACACAGCAAATTATGGTGGTTGGTGAGGGGGAAAATGTTGAAATAAATATCATTGTTGTATTTTAGCACTGATCTGTATATGTCAGTATGGTTTAGGCTTTCTTCTGACTTGACCATTACTTCACCACACACCCAACTTAACTTTAAGATGACTAAGGGAGTAACAGCTTTTTGCTACTACTGCCTGGGTAGGTAAGGTAGTAATGGGAGAGTGATTTTTCCCAAGTGGTTGCTCACCCACTCTTCTCAGTTAACTTTCATTGCATGCCAGCGACAAGACATTTGGTGGAGATGTGTTCATGCCTTTCCCAAGGGCATTAATTCAAAGTGGGCATATACAGTCACAGCCGAAATTTGAACTTGAATCGACAATTTCATGCTGGTAACCATTACACCACCCTGCACCTTATATATATATATATATATATATGAGAGAGATGGAACAAAAGGCCACTTCATTCCTTAATAAGAATAAACGTTACTTTTTCAATCTCTTCTGTTCTAACATTAATGTAAGACCTTAACACTCAGTCCTGTGATTCTGTTTGACTGTGGTGTTCTTGTTGAGGAGATGAAAAAGAAGTGATGCGACATACACTTGAGGAAGGCCGAAGAACATAACAGCTGAAACGTCATCTTAATAACAACAAAGATGAGTATACTAGTCCAAATAATTAATGTTATAAATTTAAATTCTTTCTCCTTTTATAATTCAGTTTATTACGCATTTGTTTCTTTGGCTTCAGCACTAAAGTTTGAGGATAAACAATAGGGACAGCTTTAACATCCTCTCCACCAAACTGGTTTCAGGGGGTGATGTTCAAATGGCCACTCTAGAGAGGAGGATGTTTAAGGGATTCAACAATAGCAAGATTTTTCTTTTTTTTCTCTCAGTTTGCTGAATGTCAGGTCACAAATTCACTGAAGAATACAAAAATGAATTTCAAACTGAGAATATAAGGATTTGGCCCTTATTGTTAGTCTTGTACTTATATAAATCACAGCATCAGCTACAGTTTTGTCAGAACAGTCAAGCAGTCTAAATTTCCATAACTATTGCTCTACATGTATGGTATAAATGGAATAAATATCCACAGTGAATGAGTTATTTTTCTGTATGATTTTGACAATAATAATTTAGAACAACTGGCTTTGAATATATTTTACTCTAGTGTATTTCTTAAAGATTTTAAAATGTTTTCATTGTCTTTTTCTTTTCTTCTTAATCGTGGGCAAATATGGTTGCTATATTTCTTTTTCAATGATGGTTGCAAAAATAAGTTTTGTAGAAAAATAACACTCCTTGTCCTTTATGGAACTTAAACAGACTTTTCTGATAATTAAAATTATCTCGAGTTTTGAATTAAGAGTTAATTGAAGATAGAGATAAAAATCTGCTTGCTTAGGTGATGGAAGATTTATGGGTAACAGTTTACCATTAATGGACATGTATTGTGTATCAAACATACAAAGACGTGTTTGTTTCTGTTACTCCCTTATCATCATCTGTCAGACGACCATTTTTCTTTTTACAAGGGAAGTAACTCATTTGCAACTTCACAAGCGGAGCATTATGTCTGACCCCAAGAATACAAACAGACATTCAAAATAATAAAATTGCAATTATTCTGAGATTTAAAAAAATAAATTATTCATTCCATCATAAGATGGAGAAAAGAAATACTAACATATACCCAGCGTTTATCATCAAGCTAATATAATCTATATATATTATAAGAAATGTGTGTTTGTGTGTAGGAATGTATGATTCTCAAAAGGCCTGTGTATAATCTATAAGTTAATTACATGCATTATTTTAGATTTAAAAAAATGACGATGCAATGATTTGACCCATAAAACTATTAAATTCATAAATCTCACAGAATCAAAAACATTTACTAAACATTTCGACATTATATCTGCATTGTGTCTTAAGCTTGAATTCTTTTTAAAAAATTTTTTTTTACTTAAATATGAGTGAGTAAAATATTTCAAATAAAAGAACAGTCTTGAGTAGCCCAGTTGCAGGTTACCCATGGTCAAGTTTTAGCATTCTGAGGAGTTAAAACCCTCCAAAATCTTGAATATTTGAAACAATTTTGGATACTGGAAACAAAATTTACACCACATGACCATTATATAGTTGTCAATGCACGATAAAACCATATCTATACAATCATTCTTTTCCCTTGGTGATGTTATATTATAACTAGCCTTATTTCATATGGTTTATGAGTTAGGACCACAGGTGTTTTAGCTTTCAGTCCTGTGATCTGCTACTCAGTCAAATAGTTAAAAGTAATAATAATAAATATGATAATAGTCAGCTTGGTGACTGAGACAGTTGCATATTTCCAACTGGTACCAGCAGTCAGGTTTCAAACCAAGGTAAAAGCCAGGAATTCAAAATCGATTTTCAAAGTAAGCAAGTCCTTTCCTATTTGGAATTGGTTATACAAAATCTGTCAATTCTGACCTTTCCCATTTCAAAATGACCACCGCTAACCCTAACCCTGCAGTGGCCATTTTGAAATGGAAGGGTAACAATAGCCCAAAATCTTCCTACCCTTTTTTTCCTCCAGTTTGAACCAGTGCTAAGCTTAGTGGTATTATAATAAATGATATTTACTAACACAGGGTACCCCAGCAGTACCTCATGATGCCACCAGACTGTTGGTTTTCCATCACAGGAGCCAAGTCCCCCCTCCCACTCCATGCCTCTAAAGCTCTAGCTATGCCACTGTTATACCAGGTGAGGTAGGGAAGCGATAAAGTTATTGATAGCATTTTCTTATATATATATATATAATCAGGGTGTAGTTGGTGTGAAAAGACTCATAGGTGAAGGTATATGAATGGAAACAATTGGGGGTTCAAAAGTAGAATTCTGAAAGGAGGCAGCCCACATAGAGAAAAAAACCCTGGCTAAATATGTGGTTTTTAGTAGTAGGAGCAGCAGTTAGAGTAAAGAGAGTCCTTTGCCAAGTTAGGGACTGCCTTAGCCAAAAGAAGTCAGTCTGCAGCAAGGTCAACATTGGGGTCAGAACATGGTAGGATTTTCAGTGGCAACATGTCCCTCAAAGGGTGGTGAGTAAAAGAAAAGCAAGGATGTTTGGTGTTTGACAGAAGTGGACTCTAAAAGTGCAAATTCGAAGACCAACTCAACCTCTGGAAGATGCTTTTTTGCTATAATAAAAGGGGGGGGGGGTCTACAACCTTTCTTTTAACCTAAATGTTTTGTCTTCTGTTATGCATCACCATTATTCATGCTAACTAAACCCTAATACAGTACACTTAAACTCTGTGCAAGAATAAAACCACAAGACCTCAGGACATAACAATACAAATATGCACATTTATACATGAATTCCCACTATAAGAGAAATTTCCAATTAAATATACTTGAATGTTGGGTTAGAGTTAGGGTTTGAAAAAAAGAACTGGCTTGTCCAGAATTTTGTTTTTTTTATGTGTCATCTTCAGCTCATATTGTCAAAGGCACTCAATGGGGCACAACATAGACATAACTTTAAACAAAATTGAGCAATCCATCCTCTTCATAATTACTGCTCAATGGCTGTTGTAGCAGTAGTTAGTCATGACAGAGACACTCCTACAAGTTTGAAGGGCCTGCCTTGAAAAATTAGCATTATAACTTCTGGTTTTTACCTTAATACAAATTGTTTACAATCATCACTACTATAACTACCCCCATCATCATTATATATCTGAATTTCTAGCATTAAGTGTTGTTACTATTATACATTGATTCTTTCAAACCAGTTACCCTGTGTTTGTTGTCTTCCTAACACTATTCCAACTGCTGTACCCTTCTGACTTTTCCCATTTGAATTTCTGAAATCAGGTGTTAGTATTATATAATGATTTTTTTCAGACCTGTTTCTCCATCTTTGTTGTCTGAAAGAATCAATGAATAATATATGATATCTATATCATTTTTTTATAAATAGAACAATGGGAAAAAGTGGGGGGGAATCAAATTCTGCAGCACAAAGCAGAAATATATTTCAAATAAAATATATTTGAAAATTTAAAAAGCTAAAAAAAAAAAAGAAACAATTTTGGTTTAAGTCACTAGGGACTTGTAACAACCCCATGAGTATTAACAGTAAAAAGGATCCAATATTACTGCTCTGTAATTTGTTGATTTCTGTTTTCTTTCTTTATCCTTGACACCAAATTGCAGCTGCAAATGTTTTTTGTAAGCGCTTCTCTCAAAGCCAAAACGAAAACTTGGCATTGCTGCTGCAATTTTAATTAAGTAACTGAACAAAAGTGAAAGTGTTTAGACAGCATTGAAGTCATAACATTTGTTGAAAGGTGATAGCAATTTCATTTCAGTGGCAAAAGTCTATGCAAAGTGTTCCAAATCTTGCACTGAGCATATGACACAGAGAAACTACAGGGCAAATGAAGGAGTTTCTTGCTACCGTCTTTGAAATGTAACGTCTGATGTTCTGAAGTGAAGTTGGTCAGTAGTTAATAAATTATTTGAACAAGCATACTCACCTTTGTTGTTTTGATCACAGCAATTAAGCTATCTTTTAGCCTATTTAGTGTTGTCTGAAGTTCTGTCGTAAAGTGTTGTTCTTTATCAATAAATGTTTGGATTAGTATCTTCACCTTTCGGTCTTTTTTAGATCTTTGTTTAATCCAGAAATTTTCAATTCCCCACCTCAATCAAATGAGGAAATTTTGTCTGGTACATTACATTGTTATTATTAATGAAAATTATTAAGTTTATTTGAATTATTAAAGAAAACCATTCAGTGGTGTAGCAAGAGGGGGTGGAGAGGCAGTCGCCACCAGGCGCAAAAATTCCTTAGCAGACATATACTCAGACTCAAACTGAAATAATACAACAGTTTATTTTATTCAAAGACGTGTACAAAGAGATAATGAGCACTAGAATCCCAAAATAAAAGTCACAGGAACAAAAGTCACAATGTAGCATTAGCCTGAGCTACCTAAAAAAACGTAATAGGAAGAAAAGTCACAACTAAATAGGTAATCAACCATTTTAAGGGTGGGGGTGCCAATATGATCTTTGCCCCCAGGCGCTGAGAACCCTTGCTATGCCACTGAAATCAATGGAGCTAGACTTGACCAGTGACAAAATGGAGATTGGTGGGAGAGAAAAATTCAAATTTATTGGGTGCAATATACCCTTGAAGAAGAGAAGAGAGATCTCCCCAGCTAAAACAACAAAGATGGCCTGAATAATTCATTGAATGACAACAACCCTTCACATCAGAATTTCAGACCACCACTGGTTGAAATATAATATAATGTTATAACAAAATTTAGACAAAAAAGTTGTGGGTATTTATGTTTAAATGATGCTTTAAGTGTTCAAAAGGTCTCCTTTCTGCTGCAAGAAACATAGTTGCAAATATCTACCCACATATGGACAGCAAAACAAATTATTGTACAATTACATGAGATACATTTGTTTCTGTTTATTATAACATTTATAGTTTAGTATGGAAGTGTTTAATTGGCTTTTAAGTAATAACCATTGCTGCTATTAACAAACCAAGTGTGTATATATTTTAAGAGACACCCTGTATTTATATCCTTGTAAACATATGTAATTATTGGTAGACTGCATAATTATCAAAAACCTTCTTCCTACTCATTTGCAGCAAATAATTACAGAGACTATTAGTCCTCTTTGATGGCTCTTGTTAAGTGTTATTTTGTTGTAAAGGATCCTTTGTTCAAATGATTGTGTTATATATCAGTATTATCTCCTTTTGCTCCAGTTTTCTCTTTCTGCAACTCCCGATTCTGGATATGTGTCTTTTACAGGCTGGTCAATAAGTGCAGAGCAAAATTAGACAAGAGACTGAATCAGCTGTCGTATGGATGTAATCAACAGTTATCCCCTTTTTTCTTGAAGCGAAAAGAAAAAGATTTATACCAGAATCTTTCCAAGATGGTTGTACTAAATGACTCCTCATCTAAAATATTTCTCTAGTCTCAGACTCCAGAGAGCACATCATGAGACAAGCCTCACTTTGACCTTTGATGTTTTTTAAAAAGTTTTATATATGTACTTGCATCAGTATTCTTTCCTAATAGATAACCTTCTCAAAAGGCATTTCTATAATCTTATCACATGCCTTAAATTCAAATTTTAAATTTATATTTTCCCCTCTAATCTCTGACTGTTTCATACAACCATCACACGTAAAAAAAAAAAGTTCATACATTTACAAGTTTAGTTGAATTGTTAGAGCTTAGGGCCAAAGATTTCTAAAGTTAATCCTTTTTGGTATGCAATAAAAATTAACCTCTGACCTTGCTAGTACATTTTATTAGGCAAAAACGAAAGAAAACCTTTTTCTTTCAAATGACTGTTTTGATTTTATTAAAACCCAGAATATGAAATTAAAAATATTTCAGCAGAAATACATTACGCTCGGCCATAAATATTGGTAGTTCTCATTCCAGATTTTGAATTTTGAAACCTCTTTAGTAATACACTTGTGTATTTGTAAAATCCAAAAGGTATTACAATCTAGATCTACTACAATAATTTAAACCATTATCGAAAGAATTTTCAGGTGAATTTTAAAATATTTACTTATTATGTTAAACAATTATAGATATCAAGTATATCTCAATGTCTTTTGAAATTTCTCAGTTATATTAATCAATATATTACATTAATAACAGGTCCAAAAGCTATTTATTCCCATGCAACAGCAGGTGATTAATCTAGATTTTGACAAAACTCATTACCTTCACATCTTGCCAGTTTACTCAGCTTTAACCTATTTACTGCAAATGACGGAAATTTCAGTCATCACAGTTTTAAGGCTAACACAATAAAATTTTATTGTGATTAATGGCAACTTAGTTCTATCTGTTAGTCAGGACTTTTATCTTGCAATGGATAACTATTACTGGGATCTACCGATAGATTGCCCATGGGCGGTTATTTTAGGGTGGGTGTTTATTTGGGGGTCAAGTTTTTGTAGATGAAAACCTGAAAGCATTTTTTAGCAATAAAAAACTGGACAACTTGAATACGCATATAATAATTAAGACATCAAGTCCGAAATATCTGTCAATTCATTGTATAAACAAAAAGTTGCTTCAAAGAAATTAATTCGCTCGATACTTCTTCGCTATTGCTGAATGAGTTTGAAAACAAACAAGTTATATTATTTATTTATTACAAAAATTAAATTATTTTTTTGTGTTTGCAGGTACTAAATACAGTCTATATAATATATAGAATGTATTTAGTATATATATATATATATGTTCAGTTCTCTAGCAACTTAAAAAGAAAACACTGTCCAAAGAAGTACCAAATACGATTAAAACGAGTTGCCAATTGATAGTGAAGTGGATAAAAACACATGAGTTGTAACTTTTATTGTTTTATTATGCTCAATTTAGCAATTGTGATGGCCTTTGAATAATGGCCCTGGGCTATTATTTGGTCCCTTTTTTCACCCAAATTTGGCTGTTTTTCCATTTTACTACCCTGGGCGATCTTACAGTAGATCATGGTACTCTTCGGCACCTGCAGCAGTTAATGGGTTAAAGAATTATATTATGAACAAACACACATCATAAATGCAAACACAATTCAATTTTATACAGATAGATCTATTGGACAAGATAATGTCATTTGGCTGAAAGTAATTTATTCTTACTCACTCAAATATGCAGGTTATTTGCGTTTAATTAGTTAATTGGAATGTGGAGCAATCAAGTTGCAAATTACTGCCATGAAGATTATTTGCAATAATCAAGATATGTCTAAGAGACAAAATTCATCCTTGTTATGGGGGAGTGGGTGCAGTTGACAGGGTCAGTGGTTAGTTCAATTTTTAACTCAAAACCTACTTACATTCATGGAAAAAAAGAATTTGTTTGAGGAGATAGAATTTCAGACACAAATTGTTATAGATTAAGTATTGTTATAATTCCATGAATTATTCAAACTAATATCCTGTTTCGAGGATTGTCTGATGTTCTGAAATGAAGTACATACAAATCAAATTCATGAAAAGCAATCATAAGCATTTCAGAATCAATGATGCCTTGTCTTCTATACCAAATCAATCTTCAATTATTTAAGTGACTTGGCATTCATTCAGCAATTAAGTCATAACAAAATTGGTTAGAATGACACCCATGACTCAGAAGACTTTATAACAGAATCCCTCTGGAGAGTTACATCACTACTAAACATTTACTTTGGGAAAAATACAGATTTGTCTTCTGAAGACATTCAGATACATGTTTAATTCAGTGGATGGTTCCTCAGTGATGTGATATAGCCTGCTGCTCCATTACTTCTGCCAAAGTGAACCAGACAAAAAAATCCCTAAACTTTGTCTACATTTTTGGTTCTGAACCCCCAGCCCTAAATCCGGTGTGTTTGTCTCCACTAATCATGGCATCTAAACATACCATAGGTGCAGGCCTATAAGTTGACCCCTAAATTTCTGAGGTGGTAATTCAGTTTTAGGTTGATATTTACTGGATAATTAGACCCCTTAAAATGAGGCAGCACTGTTTCCATCACATTGTAAAGTTCAAAGGGTCTAAATAGACTGATATGACTCATCAAGGGTGTTTTTTAATGCTGTAATAGAGGGTGGGGGAATAGACGGTTTCTTTTTCATATTGGTGATAAAAATAAGGATTTTAGTTTAAATACTAGAATACACAAAGAGTACTTTCTGTAGAGTAAAGATTAATATTCCAACCTTGCAAGGCTTTGATAGTGAGTTTATTGCTCCATAACTGTAACCTTGTGCAAAGTTGGCTAAGTCAAATAAATATCCACCATAACAAACAAAGATGCTTTGGTTTGTACAAATTCCAGTGAGGACAACGCAACAATGAATTTGTTAAACTGCTTCAATTTCTGAAGAAGAGGAATGCAAAAATGGGGCCAACGGATGCATTCTGTCAAAAATATTATTTGTTTTCAATGGAATCCAGAACCTTTTTTTCACAGGAACTCTAAATGCCATGACCTTTAGAACATCCATTAGCCCCATTTTATTTTATTTTATGGTAATCTTAGCTTACAGAGTTTTAACTCTTCAGAGAAGACATGTTTGGGTTGTTCAGTTATCCTTTGTATTTTCAGCCTTTCTCATATAAACAGGATTGGGCACCCTGTCACTTGTGATGATAATTGGAGAATTGACTGGTAACAAAATTTAAAACAAAGTTTATTTTGGATAATTATTCTGTAGAAATTCAATGAGAATTACCGTAAATATTTATTAAGCTAAACATAATCTGGCACAAGGCCAAATGGAGAAATTTGGAGGATAGGAAGATTGTGTGTTGTACCACTCTTCCAAAATAAGAAGATCCTACTTTAAAAATCAACACGTGAAACCCTGGATTTTACTTGGGTTTAATAGGAATACACAACTACTTCTATGGCTCTCTTCATAAGTAGATATTTACTAAGCTTAACCCAGCACAGGTTTGAATAGGTGGAATGGCGGTAGTAGTAGATTGTGTTGAACCAATTCTTCAAATGGAGAGTATCTCACTGCCTTGAAAATCAGCATTTATCTGTGCTCAAAGACTATTGGAGTTGTTGGGAAATTTACAATTATCCCAGCTACAAGGCAAGCCATAAGAGCACCTTGTCATGGTGTAATAGTTAGCAAGCTGGTCTTGCAGATCATTACATCTGAGTAGTTAATTTGATCCTCACTGGGTGCCTCATACTTATGGCCTTGCACCAACATTAAACTCTGCTTAGTAAATAACTACAAGGCATGCTTCCATCTTGATATCTGCTAAGCTAAGCTTAATGTGGCACAAGGCCAAATAGGAGTACAGTAAGAAAGACTGTGTTGCTTCAATCCTCCAAATGGGTGGCTAGAGTCTGCCTGTCTTGAGAATCAGCTTTCAAAATCCTGACTTTGTATCTGGGCTTGAACACTGACCACTGGTGCTAGTTGATGTGTTAACATGGGTGAAATAATTTTTTAGTTAGAAAAAGGCAGAACTTTTAATGTATACCCAAACTTTAATAACCTGTTTCATACCTATGTACATGCCTATGGTGTGTGTAAAGCTTCCAAAATAGATACTCATTCTACTGTCACAAGTTATCTCACTACCTATGGATCCATTAATGATTCTATGGGAATGGAAAAAACTGTCTATATCATGTAATTACAAATAAAGCACAACAAATAAACTTTGAAAAATGGAATGTACTTGCAATTACCAGCATTTAGCCACACACTACATTTTAACTTTAAAAAAAAATACCTACAGTAATGTTGTCTTCTGTGAAAATCTTTAAACTTAACAGATAAGGATCTTTTTTATCATGCATATATGAATTCATAAGTGAAAAACTACTATTTAAAACTTTAAATAGTAATATTTCCTTTTTAAATAATTAAAATATAATTCTCTTTGTAAATTCCCAAAATGCACCATGAAATTTCCACAGGTCCTACAAGAGCAAATACAATAGGAAAATATATCTAAATTTGAAATAGTAATAACATTAAATTGGTTTTGAGATAAAGTATTTTCACAATTACACATATTAGAAAACGTCAGCCAAAACTGTCAACATCAACATAGGTTTCTTCA
>VCCN01000462.1:5540399-5563636 GCA_006491835.1 Architeuthis dux | reverse complement strand
TTGGAAAAGGAGTGAGACAAGGGGATACAATTTTGCCTAAACAATTTGCAGCAAGTCTTGAAAGAACCTTTTAGAAAACAGACTAGGAAAAAATGAAAGTAAATAGACAGAGAATATTTGAACCATTTAGGATTTGCTGATGACATTGCAATAATATCAGAAATATCAGATGAGCTACAAAACATGCTAAGTGATCTAAGTAGGGAAAGCCTAAACATAGGGTTAAAGATGGACAGAACTAAGACAAAAGTAATGTTTAACAATAATGTCCCGAAAATAACCATAAGAATAAAGATGAAGATTTAGAAGAGGTTAAGGAATACATTTACTTAGGTCAGTTGGTAAAGTTAGAGAAAGACCATAAAAATGAAATAAAACCACGTATAATAATGGAAAGCATTTGGTATAAATAGAGACATGTTGAAAAGCACCTTGCCAATATTCTTAAAATGTAAAGTGTACAATGAATGTATAATACCAGCTATGACGTAAGGATGTGAAACATGGAAACTAACAAAATCACTCGAAAATAAATTCAGAAACATACAAAAAAGCAATAGAAAAAGCAATGCTAAGAATAACTCTAAGAGATAGAAAAAGATCAACATGGATCCAAGAGCAGACTAAAGTAAAAGATATCATAGAAATAATTTAGTGACAAAAATGGAGATGGCTGGACACATAGCAAGAAGGAAATATAACAGATGGAGCAAAAGGTTAATCAATTGGTGCACAATGCAGTAGACCAGACATAAAAGGAAGAGATGGGATAGAAAAGTTGGCCAGTAAGACATGGCAGAGATTAGCACAGACACTGTTGGCATGGAAGGAGCTGGGAAAGGCCTTTTTCCAGCAGTGGAATTATAATGGCTGATGATGATGGTGATATGAACTGTTAGAAATTCATGCAAGCAGCAGACAGGACTGTTACGTATATTATTTTAACCCAACACAAACATGCACATATTCACATACATATATTTATTATCATCTAGGTTTAAAATTAAGCAAAAAGGTCAAAGACGAGTCTAAAAAAGGTTTAAAATTCTATAATATCATTTAATGTCTCCTCAGACTCACATTAGCCTCAGTATTAATAGGGAGGTTTAGGAATCTATCTGAGATGTTCCATGCTAATTCTACAGAAGTTCATTTTCTTTTTTCTTAATAAGTGAATGTGTGCAGATGGCAAAAATAAGTACATGCAGGTGGTAGAAGTTTTTTTAAACAACTTTCTGTATATTTATATAGGGAGAGGAGTAAAAAGCTGACTATTTAAGCAGCAAAAAAAAAAACAAAAAAAAAACAGGAATGATGATGATTATGATGATGATGATCATCATCATCATCGTTGTCGTAGTAATCCAAAACATTTCCAAGATATGATTCTATGGCAAATTTCCAGCAATTCCCAGCAAAACTGTGTGTTGCGGTGTGCAGACACACAAACAAACAGAAGCTGCAGAATATCCAAAGACGGGAGCCGTTTTGTACAAGAAAATTGTGGCAAAAATATCATAAGTATGGAAATCTAGAAAGAGCGAAAATGTGGATTAGTGCTCTCTCTCTCTCTCTCTCTGTGGGGAGGGGAGAAGAGAATAGGAAAAATAAGAACACGCCTGGCTGCTGCAGGGTCAAACTCCACTCCTACTTCTATTCCGACTGAAGATGATTACTGCAACTTTTGCATTGTATATATAATGAATTTGTAAATATATAAGACTTGTCAGTTTAGCTCAGTTGGTAAGAGAGCCACCTAGCAATCACTTGGTCATGATTTCAAATCATGGTAGAGAAATGTTAATTTTATATATCTGTTTGGTTTAACCTGACGGGATAGAAAAACAGTGAAGAGTTTACTCCCCTAAATTAGGTGAGGATTGTTTTTGTTCTTGTTATAGGGAGAAAACAAAGTCAACTCAAATTTGGTCTAGAGTTTAACAATTAAAAAAAATAATGTGCATTTAAAAAATACAAGATGGGTGCATGCTTTTGTACATAAAAACATTTATGTATGTACACACACACACACACACACGCACAGATATACAGTGCTTCCCAAAAGTTTAAGACCACCCTGCATTTTTTTCAATAAAGTCATGAAATCAATGCTTTTAAACATCATATAACCACTAAAGTATTGTATTTATTTTACAAAATACATAAGACATACATACTGATATACACACAAGCCATAATTTTAATTTCTTAGTATTTGGTATGTCTCCGTTGTTTTTGATGATGGCCAGTACACAGTGTGGCATAGAGTTCGGGGGCTAGCAGGGCCTACCATGCATCCCCCACGATCCTATGTGTAGGGTACCAAAATGTCCCTTACTATGTCCTCTTTCAGAATACTGCTGTAGATTTGAAGCAACTTGATCCCCAGTGAAGACCACCAGTCAACCACGAGTTTGTAGATAGAAGTAATGATACATGATTTTAAAACTTGAATCAGTTTATAATTGTGGACTGTTATTTAGTGCTTGCTTGGTTTAATATAAGGTTATAAACATTTGCAAAAGCTTAGATTTATACGCCACCACACAATGGCATAGAATGTGATGTGATAATTTTTTGATGTCTGAAACTGGATATCCATCCGATACGGCACACAACCCAAGGTTGCATCTTATGATGGTTTATCCAGAAATTACCAGTTTCATCGCAGACAACAGAGCGTGTCCCTGTCCCTGCAATGGGAAGGTGCTGCCTAGAGGGATGGAACCCCAGTCACCAAGTGTCAGTTAATTCTTGGTTTTCCAGCCTTGAAAGGCTGGAAAACGCCAAGCTTTAGAAATGCTTTTGAAATATTAGATTGGAGAAAAAACAAAAAACCTGATATTTTATGTAGAGGGAATTTATACTGTAACCTCACAATCCCTCCTGGAATAGTTGTTTTGATTTTTGGCTGTTAATTCTATCCCCTACCCCTTGCACTCCCACCCCACCCCAACGACTGTACAGCTGACTTATTTTGGTTCTCCAAAGAATTTGGTGTGCAAGTTATAACACATGCACACAAAAACACATCCCACGAGCTCTGGGTTTCACCCTTGATGCAGTAGAGATATTTTTTAGGGATGTTGTTTGCTGTTGCTAAGGGAACAAAGATTATTTTTAAGGGAAGAAAAGAGAGAGAGAAATGTTATAAGACATTGACAGGAAGAAGGGAAAAGCATAAAGGGAAAGAAAGAGATACAATTATTTCTTCAGCAAGCCTCGATATTTTTCATTTGCCTTCTCTGCAGCAAATATGGAGGGAAGATGAGTGAGAACTAAATTTTTATTTATTTTATTTTTGATATAAATATCAATCCTGACTACGTTAGTAAGTTTTTTTTAATCTTAGAGTCTGACTTCTTTCTCACTTGTAAAATACTTATCAACTACACAAATATCTTTTATGGAAACAGTCTCAAATGAGATGCCGTCAAGTTGCTATAGCCCCTGGCATATTTCATAAGATAGCTTCTAATGGCAAAATTAACCTCTGTAAGCAAAATTAAACTCACTTAACCGATATCTTACTTTGCTATGGTAAAACCGTAGATTCTTGTAAGATTGGATGGATGTCAACTTATCTATATTATTATTATCATCACTTTCTACCATTCATCTCATCTGATTTTCACTCCCTTTTCAGGTCAATTAATAATGTCCATCTGCAGAATCTCAGTTTTTCAAGCTGTGTCTGTTTTGATTGCAAGTAGACGTATAGAAGTACAGAGTGAGCACAAAATCCGTTGGTTTTCGTTTTCAGCCCAATGACACTACAAATAAACATTGCACTACATACGGTCGAGACTTAGTGTCACCCCCCCTCCCCCCTTTACGTGGATCCTAGTGCACCATCATTCTGGCCAATCAGAACTCGAGGCAGAAAAAAAAGCTTTTCTAATCAATTAGTTTTTGCTGCACAGAGCTTGCTCTGGTACCCAATCTATGAACATAAAGTTTTTGTTTGTTTCCCTATGAACAACTCAAATGCACAGATCTCCGCCAGCCGATACCTACTGTCCCAATGAATGGGTACTTTCATCCTAGCCCAATCTTCCGCTATTCCTTTCATTGGGGTTTGGTTGACCCACAACTTCTATATGTATCATGCAGACCTATATGTGCACCCTTTTATGAACTCAAGTTGGGTTGTTATTTAAGCAACCCAGTCAAAGACATATGGTTCACACTATTTTCAGTGCATTTATAATTATCAATGTTACAGCCAAATCATATTGGATACACCGGTTCTCATACGATCACTGAAGTTAAGCAACATTGAGCCTGGTCAGTACCTAGATAGGTGACCTTCTGGAAATACCCACTGCTGTAACCAGCTGGGGAGGCATCCCATGTAGCTATGCTGATTTGCAAATGTACTGAACACTTCTTTCCTTTGAAATGCTTCAGCATGGTCAAGAGAGGGGAAGTGAAACTTGGGCACAACACTTCCTCCATACTAAGCATCGAGGCATAGCAGCTAAAAACTGTCACCCAGGGTCACCCATGGCTGACGGCAGCCTCAAATAATTATCAGTAATACATTGACTTTTATTGTTATTTAAATTCTGTCTTTTCCACATTGATGACAACATATCTTCACATTGGTTATGTACAAACCTCTTCAGTGGTAATCCTGACTTCAACTAACTTTACACATTCCTGCTTCAATTGCTCAGATAAATGGCCCACTCATCCTTAAAATATGCATTTTTTTCCTGATTCAACAGCTGGAAGATCTTAGCAAAAAGGCTTCACATACATCCGTATATGTTTATGCAAGGTGCTTTAAAAGGTTTCAATCCTAAATCTTGCTTTGTAAACTCTAACAATGGATTGTAGAATAGCCAGCTCAGTAGATCTTGAGAAGGCTTTTGAGGCAATTTAGAACCTGATACCTCCAATTATTCCACATAATGTTTTAGTGTTGCACAATGTTTTAAGTGTAGAACACTCCTATTATAGAAAGTCTTCTTACCCCATAGCTGGAGAGTATAAAGTATTGGGGTAAAATTGTCACTTCTCTAACACCCAAACACTTTTTATAGTATAGACAGGGGTCGGCAACCTGTTTACCTGTGCGGGCAGGATTACGTATTAATGAAATAAATGCCATGAAAATGATTAAAATATAGGAATTATCCATTTAAATACATCTAGTTATATTTTGCCTCAAATAAGTTAACAATGCATGCTATAAAATCATTGTGCATAACCAAGAATACAAATTAGTAATCAAAAATCTCAACTTAGTTGCAATTTATTTCACTCAAGGCATCTTTGGAATCTATCAAAAAGACACCATGAATCTTTAAAACATAAATAGTAAGCATAGTATCTCAATATTTGCTTGAGGACCAGTTAATATCCCTTGGTGGGCCGGATCTGGACCACAGGCCAGAGTATAGACATTAGTATCTGCCATAGTATCAATTTAATCTGAAAAACTCATTCATGCACAATTACCTCCCCTGCGTCATAGTTATATATCCACACTATATAATAACACCAAAAGCTCATGTCTGTCCACGCAATATCTCAATGGAGTTTTGTGGAAGGATGGGCAAGGCTATAAAAGAAGTGATTAAATTTTTCGGCGGATCCTGCACAATTACTCCCCATGACAAAGGCATTGGCAGTGGTATGCTTTCTCTGAATGCTTTCTACTTATTTTAAGAAATAAGATACAAAACCATAAAAAACGTGAGAAACAAAGTTACTTGACACCCACCAACTCATACTCACAAAGTTGCTAATGGCCAGAATGCTTTAATAACATTTAATATTTCTTTGAATAAATCACTAGTGTTGTTACGTTGACATCACAAAAACTCACAAAGGCATGAGTCCAACATTTCTCCTCTAGTACTGCATTTCTTTTTGTTGCGAATCTACACAGCTGCCCACATTGATACCACTCTGTATTTGTGTGCCTGTTCGTGGATCAACATAATTTTCAGAGTGATTCATGGTCAAATGTTTGAAATGAATACCATGTAAGTTGGGTATACCTTTATAAGAACTCCACAAGTCCAATATAATTGTTGTACCCAGCTCAACGTATTCCTGAATTATTTGCATAAAAATTTCAGCTGTATGTCCTGGAATATGGGAACAGCATATATGGAAAACAGTCCTTGTTCTCTCGACAGATGCCACCGAAGACTTGTTGCAGGTACATTCTACCGACATTGTATTTTCATCTTCAAAGACTAGATTCATTGATTTCTACAGTTAAATTTTCCTTTGATTTCTTAAAAGTGAAGATAAGAAATAGAGAATAAGACAGACATTCTGAGTAGTTGCAATAAAAAGCAACTAAAATTAAGATGAAGTAAATTACTAGTCAAAAATTAATAATAGTGGACAATGATTCATCTAATAAAAAATAAATCACTTTATATTACAATTACTAATACAACTAATGTACACAAAAGGCATTATACAGATTACTTGAAAAAATTAGTAGACACCTTACCCGTGAGATTCAATATGTATTTTATTTTTTCTAAATACTTTAAGGGATGATAGAGCACGCCACTATATTGGATCATGCAGTAGTTGGTATAAGGGAGTGGGTTGATGAACATTGCCACAAATACATCATAGTACAGATTGGGCAAGTCATACTAAGTGTAGTAAATTTATTACGAAATACAGTGGTACCTCTCATAGCGAACGTTAGTGAGAAGTCCCAATTGCAAAAAAAATCTCTTAGCAAAATATTTTCAGTTTGAGAGCTGAAAACATAAACAAAGAAGAACACGCATGTGTATTCCTACGTTGCTTGGTGTCTATCCCACCAGTAGCATCTCATTGTGAAACGTTATGCTGCTTTGCTACGTTTGTTATCTCATAAACTATTGAGTTATTGTGCATTATTCTTTTGCAATAATTATTAAACCAGCAGGTGGTCCACCAAAGAAGTCTAGAAAGACAATTACAATCCAAATTAAACAGGAAATTGTGTGTAAAAGTGAATCTGGTGTCTCTACAATGCAACTTAGTGAAGATTACAGCATATAGCCTATCGGAAAGTGGAAGTTATCATTTTCGGGGGAATCTTGGCAACCAGGTTAAATCATATCTAAAAACTTATTAAGATTAAGAAAGAAATTGTTGCCAGTTTTTCTATGTACTTTAAGGGTGGCCATTTTGAAATTCAAAATGGATGACTGTGAATGTACATTTCTTCCAATTATGTGCATGTATCCATCCAAAAATGTAATCAATTTTTCCATAGCCTATTGCCAACCCTCTACAACATTTAATTGAAATTCATTGAGAACTTTTGGAGATATTATGTTGACAGACAAGAGAGAATACAGAAATATACAACCCCCCTCCCCCCCAAAATATCTCTCAATCAAAAACAAATTCCTGGATCCATCCAAAACTTTGAGCACTTCCTCCCTACCTCTCAACAAAGTTTCATTAAAAATCATTGAGAACTTTTGGAGGGATTGTGTGGACAGACAGGAGCAAATACAGAAATATATGGGAAAGAAATGGAAAAATATCTTTCAATCAGAAACGAATTCCTGGATCCCTACCATTCCACAAAACTTTATTGAAATTCATTGAGAACTTTTGGAGATATTATGGGGACAGACAGGAACCAATACAGAAATGTATAAAAAAAGACTCAAAAATATCTCTCAATCAAAACAAATTCCTGGATCCACGCCAAAATTTAATCATATCTTTCTTCATACGTTCCTCACCATACCAGGGAATTTCATTGACATTCATAGAGAAGTTTTGGAAATATCATGTGGACAGACAGGAGTGAATACAGAAATGTAGGAAGAAAAAAAAACAGAAAAATATCTCTCAATCAAAAACATTCCTGGATCTGCCCCAAAATTTAATCACATTTTCCTTAATACATGCCCCACCATTCCACAGAATTTCATTAAGAACCTTTGGAGAATTCATGTTGACAGACAGGAGCGGATACAGAAATGTATGAAAAAAAACGCAAAAATATCGCTCAATCAAAAAATTCTTGCATCCACCCTCAAATACAATCACTTCGTCCTTACAATATGCCTCACTTTCATTGAAATTCATAGCGAATATTTTGGAGATATTGTGTAAACACACAGGAGTGAATACAGAAATGTATAAAATATTAAAACGGAAATATATCTCTCAATCAAAAACAAATTCCTTTAGTTACTTCTTCTTTGCCCCATGCCTTACACTCCCACAAAAATTCATTGAAATTCATTGAGAACCTTTGGAGATATTGTGGGGACAGACAGGAGTGCATACAGAAATATATTTTTTAAAAACCTGCAAAAATATCTCCAATCAAAAAAAAATTCCTGGATACTTCCCAAAATTTAATCACTTCTTTTTTATCTTGTGGCTCACCCTTCCACAAAATTTCATTGAAATCCATTGAGAACTTTTGGAGATACTGTGTGGAGAGACGTGAGCATATACAGAAATGCATAAAATATTAAAATGGAAAGATATATCTCAATCAAAAACCAATTCCTTGATCTGCCCCAAAATTTAATTACTACTTCCTTACCTCATGGCTTACCTGTCCACAAAATTCATTGAGAAATTCTGGGGATATCATGTAGAAATAGGAGTGAATATGAAAAGAAAAAGGTTTTGATCAAGAGATATTTTCCCGTTTTTTTTCTTCCTACATTCACTACTATCTGTTCGTGCGATATCTCTAGAAGTTCTCTATGAATGTCATTGAAATTTTGTGGGGCAAAGAAGAAGTGATCAAATTTTGTGGAAAAAAAAGATCAAAGTAACAGATGCTACTTTGAGTGTGGTGAAAGGTAGAGAAGTTAGTGCAGAGATAGAGAGGTTATTGCAGATTTGGGTAAAGGAGAAAAACCATCCAGATTAGGAAAGAAATTGTTGCCAGTTTTTCTATGAACTTTAAGGGCGGCCATTTTGAAATTCAAAACACTGCCAACTTTTTCTTTATTTCTTTCTTGAAATACATGATCTCTGTAGAGAATATTCTCATTTTTTATATATATATTTTTATTAAGAGCCATGACAACAGGGTAAAGATCAAGAGTATAGTGGCCAAAACATTGGGATAACAACAAACCAAGATGAGGATGTACATCAGAAAGAACCATTGTATAACAACATTGTTGTAGATTTTCGTATGCACCTACATAATACCAGAACCTGTTTTGTTCATAACTGCATATTTATCATTGGTGACCAGTTGATGAGGGGGATGTATATAAAATGGAATCCCCCACCCTACAAAGACTGAAGAATTAGACACTATATTTAAAGTCCTTTTGTATGTTCATGTAATACTGTTTTCACTTTTCAAAAGAAAAATGTGTCCTCATGTGATTTGTATAGACTAAGTAAAAAGCTTTATTATTACATAAATGAGTCAACACAAACCGACCTCTAAACAAAAATTGAAAAAAATGCAGTTAAACTTTCAAAAAACACCACATGTTGAAAATGCAATCAAAATACTTTTTAGCTATAAGGCATTTCAGAAAAAGCAAGGATATTTTTAAAAGGTTAAACAATAACTTCATTCTTCTCAAAACGAGTGGCAATAAACTGAACCCAATCCTTGAACTGAAGTGCAGTGAAGCTTCCTTTCTTTTTTTAGTCATGTCTACAATGCCTGGCAAAAACTATGGATTCAGCACACTTACAGAATGTTCACCAAGCTTTTTTTTTACCTCACAACAAATAAACAAATCACATATGACACAAAACAATTTTTGTTTAATAGCTTAACACTTTGGCTTCATGAAATATACCTAAAATAAATTAGATTAAATTATTTAAATTATTGGTATAATTTTTTTCCAGATCAAGTAGAGGAAATGTTATGGAATCACCTTATAATTTGCATTTCTAAAACAAAAACCAGCACAAGTCTAAATATACAAATTAGTCTACAGTTAAAAGAGCGTACTTGTAGACATTAATGAGCTGTTGGACTTATTTTTGGACTGGGCTAATTGAAAGGAAACATGGCTTCAACAAGAGAGCTCTCAATTGAAATAATGGAAAGGATTATAAAACTCCTTCAAGCAGGAAATCCAACATGGAGTTTGGCAAACGATGTTAGTTGTTCCCAGTCAGCTGTGTCTAAAATTTGGTGCAAGTATAAACAAAATGGGAAGGTTATAAAGGAAAACATAGGTAGACCGCAGAAGATGTCAAGGCATCAGTATAGAAAACTCAGAGCAATATTGAAAATAGAAAATGCACAACAAAACAAATGAAAAACAAATGGGAAGTCAGTGTTTGCAATAGAACTGTAAGAAATTTCTTACAGAAAAGCCAAACGAAAACCAGCACTAATACCTAAACAGAAGACAACAAGATTACAATGGGCTAAAGAGAAGCCATCATCAAGTGTGGATGATTGGATGAAAGTGATATTCAGTGATAAATCATGAATCTGCATTGGCCAAGGCTTGATGCTGTATCTTTAGTCTAGTGCCATTTCAATGAAACATATAAAGATGACTGCCTGGAGAAAACAAGCAAATTTCATGACACATCTATGATATGGGGTTGCATGTCAGTAAAGGACCAGGGGAGATAGCATTCATTACCCCAGCAGTCAACGCACATTGAAATTTTGGACACTTCTCATTTCATCAATAGAATATAGGTTTGGTGATGATGATTTCTTTGTCATTTTTCAGGATGATAATGCATCTTACCACAGAGCAAAGAGTGTTAAAGCTTTCCTTCAGGAAAGGCATATCAACTCAATGAGATGGCCAGCAAACAGTCTGGTTATTAATCTGATTGAAAATGTATGGTGGGAATGTTTAAAAAATGGTCCATGATAAGGCTCCATCCTGCAAGGCTGATCTGTCAACAACTATTAGAGATAGTTGGAACCAGCTTGATGGAGAATATTGTTTTTCATTAGTGAAGTCCACGCCTCAAAGAATACAGACCGCCATAAAAGCCTGGAGGAGGAACAACAAAGTACTAATCATGATTTTTTGTTAATGATTCCATAATCTTTTCCTCTACTTGATCTGGAAAAGAAATATACCAATAATTTGAGTTATATTTCATGAAGCCAGAATATCAAGCTATTAAACAAAAATTGTTTTGTGTCATATCTGTGGTTTGTTTATTTGCTGCAAAGCAAAAAAGCTGGGTGAACATCCTGTAAGTGTGCTGATCCCATAATTCTTCCCAGGGGTAGTAGAAATAGTGAAGGCAATATTGGACATTGTGTGCAACTCTTATTACCAGCAAACTCATGTGTTTTGAGAAAGCCTTGTGTATTAGAAAAAAGATGTATTCCAATTTTTTAAGAATACATTGGGTGACAATGTATTCTGAGGTAAAAAGGGGAAAACATCTCCAAAATGGCTCAAAACAAGCTTCTTTTGTTCATAACTGAAAAACTTGTCAATATTTTTGGCTGAAAATTTTCCAGTAAGTGCGATCTATGATTAGAAATGACATAACACTGATGGCTATGGCAAGAAAGTTCTAGTTTAGAATTTTGGTGCAAAAAAACCCCCAAATGAGCTTATTTTGCTTATAACTCAACAATATGTCATTGTTTATGGCTGAAAAGTTACCAATAACTGTGATCTATGATCAGAAATGGGATGACACTTTTGATTACTGGGGAAAACATTTCATTTAGGATTTTTGGGCCTAGAAAAAGGGGCAAATACCCCAAACTTTCCCAGCATAAGCTTTATTCACCAGGACCACATTAATCCTTGGTGGTTATCTTAATTTTTTAAAGTCATATGATCTTGAAAATCGAACCAGTGCAAGGTATTAACACAGAGGGACGAACAAAAGTTAACTTAATAGGAAAATGTATATCAATATCTTTTGGTGCAGACCTCATATGAGTCTTAGACTTGGACCTAATGGATTCACATTAAAGACTTGATTAATTTTCATGTCTGAAGAAACTTCCGAACAGAAACTAATAATTGAAGCAATAAGATATAAAATTAAAAAAATGTTTGTAGAATTATAAATCGAAATCATTTTCATCCATCACCATTTCTGTGTTATCCTCTTCCCCGTTAGAACAGCCGTTGCAAAGGTGCATCTTTTTGTATGTAAGGCCATTCTAAAATGGTTTAGACATTGGGAAAGGTTTCAGCAAGCAAGCAATTTCCATGAAACAACACCAGCTAATCAGGTAAACTCATTAATTTATTGTATGGGAGATGAAGCTGACAATATTCTAAAAGGATTAAATTTGTCCAAAGAGGATTATGATTTCGTTAGGAGATGGCTTTTCGTTTTTGTTGGGAAAAAAAAAAAAATTTATGAGCAGTCATGCTTTAATATGAGGCATCAAGGACCTAACAAATCTGTGGATTCTTTTGTAACAGTTTTGTATACGTTTTTTGAACACTTCAACTATGGGGTCTTGAAAGACTTAATGTTGGGCTTTCAGACTCATGTCTGTTAGAATGAATGCAGCTGGATAAAGATCTGGAAAATGCAATGTCAGGCAGCAACAGTGTAACCTAAGGGGAGAAAAGCCTACAGAGACATGTTCTGTTGAGAGTTATAAACAAAGGGAAACAACTCCAGAAAAACAAAAAAATAAATAAGATGCAAGTAGACAAATGTAAAACTAAAAATCTGCATAGAAGTTTTAAATATGGACCCAGCTCATATCAATCCCAAACACAGTACCCTGCCAATGATGTGACATGTCATGCATGCGGAAAGAAAGGACACTATAAGCAGGTGTGTGCTTCAAAAGCTGTTTACGAAGTAAAAGAAGATGATAGCTGCATATTCCTGGGATTGATAACAGCAGGAGGAGACCATGGATGGTTGCTCTCAAAGTGAAAGGCAGAAAAGTCAAATTTAAGATTGACACAGGTGCTGACATGACTGTTATCCCCCCTGATCATGTGTTCAAACAGATTTGTAAAGATGACATCCCTAAAGTGGCAAACACAAAGAGAGTGATACTTGGTCCAGGTTGTGCTCCACTGGATGTTCTAGGAGTTTGGAACATCACACTCAAAAAAGGAAGACAGAGGGCACAAGAAGACGTATATGTCGTCAAAAACCTTCACACAGCACTACTAGGCAGACCTGCCATCACCAAGCTGGAACTGGTGTCATGAGTCAACAGCATCAACCTGGATTTATTGAAAAATTGGTATCCAAAGTTGTGCAATGGTATTGGTTGCATACAGCAACCTTACACCATTAAACTCAAACCTGGTGCAGAGCCGTTTTCTCTCAAGACACTGCGATGGGTACCCCTTCCACTGAAGTAAAAAGAACTAGAGTGGATAGGTGTTATCAGCCATGTGGACGAGTCCACTGAATGGTGTGCAGGCATGGTGGTAGTGGCAAAAAAATCTGGAGACCCTCGCATATGTGTAGACCTCACTTAACTCAATAAGTCGGTGTGCAGAGGAAAGTACATCCTACCATTGGTAGAACAGACACTAGGATAATTAGCCAGCGCCATGATCTTTAGCAAGCTAGATGCAAACATGGAGTTCTGGCAAATACCCCTAGCCAAGGAGTCAGCCAGACTAATGACCTTCATCACGCCATTTGGAAGATACTTATTCAAGAGGTTACCATTCGGCATAGCATTGGCACTGGAGCACTTTCAGAACAGAATGGCTACTGAGGTAGCAGAGGGTTTGGAAGTTGTCATCTGCCATATAGATGATGTCCTGATATGGGGATGCACACAGGAAGAACATGACTCTCGTCTAAATGCAGTCTTGTGGAAGGTCGAAAATGGTTGAGATCACGCTTAAACATGGACAAGTGTGAGTTCTCGAAAAGAGAAGTTAAGTTCCTTGGCCACATTGTTTCTGATGAGAGGGTCAAATCAGACCCAAGCAAAACTGCAGCTGTGAGAGAAATGCGGGAACCTACCAATGTAAGCAGGATATACTGCTTCCTGGGTATGGTGAATCAACTGGAAAGTTCATTCCCCAGTTAGCTGAAAAGGACAAACCCCTGTATGATATGCTTTCCAAAAGGAACCACTGCTTCTGGGGAGCTGACCAGATCAAAGTCTTCAACAGTCTGAAGGAAGAGCTATCAAATACACCAGTGTTAGCCCAAATAAAGAGACAAAAGTGTCAGCAGATGCATCCAGTTTTAGACTTGGAGCAGTCCTGTTACAAAAATGGTACAAAGAGTGGGGGCCTGTTGTGTACGCATCCAGATCACTCTCACCAGTTGAGCAGAGGTATGCTCAAGTTGAAAAAGAGGCACTGGCACTGACATGGGCCTGTGAAAGGTTCTGAGATTTCGTAATTGGCCCACACTTCCAGCTCAAGACGGATCACAAACCACTGCTGAGCCTCCTTGGGGCTCAAACTTTGGACACCTTACCCTCAAGGATCCAACGTTTTCAACCCGGGAAACAGGTGTGGGTGACTGACACTAAAGTCAAACTTCAGCACCACAATCTTACATAGTTGATGTACTCAACTGGACTATACAAAGGAACAGGCACCACCTGATTCTAATGGACATACCTGAGTGTGTCAAAGACACAACAAATATACAGGTGTCCTCACAGACACACAGTCAGGTTTCATCACCAAAACAAGTAACACCTAGTCCAGAGCACACTCTCAGAACAAGATCTGGGAGACCAGTGATTAAACCCTCTAAACTGGACTTATAGATCCTCATCGGTCAAAAAAAGGAGATGTTGTTGCCTGTAATGGTCCAAGGGAGACCATTATGCTTATCCTGATAGAACAGGACACATCTCCAAAATAGTTTTCCTTAACTTATTTTTAGAACGTAAATATTCAGGGAAATATTTACTGTTAGTTTTCAACTTTGTTACAATTTTTTTTCATATTTTATTTTTCTTCCAGTTCGACTTTTCTCTATTCACCCCGTTTATACAGAGCAGTTTGAAACTCAGTCATATTTGGTTTATAATCAGACATTTGCATGCCCGATCCGTTTCCTTCCTTTTTAATACAAGTTTAGAATTAAACACAATTTTAATTTAATTTTATTTTTAACTTTTTTGGAAAGAGATGCTGGACATACAACATCAAAGGCATGGTGCACTTAAGAACTGGTCATGGCCAAGTGTATGATGAAAGGTGAAGCAGCTTCAAGCGCTGGAGATGTGTCGTAAAAATGGTTTATGTTGTTAAAATTAGCATACTAAAATTACATTCACTGGGAGGGGGGATGATTTACTGGAGGGTCCAGCCCCCCCCCCCTTAGCGATGGGCCTGATGATAGTGAACAATCTCAACTACAAAATAAAACTAGGAACATCATATTTTCTTTCCTTTGGAAACATTTTATAGAAATTTTATAAAAACAGGAGCAATTAGATAAGGACCACCCTAGGTCTCTGACATGTTATGTGTAAAATTCATATTGTAAAATGCTACCAAATTTCAAGATTTTGATTGTACTATAGCTTAGCTTAGTCTGGCATAATTCCATAACAGTGGAGCATCTAGCAAGGATCAGACTCATTACACAATCCTAGTTTGCTAATCATCTCTACTGTAAACAAACCCAGATATCTACAAAGTTTAGCACAGATCCTTAAATTCTGGAGTACCCTGTTAAGTTCTAACTCACTATACCCACAATGCCATGTGAGATGAGCGTTATTGAATCATATTTAGTGTGCAATAATGATCTTCAGTAAACACAAAAAAAAACATTTATTTTTTTTAATTCCACAAAAATAAAATATTCATATACAATGATTCTTTTGGATTTGCATCTTCATTTTGGATGTTTTTGTCACATTTCAGCCCCTGTGTCCTTGGATCTTCAGGTGTCTGTCATACTTGATGTTTCAAGAAGGTAAAACCTAAAATGAAATGCAATTATTTTTTGACAATTTTATTGTTACACCAATTAAAGTAGTCTACACTCCTACTGTCTTGACAAAGGACAGTTTGTGTCTGCAAAATCCCATCCTACTTTTTCGGTAGCATTCATGACCCATCCTTGATCCACTCGCTAGACTAATTTCTAGTTATGTGTGTCCTCAAGTGTATAATTAATCCATAAATATTTTTCTTTGATTTCATATTTACTGTTCTTCACAAGACATAGGATGCATGCATATGTAAAAGCCCCCCCTATACATAGACACATCAGCAGAGAATATGCCAGGAAAAGAATTAGTACAATTAAGCTTTCAATAATCACACAAAAAATCCTGGGAATTTTTTAAAACAAAAACCCAAAAATGTATTTTCACTGCCACCAAAAATGGTGCTTAATTACCTCTTGAAATAGAACAGGTTGTGTGCATTTCTAATAATAATTTGTATCATCAAACCATTTAATTAATTAATAATAATAATTGTGCATATATCTGGTGATATTCCCTCTTGAAATAAAAACTTCTGACCTACCGAAAAAAGCATCCAAAATCCTGGTTTTTACATGGGCTTGAATACTGATCTCTGGGGCTGATGGGTAATATATAATTATCTCAGCCACAAGGCTGTAATATGTACAGATATTAACTAACCTTAGCTTAGTACAGGACAAGGCAGAATGGGGTGAGATTAGAAAGATCATTTTACATCAATCTTCCAAGTGGGGGAGGCCCTGCTTATTTTTAAAGAAAATATTGGTCATCTATGGTCATAAAGGTGAAACATTGGCTTAAGAAAGGGACTTATTTTCATGTATAGTATACGGGTTATTTCTTTCAGACATTTTGGTGGAGAGAAAAAAGGCTTATCTGTTATGTCATCAGAAGAGACCTGTGGTTAACCATCCCAAGAAAAACACTTGAGAGAATTACAGTATTTCCTGATATAGAGAGCATGGGCAAAAAAAGCTACTCCTTCATTTCAGAAGGGAAGATTTAGGAAATACTGGTTGTCTTCAGTAGTAAAGGCTGAATATTGGCTTAAGGAAAGGCCTCATCTTCAAATCTAATCAGTAGAGAGATTTTCCCAGTTATTTTGTTGCAACACCTACAATTTTTGTAAGTACCCATATATATATTCAAATATGGTAATAAAAATCTCAATAGCAGTTAATTATTAAGTCAAAGCAAAGACAGGCTTCTGGTTTTATAAAAGTCATTAAAATAAAGCAAAAAGTCAATGAGTGGACTGTTGTGCTAACAGTAAAATCTACCCTAGTTAATGGAATATAGGACAGAAGGGTAAAAAAGATGTTCCTTCATTTCAACAGGTAAGATTCAGGAAATACCTGATAGCAAGGCCGTGCAGAGCCAGCAGTAGGCCTGGGCCAAATGGGAAAAGTAGCCCCCCTATTTCAAACTGCTCATCAATTATTTTTGTAATCAGTGCTAAATACATATGACTTATGTATGGGTTGGGTATATACATGTGCAGGGGCGGATCCAGCCTGTTGAACTGACCGTCTTCCAAAATCTTTTTGTGAAAGCAGTCTGGGGCATGTTCTCCCCCAAAATTTTCAAAATTATGTATCCAAGATGGGCTAAAATTGGGTTTCAGTGTTGTCTATAAGTCTATTAAAAACATGTTTAAAATGCTTTGTATATGATCCCAAAAGATTTTGGGGAAGGGGGGGACCTTTAGGGGAGGTCTGGGGGCAAGCTCCCTTGAAAGTTTTTAAAATTATGTATCCAAGATTGACTAAAACTGTTTCAGGGCATATCAGCTACTGAAATTAAGTGTTATCTAGAAGTCTATTTAAAACATGTTTCTAAAGTTTTGTATGTGATTTGGTTGAGTTGACTGTTTTCCCAAATTTAAAAATTGTGTTTCAGCTACTGAAATTAAGATAAATACAAATTTTTGGAAAAATTCTAAGGGTCTTGAAGGTTGTCAGTGTTGAGAAAAAAAGATTTAAAACTTTTTTTTAAATTTTTTGCGCATACATACACTTAAGCTCAAACAAACACATAGTCACATGCAGAGCAAAAATTTGATGAATGGACTTTTGTTTTTGATGGCATAAAGGATGCATAGAAAAAAAACAAGCTCCGTCTTTCAAGTAAAGAATATTCAAGGGATTACTAGTTGTCTACAATAATAAATGCAAAAATATTAGCTTAAGGAAGGATCTTGTCTTAATATATAATATGGATAGTAATTTCTTTTAGTTATTTTGAGAGGAAAAGGAGTGTATCTTACATGCCATTAAATAGTATGAATTATCTTAGCAGAGACCTTCCTGGGAAAAACACTGGGGAAAGAACTGTATTAGATGGCATAGAGGATATGGGGCAAAATGATCTCACATTTCAGCAGGGAACATTCAGGAAATACTATGATAGTAAAAGCTAAATATTGCCTTAGAGCAGAACTTTCCAAACTGTGTATCGCAACACTTTATTGTATCGCCGATAATCTCTAGGAGTGTCGTGAAATACATATACACCCATTCATACAGGTCACCTACCATAGAATAGCAAAAAGTTTGATGAACTTCTTTTTTTTGCTGTTATACAAGACATGGGGTCAAAAACAAAAAAAGGACCCCTCATTTCAGCAGGAAATACTGGTAGTTTTCAGTAAGTAAAGTGTCAGATAACTCCCAATGGAGTATACACCCAATGACGAAGACCCGGTTTCTGTTGCATGTGTCAGCTTAGTGATCATTGCAAGTTTCAAGTCTGATCGAGACCGGGACTTTATTCTTACAAGTTTTTATGACCACCCCCTTGGCAGGATGCAAGTCCACCAAAGGGATACCTCCACCCTAATTACACAGCTTAGAGTGTACTCAATTAGCTGCTGAGAGCACAGGGAAATGTGTCCTAATGAAGAGTTTTCCACACTCTTCGCTCATACCAGGAATCAAATCCAGGACCTTCTGCATGTGAGGTAGACGTGTTTCAGTAGCAAAGGACAAATATTAGCTGAAGGAAGGGTGTACTCTAGACATATAGACAGGGTGATTTTTTTTTTCAGTCATTTTGTTGTTTTTCAAAAGTGTGTCCTATACACTGTCAAAAGTGGTACTTCCAAGCAAGAATTAGGCATAAAAATTTGTCAAATTTGATCTAATTGTTTGTGCTCTCCTCTTCCATTGCCAGCATATTCTTTTTCATCTCACATTGTTAATTTTCAACTAGATGGCAATTGGAGTTTAAAGAAAAAAAAGAAGACCACTAAGAGCAAAGTGTTCTGTGACAGTCTGTGTGCATCTTTGATTGCTTCCTGCCATGAAATGTCAAATCAAATTCTGCCATTCCTGCATAAAGGAAGCTGGGAGTAGACTGAGCCAGTGGTTGGCTGCCTTTTTGCCATCTGTGGAAAATTGTCACTGTTTTGTTTGCTTCCATTTATTTAAATATGTCAAAGCATGAAATTATCAAATGATACCATTTGCTATGGAATATGGCCGTATACATTCCACTTTATACACACAGACTTGCTGGAGACAAAATCCAATAGATACAAGCAAAACTTAAAAGATAAAGAAAAAGTAGAATTTCATTTTGATTAAGAACTTTTAAAAAGTTTCTATGAAATAATTTTATGATTAAACTCAGGTTACATATAAAATTTAGCTGCAAGAAAAGTAAAAGGAGGAAGATGCCCTCCTGAGTAAGGTACATGCCTGGACAATACTAATCAATCTGTTTAATTCCAGTTGAGGTGTTGAATGTTCAAAACAGAAAAATGGGGGGAAATTCATGGTACTGCAGTCTGACCTTTTAATCTAACCAAAATAATTTTAGATTTAGCATTTGTGTTTCTATCAATCCATGGTATGGATACAAGTCCTAAGGTTCAACTTCCAGTTGCCTGACCTTTCTTTTTGACCCAAATTTGATTAAAATGTTTTATTCACATAGCAAGTTTGATAAATATTTGGTGCCCTACACTTGTGGCCTTGTGTCAGACTAAGCTGAGCTTAGTAAATATCAATATAAAGAATTAAGTAATTTACAGAGCTTTTTAACAAGAAAAAATATTTTACATAGAAAATATTCCTTTTCCACCTTGCCTTGACCATTAAATCAATTTCTGTTTGAATTTGAGACAATGATTTTTTCCAGACCAGTTTCCTCATCTTTTTGATAAAAACATTTTGGTCTTCAAAGCATTTTGAAAAACATACCCCTATAAATCAGATAAAAGTTTCAGTTCAAAATGTTACCGAATTCAACAGACCGGAGGAAGGCTGGAGAGTACAGTGTATATCAACAACAATATATATTAAAACCTTGAGGTTTTGTTTAATACAGCTCCTGATTAAGTACAGGTTGTATTGTAAAACCATTTTAATTCATTTTTATCACACTTTCTGCAATACAGTGTTGTTACTATTATACATTGATTCAGTTAGACAGGAATCCTTATCTTTGTTGTAACCCCTGGTCTTCTTCAGGTGTCTGTTGCATGTGGGGATTTCTGTGCCTGGTTTTCTCTCCATACCTGATCAGCCATACCAAAATGATGATTGCCAGTTCTGATATTCCCTAGGAAGGACATCAGAATTGATAGGTATTGGAATGGGGACAACATACACCAATGAATCAAATAAAGGGTTACATTAGATATTCCCAGAAGGTTGCTCAATGTGACAGAAACACGAGGAAGGCTGGAGGGTACAGCGGCTGAAACAGTGATAAAAACAACAAAGATGAGGAAAGTGTTCCAAATGAATCAATGTATAATAGTAACAACAGCTCATCTCAGAAATTCAGACAGAAAGAACAGAGAGTACAGCAGCCAAAACATCATGATAAAGACAAAGATGAGGGAACCGGTTAAAAAAAAATCATTGTATTTTTTGAAATTTTTAGATGAAGCAATTTCACTTTTATTATTTTATTACTGGGCAAACAGTGTAAAATAAAAATAAAGAAGTAGCTTCCAATGAGACTTGAACTTGCATCTGTTGGCTCTTTATTAAGGATCCTCCAAAAATCTCTACAAAATATGCTACAAAGAATTGCACCAACAAAGTAGAAAAAGGTGCGAGTTCAAATGGCCAGATAATTCAGCAGCAGCAGCTCAACAATTATTTTGGATATCCATTATTTTTCGACCAATGAAAATGCATCTAAAATCCAAGGCTCGTGGGAGCCTACCTATTTCCGTTATAGGCAGATTGACAGACAGATTTGGTCAGTCGCAGCCTAGTGCCTGTTCGGCACGGCTGTATGACTCATATAACACACATGCATTCACAGACATTTCGAGGCAAAGTCACGGATTTATACACACATGCATACATTCACTTACACGACAAGTGTTATTCCAACTTTTTAAGAACTTTAATTCAATTGACTCTTCGTTCCAATGAACTGATGAACACTTCTCAATGCAAGATGCCTCACAATCCTTCATTCATTGTTATTTGTTCTATGAATAAATATTATATATGTTACATATGCATTCATTTATTTCATTTTGACAGAGATATGTTCTGCCATATTATCCTTTACAGTTTGTCCCTACATGTCCCTACACATCCTTCACCAAGAACTGTTTGCTCCAGCATTAAAAGAGTTTATCAACCAAAAGTGTTGTAATAAAAAGCAACAATAACAGGATGGAGTAAATCTAATAATAATATAATAGTTAAAAAATGTACCTACTATTACTAGATAGTAAAACAGTTAGTGCAGAGAATCAGAGAGGAAGGAGTGGCAGAATGATTACAGATTGTGCCCATCTTAATCCCCAAAGCTTCTATGGCTGAAGTGGTTCAGGCATCGTCCATGAAAAATGGGTTGGGTTTCCCAAAGTGTTGGATACAAGCTCAAGTCTTATTCAAAGCTACTTCCTTATTTCCAATTTCGCACTGTTTACTATTGCAGTTGAAGTGTTTATCGACCTAGAGAGTCATGATAAAAAGCAACAATAAAGCTAAATAATAAAACAATAATAGCCTTTAATATCAGAGTTTCTACATATGTTATTCATTATTGTGGTGCTCTGTGGCAGATCCCTTGAAAGATGAGAGAAAGAGAAATCAACAATGACATTTTAAGATAAAGCAATGGTTTTTTGAGGAGTTTAGGGTCTAGTCTCAAGTAGTGAAGGCAAATAAAACAGAGAAATGTGCGAGCACTGAAGGAAAAGAAAGGAGAAGTGAATAAAGGAAGTATTCATCTTCAGTTGGAGGTATTTGCAGAAGAATTAGCTGCCACAATATTCATACATACCGGATACTTTGCCATAGGGCAGTGGTTGGCAAGCTAGTCTTGCAGACCATTACTAATGTAGTGAGTTCAATCCTTACTGGGTGTCCCATACTTGTTATCTTGTGCCAGATTAAGCTAATCTTAGTAGATACCTATATAATACAAGAGTAATTGTGTTATGAACAAAACCTGGCACAGGATTTGTCCCGAAAAACAGTGCTCAGGATTCGTCCCATGACCTTAGTCCAGCGAGCTCAGGATTCGTCCTGAGATCAAACTTCAGCACGCTCAGGATTCATCCTGTGACAATGTTGAGTCTGACCTAATGACCTTGTAACATTAGTTGCGTGGACTAGGGAGATTTTTAGAACTGCCTACACTTACGCGTGTGGGACTCCACACTAAAAACGACCTTGTATCAAATTTGCCCTCATGGGGAGGCAAATAAACAAAACCTATATAATACAAGATTTTGGCACCTCGCAGTGGAGTGCTGGTTAGCAAGCTAATCTCACAAACCATTACTACTGTAGTGAGTGAAATCCTCGCTGGGTGCTCTGTAATTGTGGCCTTGTGCTAGACTAAGCTAAGCTTAGTAAATACCTATACATGAGCACAAATAGCATGGGGAAAATAAAACAAATTTTTTCTTTCACTTGAAATGTTAATAATTACTAAGCTTAATACAAGTCAAAATGGTGGCAAAATGCTGGCTAGGAAGATTGTAATGTTGCTTTAATAAGTAGAGAGGGTCTGTCAGCCATGAAAGTTAATTCAAACACTAACTATTGCTGTTAGAAGAAAAGATACAACCTAAGCCATCAAGCAGGACTATATTTGTATAATACAGATATTTGCAAAGCTTAATCTGGTATAAAGCCAAATGAGAGGAACTGCAGTAAAAAGACTGTTGTGTCAATTGATATTTACAAAGTTTAGCTTTGCATGATACATGTGTAAAATCCTGGTTTTTACCTGCACTCAAACACTAACCGATGGGAAAATGGAGCAAGCAGGCTATATAAATGTTGTATTCATTAGTTAAAATCATTTTTATGATGATTAAATCAAACATCACAGTTTAAAAAGCAGCAATCTTTTAATAACATTTTACATATTTAAATGTTAATTATAAAGACATTCATTAATTGGGAACCCATATCAGCCT
>VCCN01000462.1:5506924-5521761 GCA_006491835.1 Architeuthis dux | reverse complement strand
GTTATTAGCAAATCTAAGATTTTTATATGTAATTTCTTTCAGTAATCTTGCTGAATTGACTCACTATTCAATGTATAAATTCACATGAATTGGATAATTAAATACCTTTGTCCCAACTAATCTTAAAAGGTCATATCAGTTCATTTATACCCTATGAATTTCACTATCTGCTATATTTTGTCATGGGTCAACTTATCTTGTGCAAATATAAGCCTGAATATGAATTATGGGGGTTGATTCATACGCTGCTATATGTTGTTGGTTCTTATTTGACTTTATTACCATAACACTAATAATCAGAAACTTAGTTATCCAATAAAAATAGCCAATAACTGCAAATACAAGGTGAAAATCTACACCAAAGTATATTTTGACTAAGCTCTTGGTCATAGTAAAATCATTTATCAAATTGGTACACAATACATATTTATCATTTATCAAATTGGTACACAATACATATTTATCATTTATCAAATTGGTACACAATATATATTTATCATTTATCTAGTAGTTTACTTATCTGGTACTTCAGTGATATACAAAATCATCAATCATTGTTAACAGGATTAAAAGTTTATACCCCCCCACCCCAAACTACTTGACATCATTAATTGAACAGGTTCTGAAATGAATCGTAAAAACTGCCTGTCTATATTCTTTCATCAATTTAAATACTTTTAAAAAATTTGTTGTAATTAGTTCTATACGCACACACAAATTTGGCTAAATCTGCCCACCACTGAAAATCTTTGATATCCCCTGCCCACCACAGAAAATGCCAAATCATCTTTTCAATGGTTCTTCTTAATTTTGAAATATTTTGGTGAAAAAATTAATTCTTAGAAAATTAATTTAATATGAAACTGGGTGAAAAATTACTGAGTTTGGTCAAGCGCACGTACAAAAATGTTATCAAATCCATGGTACCCGACAGAGTGAGAAAAGTCCCAATTTACTCTTGGTCTTAACTTATTTTTTCTATTGTCAATCAAATTTAATATTTTCTGTTAGATAATCTATACGTTACAGTAAAATTGTGAAACTAGTGATTTTGTACCATCCCTAGGGATTTTGTGAAATCACTGAACATTTCACAATCAGTGTAGTAATGGTTAACAAGCTTGTGATGCTGACCATTAATACTCTATGAGTTCGATCCTCACTGGGTGCCCCTCTACTGTAGCCTTGTGTCAAACTTAGCTAAACTTAGTCTGCTTCTGTATTTACAATATATGTACAGCTTAGTTTGACACAAGGCCACAGTAGTGGGGTACTCTGTGAGGATGACCTCATTACAGTAGTAATGGTCAGCATCACAAGCTTGTTTCATTACTACACTGTGAAACTAGGGATTTCATAATTTCATAAAATTACTGAAATGTTCAGGGATATCACAAAATCCCTAGGGATTGCATGAAATGACTAGTTTCACAATCTTACTATAACATATATATTTGTATGCAAGGAGAGTTTGGGATGGACAGAATTCATCTTTAGTAGATATAATAGAAGATAAACAACTTTGTTTGATTTGACCTATTCACAAATTCCAACCACAATTTTTCTTCCTCGGTTTTCTCAACACTTTCAATGTTGTCTCAGGAACAATACTGGAAAGAAAGCAACAGAAGTCCTTGTATGTATCCCCAAACGCACACGCATACCCCCACACCCTATATATGGGAGAGTGCAGGCTACACATGTCAGGGACTTTAAAGTATACACAGGTAATAACATGTAGAGAGGAAAAAATAAAAAATAAAAACACAGTGTCAGCTTTTGTTATCTTTGTTATCTGAAAAACACACAGATGAGGAGGGCAAGGGGCTTCCAATATTTTCTTGTTATTAATTTTTACAAAAGCATAACTTTGGTTTGCTTTGTTAATATGAACTGCACTGACAAAGATGAAGTAAAGATGGCAAGGAAAAAATTATGAAAAGAAGTCTGTCTTTTCTCTATTTCTTCTCTTCCTGTCTTTTCTTCTTCCAATGTCTTGCAAAAATGCAACAGTGATTTCATCTGAATGTTCTCTAGTTCAGTGATTTCCGAAGTGTATGCTGTGGCTCCCCGCAAGGTAAGAAAGCATGAGAGAGAGAAAAAAGGTTGGGGACCGCTGCTCTAGTTGATTCCTTTTCTTTCTCACAATATACACACAAACAATAGGAGAAAAATTCAATGACATTCTTTTAAACAATCGTCATATTGTATTTTTTCCACAGCTTTTCAAGAGGTCCATTCTTTAGTTCTACAAGTGAATGTGTCAAGTGCCTTGTAAGTCTTGTTCTGTGTCTAATCTGGTCTATTTGAATAGACAGTTACACAAAAGTTGACCAAACATGCAATTTTATCTATGCCCACGTTTTTTTAAAAACCAATTTGTTGGACATTAGGGCAAATTGTAATACATCACGTAATTGGCTCCAAATACTGATATGATTAGCATTCATTGAAATGGTGAAATATTTCAAGTGTTTGTCTTTTTGAGCAGGAAATCCTGTAGACAGGATGTGACCTACAACCATTGATCCAGTTCTTAAGTAGAAATCTGCATATCTTATCTGTGTTATTTTTTGCTCCTTCTCATTGACTATGTTTTAATGTGTCAATAAATAAATAAGACACTAATTTTGCTACCATCAACTGTGTATTTGAATCTGTGCTCCAAGAACAAAAGCCTTGATTCAGCTATAGGAAAAAGTAATTTTCATGGAGTGAGAGAGATTCATCTGAGACATGTGAAATAAAAATAAAAGGACAATGATTACCGTGAAAGGTTGGCTTGTAACCTCCAGGTGCTATACTACAAAATATTACTCCTGTGACTAATAACTGAAAAGAATGAAAGAGATTATCACAAGTAATTACAAAGTAAAGCGTCCATCTCTTAAGAGAGAACTCCCAATGGAGTATGCACCCGGTGACAAAGATCCGGTTTCTGTTGAATGCGTCAACTTAGTGATCTTTGCAAGTTTCAAGTCTGGTCGAGACCAGGACTTTATTCTTACAAGTTTTTATGACCACCCCCTTGGCAAGATGCAAGTCCACCAAAAGGATATCTCCACTCTAATCACACAGCTTAGAGTGTACTCAATTAGCTGCTGAGTGCACAGGGAAATTTGTCCTAATGAAGAGTTTTCCACACTCTTCGCTCATACCGGGAATTGAACGCAGGACCTTCTGCGTGTGAGGCACATGTGCTAACCATTACATATCCGAGCGGACGATTAACATAAAACAATATAGGAAATTCTTGTAGATACATACGAGGGTGGATCAATAAGTCCAAACCCTGACACAATGTTATTATCTGAAAGTTTCATTATATAATGTTCAATCTATATGATTAATATTCACCACTGAATTAAATGCATTAACAAGGAAGGAGACTATGTCGAAAAGTTAATATTCTTTATGTGACATAGATGCTTTTCTTCATCATTAGGCTACAGACTTATTGATGTACCTATGTAAGAGTTGTGCTTTTTGTTCTGGTTGAATATCAAGCTAGTTCTGCATTACTAAAGTCAAGAAAGATAGTCATAAGTTTTTGTAAGAACTTTTGGATGGATCTGCAAGATTATGTTGCATGGATCTTGAGAAGCCAATTAATTCAAATATTTAAATTACAATCCTGTATAGGTACAAGATGGCACCTATAAAGTTTGTGTATTCATTTTATGGATCACATGTTTAGACATTATCTGGATCACATGTTTAGGTATTTTCTTAACCAATCAAGACTTCATTTTTATATAATTTCTCATTATGAAAGTTTTCTGCTAGACACCTCTAATTGGTGAATTGTAAATGAAATCAGAGTGAAAGTTTTAAAAACAAGATAAAGAATTTTTAAAAAATTTGGACGAGATTCTGTACAGGGATTGTCTAATGCGAGATACACTATCGAAAATTCCTAGAATGTATAAGCCAATATGTAGAGATCAAAGCAAAGATAATGAAAATAGTCTGACTAATTAATGAAATAATGACAACACTTCATCTGAGAATCTGAGAGAATACAGGAAGACCTGAGAGTGCACTGGTTGCTCAATCAGTAGAGCAGTTGTACAATCTACTCTATTTACTGATGGTGGTAGACTGACTGTCTAAGTAGTTGCAATGAAGAGCAACTCAAATTAGGATGAAAGAAATACTAGTCAAAAATTGATAGCAGTTGATAATACTTCATCTAATAGAAAAATTCAAGTTAATATGACTACTACTAATAACTTGTATATTTAAAAATAATCAGCTCTCAGAAAAAGAGTAGGTTTACGGGTTAGATTTGATCTTCTGCCAACCAAGGCAAGGGATAGGAGTTCATGCCTCGCCTAGAGCTTGTTCTTTATGTCCAATTAGTCTGAGTAGTCACAATGAAAAGCAACTAAAATTATGATGAAAGAAATACTACTCAAAAATTAATAATGATTAAAAATGCTTCATATAATTAAACAAGAACCATAAGTTCAACAATGCATCCACCATCCATGGTAGTAGTAGCAACAGGAGGAGGAGGAAGAGGGAGATGAGGATAATTCACCTGAAGGTCTGGGCCAAGTTTCATATAAATCCAACATGATACAGCTGAGAAAATTGATATCTAGCCTTACTAGTTGTGTGGTAGTAATAGCAGGAGGAGGAGGATGATGGTTCACCCGAAAGTCTGGACCAAGTTTCATATCAATCCAACTGAGTGAATTGATATTTAACATATTAGGGACTGACCAAAAAGTGTCTTATAGAGATGCTTAGATGCTTCTAAAAAAATCAAGATAATATTACTAAAGATGAAGATACTAGTCTGAATAATTCATGGGATAATCAACACTGATTTCGTCACCAGATGAGCCCTGATATTTACCCTGTGAATAATTTCAAGACAAAGACTTAATGCCTGTTAAGTAGCAATAAGAAATAAAGCAAAATCACTGGGTGAAAGTTTACTAACAGGATTTCAACGAGGGACACTAAATGCCTGTTTTTTATAAGATAAACAAGGATGTAGAAACTGAAAAGAGTCTAAGATAGAATTGAATTTCAAATATTAAGTGTATAAACATTGCATAGAATTACAAAAACAATTGAGGTTCTTGGTTTAAATGGTATTTGGGTCAGAATGTGAACTTGGTTCATGAAATATGTATATACACATATGCAGGTCAACAAAGCATCTGCACGCATCATCCCAATCTCCATTCGCGGAGCCAGGTCATTCATTCATGCGTGTGTTCATATATATAAACTTATATGAAATCAAATAATGGATGATTTTATATCTGACAGAATATGATAATTATAAAGGCATTTAATTAGTTGGGAACCTATATTTGCTCGGCCCTGGTGTGAACGACTGCTAAACAAGCGGGCTAAATTGTAAATGTAAATAAAGAAACAAGCGTGCCGTGCAGGGATCAAACCTGCATCCACCTTATAGCCCTATACACAGGTTCTGCTCTACCCACTGAGCTAAGGACACTTTAATGGGAGGCAGGAGCATTTTTACTGTACACTTTGCCAGTCTCTCTACTCACAAGTTCGTATTTAGGCACAAATATAATGTGGTCCCCTATGCTGACAGTATGGAATCAAATAATGGATAATTTTATATCCAACAGAATATGATAATTATAAAGGCATTTGAATTAGTTGGGAACCTATATTTGCTCTGCACTGGTGTGAATGATGGCTAAATGAGCAGCCTAAATTGTAAATGTAAATACGCAAGGGGAACGAACCCGCGTCCACATTGGAAGCAACCTTATAAGCACAGCGCTTGTTTCTTTATTTACATTTACAATTTAGGTCGCTCGTTTAGCCATCGTTCACACCAGCACCGAGCAAATATAGGTTCCCAACTAATTAAAGGCCTTTATAAGTATCATAAACTTATATATACAGACACACCTGCCTGCTTGGTGACTGAGATAAATGCATATTTCCCACTGATGCCAGTGGTTAAAGTTTAAGTCAAAGTAAAAGCCAGGATTTGGAATGCTGATTTCCACCAATCTTCCTATCCCTTTCTGTGGCCTGTCTCATGGCTGAGATAATTGTGTATTTCCCCCAGGAGCTAATTGTTGGTGTTTGAACCCAAGTATTGTAAAATGCCTCTATTTCAAATGCTGATTTACAAGGCAGATAAGACCTCTCTATTTGGAAGATTAGTGCAATACAATCTTCCGACCTCACATCCTTCCTTCATTTGGCATTGTGCTGGACTAGTTGTCTATTTCCCTCCAGTGATAGATGTTGGTGTTTGAGCCCAGGTAAAAGCCAGGATTTTCAATGCTGGTTTTCAAGGCAAGCAGTTCCTCCCCACTTGGAAGATTAGTACAACACAATTTTCCTACTTCACATCCCCTTCCTTGTTATTTTTCTTACAAGACTAAAGTTACAAAAACACTAAGGCCTGTGATAGAACCTGGGATAGTTGCATATTTCCCACTGGTGCCAGTGGCCAGTATTTCAGACCAGGTAAAAAGACCGGATTTTTAAAGACAGGTAAGGCCCTCCCCACTTGGAAGATTGGTACGCCTTCCTCTATTTCGCCACCCTTTGGCCTTGTGCCAGACTAGGCAAAGAAATTAAAGTTTTGATTCTCTACAAAGATTCACCTTGTAACAACACAAAACTTAGCAAATAAATGAACATGGTTTTCATAGGATCAATGTAGGAGACACATTGATTCTGATTGGCTGAAATCCTCTAAAAAATTAAATCTAGATGCAGTTATTATTTATTTTTATTCTTTTAAGAGAGATTGTGGTGATGAGAATAAGGGTATATCCTTAATAAAAATAGATATTTATAATATTTGTCTTTTCTAGACAACTGACTTGTTCTCAATTTTTATTTTTCCTTATTGAGAATTGAAAAGAAAAACAGGAAGGAATGTTGCTTTTGAGCCCATCAATTCCTATATAATGATCATGTGGTATCAATGATTATTTTAAAGGGCTAATTTATTATTTAAAAAATTTAAATACAAGGCCAGTCAAAAAAAGACTGACAGGTGCCTTGGCAAAGTAGACTGAAAACTATGCAAGGCAGAGGATGTTACTCAATACATAGTTGCCTCGTCAAATTTTTTTTTCATCAAATCTGTGGACCAGATTAGGGATGCATCTTAAACAGTACTCCCACCCCAGTTGGAGGGGGGAAATTATATAGCAAAGGAAAACCAAGAATAGAGGTGAAGGAATTAAAAGTTAGCCAAAAACGTCAAGAATATCAATTTTGCTTCATTCACGGTTCTCAAATCAGATACACTTTCTGAGCAAAAGATTCATTTTCTGTATTCAGCTCTGAATGAATCAGACAGAGAAAATATCTTACAACTTTAGAGAGGGTAAGAGGCTCTCTAGGCTATGCAGGCATACAAAGACAGGAAAGCAGTTAAGAGAAGACTAAAAAGAAAAGGAAGTGCTTCTTTGAAAATTTGTTTGATAATTGCAACCTGCAATTACATCTGCTTGAGTCAGACATAAAATATGGTTTAATGAAATTGGATTCTACACATTTTTAAAAGCAGATTATTTGATGTTGTTGCCAATAAGAAGCATACAACATCAAGCCAAACACACTGAAACATATATAAATAGACATAATATACACATACAGACACATAGATGCACACACATGAGCATCTATATTACACATGCATATATCATACACATACACATTACACACATGCATATATCATACACATACACGCATGCATATATCATACACAAACACATTACACACATGCATATATCATACACATACACCTTACACACATGCATATATCATACACATACGCATATTAAACACACACAAAAGCAAGAATATTTTGTAATATTCAGATTATTTGTAGTTTATCTGGATAATTGTTTAATTTAGAATTTATTACATTGGTTAATCATATATTTTAATAATTTAACACATCACCTATTACATGTACAACAACAGATACATTTAATTTTAAACAATTTAGCATGATTTCACAATAACTATCCTCTCAATTGAGATCCAAAAGTACAGGTTCTTGAACAAAGTCATAGCAAAAGAAAATGGAAAAAAAGTCTAATAACTTGGATTGTGATAGCGGTGATGACTGCTTATCCATTGGATACATGTTTAAATAACATTTTTCTTTTCACTATCTAGCTTGATCCCAATATGTGTATCTCATCCTGGAATAAAAATCCATGTGTGTACCAAATTTCAGTTCAATCCATCACAGCAGGTTTCTTTTGTCTATACAGTCTGCAGACAACCAATCTTCTTTATTTAAGATATACAGAGGAAGCCTATAATTGGGATCACTTTGGGACACGGTCTTTTAGATAACAATAACCGGCTGATAACATTAAGCAAAAGAAATAAAAATTGGAACAATTTAAATTCATTGTTATGTTATTAAATTCATTGTTATAAACAATTAATATGAAACTTAATAATAATATTAATAATACATTTTTAAGTTTTTGGAACTGGCACTGATCACCATGGCCCAGCGGTAGTGTGCTCATCTATGATTCGGTAGGCCTTGGTTCAATCTACCTCTGAGTCATATCAAAAACCTTAAAAATGGTACTCAATGCATCTCTGCTAAGCACTCAGCATACAGACTAGGATTGGCGAAACTCTTCCCGAGGCTAAGGTGTTACAGCCAAATCACATACACAGGTTCTCCTAAGATCATCAAAGTTAAGCAACATTGAGCCTGGTCAGTACCTAGATGGGTGACCATTGAGGAATACCTATTGCCATAAGCAGAACAAAGCCTTGATGGGCCTGGCAAGCTGGATTTATTTACAATTGCCAATGTGTACCTAACCCTGCAACACCCTCGATGAGGGTATAAGTAGAGAATGATGATACATACATTTGGGAATGACTGATTTTGATAACAATTAGCCATTTGATAATATTAGCCATGATTATAATAAACAGCTTCCTCTGTATATGTATATAATATTTGATTAAGAATTCACTGTGGAAATCCAAATTTCAAGAACAGGGAAAAGACTTGGAACCAATGTTTCAAAATGGTTCTACTACTTCCAAAATGGAATCAAACATTTTGTTTGAATTGGTATTTTAGGTATGACTGCACAGGTTCAACTTTGGCAGAAAGCAGATTTTTTATAGCTCTTGACAAGGATTGAACACATTTTGAATGGTTGATAAAACTATCACTGTACCACCACAAGAAGTTTTAGTGGGAATTTCTTGGGCTAAGCCAATTTTGGCAACCAACAGCATGTTAACCATTGTCCTATCACAAATACTCTTAACATGAAGAATTTAATTCAATACTTCTTGTGAAATGTATAAATCTTGACTGGTTAAGGGATGGTTGTCAAATAATGTTATACTTAGTTATACTGGTATTTATCAATTTTTATAAATATATCACTGAGTGGTTATAGTGTTTTCAGGGCTAACTTTGGTAACAGCTTTCACACCATACAGTGTAACAAAGATAGTAGAGTCAAGATTGGATAAACTGTCCATGAAACTACTTTATTACAGGGTTGTGTGCAAGCTGTCTGAATGTTACCAAAGTTATCCCTAAAAACAGAATGAAAATTAGTAACATTGCCTCATAAACATAGCACAGAATATTTTTTTTTAAATATCGAAAGAAGTATATAAAAAAAACAAAAAAACAGGTCTGGCTAGTCACTCACTACAAACCGTCACATGACCAACTTTTGGTAGCATGTCGTGTTGGGGGTGATCAATTAAAAAATTGGAAAAAGGGGTGATCAATGAATAAGTTACTTCTCTCCCATTTTGTTGTGCAGTGATAACTAAAAAAGTCTGAATTTTCAAAACACAAGTGTGAATGCTGCCGGACGCAAACTAAGGGACCAATTTAGCATGAACTTACATCGCAAATTGACCCCCACCCCCATAAAACCTATTTATGGGGTGAGTTTTCAAAAAAAGGATTTTTCTAAACATAAACAGGAGTGAATATTTAAATTTTTCACCCCTTTTGCTCTATTGGTAAGGCCTGTATGTGTGATACATACATACATAGCCAGCCAGACCAGCTTAAAAACTGAAGAAACCTATGTTGACAGTTTTGGGTGATGGTTTCTAATAGTTAGCCAGCCAGCCAGACTCACTTGAACACTGAAGGAACCTATGTTGACAGTTTTGGATGACGGTTTCTAACAGACTCTGGTAAAAATATATACTCCAATTATGATTCATAGATTGAGATAGCTCTGTACAACACTACTCCAGCAGGACTGAAAGAAACCAAGTTGTACTGTTAATATGAAGTACAAGTAGTATGCGCATATGGATATCCATACCTACAACTGGAACCATATGATACAGCCGGAAGTGGTCTGAGTGACCGAATTGTAAAATATTATGACATACAATGCTATATTGTAACTGATTCTTTTAGTTAAATTAAGCTTGGCTTGCAGCCTCCAAGTTCATACAATGTTTGTATTTATTTAACTAAAGATAAAATTCAAGCATGGAGACCACGTGAAAACCAAAGTGCTTGGTCATTGACCCTAGTTTACCAACAGCCACCAGGGATTACTGTCATTGGTGGACCATCCTCATGAACTACTTTGATTACCAGGACAGGATACCGAGCAAATACTGGGCCCTGTTACGCTGTCTGAGCTCAAGTGTTTTCGAATATATAGAAGGATGTGCAAATTTCAATGCTGCCATCTTGAAATTAGACAGCTTATTTATTAAAACCCCCAACAAGCTTTTTGCAAGGCATTTAATGGCTACCAGGTGGCAGAAGCAAGGAGAATCTCTCGACAAGTTTTTTGGGGAGTTGGAGAAATTGAAGGGAAACTGCAACTTCCCGTAGTGCGGAGGAGTGTGGCAACGAGGCAATGTGTGATGCATTCATTACTGGCATAGCCTCGCCTGCGATATAACAGCACCTCCTAGAGAACAAAACTCTGGACTTACAAATAGCTTACAACCAGGCCTCCGCATTAGACATAGCTCAGCGTAATAACGATATATACACAACTCCGGAGTCCTACATGGCTGCAGTAGTGAACCCTGGACCACCACAGGTATGTGAAAAAGATTCATTTAACCCTCCAGTTGCTCTTCATAAACCAGTTGTGGCTGCCACTTATAACATGAGACATAAATGTTTCTGTCATTTCTCCTACCATTCACATGATAGATTTCCAGCCTGCAAGGCTACTTGCAATAAATGTTCCAAGAAGCGAAATTATGCCTATGTGTGCAAGTCTAAGTCTTCATCAAGTTCAGTGGTGACAGTGGTCAGCTCTCACATACAGACCACACTTTCTAATGTACCACAAGGACTCGTTTAAGCTGCAACCCATGTAACTGTGAATGGAAAAAGGTTAAGTGCATTTCTGGATTCTTGCAGCACTGATAGTTATCTTAGAAGGAAGGAGTTGTGCGGGAACTAAAACTAAATGTTCACGCTTCCAGTAAAGATATTACTATGGCCCAGAGAACCTTAAATACTAGTTCCAATGGCTATGTTGTTGTGAACCTAACCCTTGGCCGTAATAATCAGTCATACATTGCCACACGACTTGGCGTTTTGTGGGATCTATATTCTGACTTGCATCAGAGAGTAAAATTTGAATACAGGGGACCCCTGTATTAGCAAAAATAGAAGAGCCGTCCTTTTTCCAAACTTATCTCAAAGTTGTAAACCAATTGCTGCCAAATCAAGGCATTTTGGCATGGATGATCAGGCCTTCATTGCAAAGGAAATTCATCATTTACTCTCGGAAGGCATAATTGAAGCAAGCATATCAACCCACAGACATAAGAAGCAGATGTGCGTAAATTACTCGCAGTCAACCAATATACAGAACTGGACTCTTACCCCTGGCCAAGAATAGATGAGATGGTGAGCAACCTTGCAAAATACAGAGTGGTCTACATTTGACCTTAAAAGTGCCTACTACCAGGTGTCGTTAAAGGCCAATGGATGTTTGTATCAATTCTGCAGGATTCCGTTTGGAGTCACAAATGGGGTAGCTGCCTTCCACAGGGCTATAGACGGAATAGTGAGAGAAGAAAAGCTGCACAGAGCTTTCCCATACCTTGACAATATAACTATTGCAGGACATATGCTGTTAAACCATATGTAACTCTGCAAACATCCTATATGTTTAATTAATGTTGAAATAAAAGCAAATAGGTCTGGTTAGTCACTCAATAGAAACCGTTACGGGACTATGCCGTATTGTGGTGATCAATTAGAAAATTAGAAAAAGGGGTGATCAATGAATAAGTTACTTCTCTTGCCTTTTGTTGGGCAGTGATACAAAACGTCTGAATTTTCAAAAAACCAAGCATGAATGCTGCCAGACACAAACTAATGGATCAATTTAGCATAAACTTACATTGCAAATTGAACCCCCACTAAAAACCTATTTAGGAGGGATTTTCAAAAAACAAAAAAAATCTTTTCTAGACATAATAAGAATTAAATGTTTAAATTTCCAGCCCTCTAGCTCCATTGGTGTGGCCTCTATGCATGATACATACATAGCCAGATCAACTTGAAAACTGAAGAAACCTATGTTGACAGTTTTGGTTACCGGTTTCTAATATTTACTGGTAGATTTTGTGGGTAACAATGGCATGATGATACAGGCCCATCACCAGATTTGACTCCCCTCTGATAAATGACAAAGTCATGTCTCAGCAAAATTAGTTCCAATTTCATCTTTGGATGAACCCTGATGATTCATACCCTGTCACTGCTTATCAGCCATAAAATATGTGCTTATGACAAAAAAGAAAGCAAACCAATAACTGTTTTGATAAACAAACTGACTGGAAAATGTAAATAAATAAAAACATTAACATGATCTAACAGAATGAGGTGTGAGGGGACATAAATTATCAGCATAGAAAACCAAATTGGTAAACCGAGTTCAAATATTAGGTGAGGCTGCTTATGTTCACTTTGCCCTAATGCCCTTAAGGTATGAACCCACCTCTCCTTGCATTGCCCCATGGCCAGATATCTTGACAAAGATCTCTTCATTGACATGTTATAATGGTTGAGTGAGAAGAGAGTGATTCAGTGAGCATTTAGGCAAAACGCTCTACCCTTCTTACCATTGTTACAGGCAGTACCAGCAAAAAGCTGTTACAATCATTGCCAACATTGACATTGGCCAATCACATAAATATTATTGATTTTGTGCCTGATGCAGAGAAATGTGGAGTATATACTAAGAAACTAAGAAATTAGAAAAACTAAAATAACAGGTAATTTTTACCTGGACTATAAAAACATCAATGTAAATTTAGTTAAAAGAATGAAAGTAAAGATTATATATTGCACACACAGAGGTCCAAACCCTATAGTTTAAGCTCCTTGATTCCAGAGTTTGATTAGTAAATAGTTGGGTGTTAAGGTTAGGGCTGTTGAAGGGTTAAATTACAATGTGCCATCTAAACAATGAATGACTGATCAAATTATTATACACCTACCATATCTGAAGTACCATGGATTTATAATGACTCAAACTAATAGTAAATGATAATAAAACATTTTGATCAAATTTTGGTTGGATTAAATAAGATCAGACTACAGGACTTGTTGCTGTATATGTATATATTTATCAGTACAGTAATATCATTGTACATTGATATTTGTGCTGGGTACTTGTACAACCCTATGTACATATAAAGCGTCCTGTCTCTTAAGAGACAACTCCCATTGTAGTATGGAGCCTGGTGACAAAGTCCCAGTTTCTGTTGCATGCGTCAACTTAGGGATCCTTGCAAGTCTCAAGTCCAGTCGAGACCAAGACTTTATTCCTACAAGTTTTTATGACCACCCCCTTGGCAGGATGCAAGTCCACCGAATATGTACATGTAGGTGTGTATAATTATATAGAGTTGGGTACATGGAAAGACTTATCACTTTGCTAATGTACATATGGATAGAAGCACTCATATGTATATCAGTAAGCACTCGGCACATGTTTTACCACTTATGTGTAGGCTGTAAGGCGAATTCTGCACTCACCTCATCCCTGTCAACAAATTGCTTTAACAACAACTGGTTGAGCTGACCTTTTACTTTAGAGTGTCATTCAGCTTACCACAAATCAGGCAGTACATAAGTGGAAGAGTCTGGGGGTGGGGGGGACACCCTGGGTAATATTCTTGATTCTACCTAAAATTATTGCTTGGGCAGTCTATGAACAAACAAGATTGGCCTATGCAGACTGATCCGTTTACCTTGTTAGCAAGCAGCATCATCAAAAGGCTCAGATGTCAGCCTCTGGCACTCTTTCTCTATCTTTAGCTTTTCAGGCCATCACCACAGAAATTGGTAGAGTAAGAAAAGGGAAGAAACAGGATTCCTTCTGAAACGTAATGATTACCATTCCAAAATATATGCCTTGCTGGCAGTGGGTATGGTGGGATAGGGGGCTCATTTATGTTTCAGTAACAATGTATCACACGTCTTCAATTACCAGGTGTAGGCTAGAGAGTGGTATTGAAGTTTGAGAGCTTCTCTCCCTTTTTACCAGGTTAGTGACACTCTTTATCATACCTGTCCTTAACCCTCTAGCCACAGATATGCATTACAAAGTTAATTGACACCCAACTGCAGAAACTAACCTTACACATGGTGTATGGTTGGACTATTTTCCTCATCTACATGTTCATCTGTTCACAACGTTTCAGCCATGTATCCTCCGGCCTTCATCAGGTATTCCTGGTTCTAAAATGTGTAATCACTGTTTAGAGCGCATTCTCGATTGAACTGGACACGTCACATCCATTTGTTTGTATATCCTGTATGTTTGGTGTCAATTCTGAGTTGCTTCCCT
>VCCN01000462.1:5492662-5503207 GCA_006491835.1 Architeuthis dux | reverse complement strand
TTGAAAATTTGTGGGAATATTACTGTGACTATATGTTTTTCAGAAAAGTTGTTAAAATTAGCATCTCTACAAATATTATCTACTAGCCTATGCTAGTAGATAATATTTGTAGATGATGGGTAACATTTTTATTTTGCTATGTTATGGTAACAAACCAACATATATACAGAATTTGGATCTTAAGGTAAATTCAAACCAAAAGTTACTGAGCAGAAACCATGTCAGTTTTATTGTTTTTGGTTTTTGTGTTTTAAAATTTGCATCGATAAGAGGATAAAATATATTACTGATTTTTAGCTACAAAAAGTGAGGATCACATTATATTCGCGGTTGCATTGTACTTGAGTAAATATGGTAATAAACATTAAATTAATGAAATGAAATTAAATGAATTAATAAATATTCAAATCGTTCTTCGGATGATTGAACTCCTCCTTGTTTGTGTTGTATACATTCAGCCTTCTTCAGGTGTAAAATCCGAGTGTATAGGGTAAACAGAAGTAAGGTTGGCCCTACTTGTGATACCAAACTGGTGAACAACTGTGTTTACATCATCCCTTGTAAATGTGGTATTATCTATATGGGAGAAACAGGCTGCACCCTCAAAGTCAGACTTGATGAATACAAAAAAGCCATAATCAAAGGCGAGATAGAAAAAATTGGGTATGACCGACCACATCTGGAGACAGAATAGCGACCATTTCCCTCTCTGAGAGGAAGTCCAGATTATTGACAGAGAACGATGTTGGAAGCAGCTCACATCAAAATGTTGACTAAATGCATTAGTCAGACAAGTGCGAAGTTCAACCCGATGTGGCTTCTGCTTCTCAACAGACCTAAACCCAACAAGACAAAAACACAGAAACACCCGGGCCCTGCAGTATAAAAGGTTACCCCCTTTAAAAATAAAACTTCTGCTGACCGCATCACACTCGGATTTTACACCTGAAGAAGGCCGAAGAATGGATCGGCTGAAACATTGTGTTTACAACACAAACAACAAGAAGGGGTTCAATAGTCCGAAGAACCATTTGAATATTAATGATGCTTCTCAAAACTATAGAAAAGAATTAATAAATATTTTATAATTGTAGCCCATTGGATGCTTTTTCAATCCATCCATAATTTGCTTGTCAAAGTGATCTATGATTTCCGGTGACATATTTCTTCTTTTTTTTTTTAATCACTGCTACCCACAACACAAATATTGCTGGGTTTAGGTTATTCATGTGTTGTTATCTATCTATCTATGTATCTATGTATCGCCCAGCCCTAACCGTTCATAGTAGAAACTTGAAATGTTATACACACACTCCCCTCAATGAGTAAGGAGAATGATTTTCTTTTTGTTTTTTGAAAATTCTACACCTAAATAGGTTTTTAGAAAGGGTTCATGTAATATATATATGCCATATAAGTTTATGCTAAATTGGTCACTAGTTTGTGCCCACTTGTTTTCTTAAAATTCAGACCCTTTTTAGTTTATAGTTAGATTAACTGGCACTGACAGTGACTATATATTACACAAGATGTACTTCTATTTTCATGACAGATGTAACACAAAAGTTATATATAACCTAAAAAAATGAATATCATGTTTACATACATATATTCAAAGGAAATTTATTACAAAATTCATGTATGAGACATAGGATAACTTTTATATCACCATTTATACATATATGGCCTGACGGACTCATCAATGGGTCCACAGCGTTGTCCATGTTTGACAAGCTCTCACGAGCTCAGTTTTTAAGCTAGAGCAGAAACCAGACTTCCAGACAGATCCGCAGGTACCATCCATGTTATGCTAGCAGTACCAAGCAGAGACAGAGGCCCACTATAATGCAGAGACCCACTATCATGTTTCTTGCTATAAGGATTATACCAGAATCAAGAAAAAGGAACCTGAGTACAAAGAGCATGATGAAGAAACAGATGGTGATGAAATGTATAAAAGGATTGCAAGGGAAGCCTATAAAGACCTTTTTTTCAAGTATATCAGAACTGATATCATACTCAACAAGATGATTGTACAAGTAACTTCTTTGGTCATGAAACTTGAATCTTTCATGCTATCTGGTGGGAGTTACACTCCTGCAAGATTCTACTAGGAGGTACATGCATAGGAAACTTGAATCTGAGCTAGGCAATTCAGTAGATATATTTCCAGATGACAAAGGAAAATTGTTGATGGTTCCTGAAAGTCTATCATTAAGATGATGCTGTCTTGGAAAATCAAACTCTACAGCGGGAACTCAAAGTTTGGAGGGAAAAGTCAACCAATTTCAACAAGATAATAGATCAGACTTCATCACATATCAATGATTAGACAGGAGATGACTGTGACTCCCTGGCCATTCCATTCATTGGATGCAAAAGATAGTGCTTATATCTCCATACCAGATCAACTGGAATGGCTTCTTGTTGAACTGGTCACTGGAAATCCTGACACCAAGATTCAAACATAGAGGGTCACTGCTCTGGTTCAGTCATTTAGTCAGGACATAATATATGCTGTGACATGTGGTCAACATAAACCACCAAAGCAACATTTACTTCCTTATGCAGTAAAAACACTGACGGGTAACACTGAGCTCATCCATACACTGAACAAGCTTGGGCATGGGGGTGTCTTACTCCCAACTTGAAGAGAAAGACACTGCTCTGTGTCTCCAAAAGTACTTCCAGCCTCCATTAAGCCTCATGTCTTCACCAATCTTGCATGGGACAATGTCGATAGAATTAAAGAAACTCTCACTGGAAACGGTACATCACAAAATCAATGGCATAGTGGTACCACATTGGCCAAGAACTGAGCTTCAACACATTGAGAAACTGAAGCAGTCACCATTATTGACCAAGAACTGGAAGTATATGTAGCAGGTGCATGTGTGGGTACACACAGCCTCTCCCAACCAGGGAACACCGTGTCCAGGAAATCAAGGAAGCTGCTTTTCTTGCCTGCAAGAATCTAGTGTGGACACTTGCAAGGCAAACAGATCCAGAGAATTAAACAATCCCAAGCTGGACTGGTTTTACTATCAGCACCAGAGAACAAGAACCAATCTTACAAGATATTGTTGGGTATCGGCCAACCATCAATTCACCAGCCACAGTGTCTGAAATCCTGAACCAATCAGAACTAATCATGAAGGAACTGCATTTAGAAAGAATTGTGGTAGTCATGGATCAAGCACTGTATGCCGAGCCACCTAAATTACCTGGAAGCACAAAGAGTTCTTCTCCAACATTCTTCTCAGAAAGGGGGCATTCCATATGTAATGTCTTATCTATCCTAGGAAAGCAATTTTGAGATGCAGGTCTAAAGGATATATGCATAGAGGCTGGAATCATGGCAGAGGGGTCCCTCAATGGAGTCTTTGATAGTAAATACTACAATCATGCTGTTCACAAGGACATCTATGATACACTGATTAGACTCATATGGGTTGAGGACAAGGTTCCAGAGAGGAGTGGGATAATCAAATTATTCTTAGACAATGTAAAAGACATGGCCAGTAATTTGAACCAACAGAAGTTGAATAATCTGCTGCAAAGTCTACTTTTAACTGAGCTGACAACCCTGTCGACAGACTTTCTGGAACACCTCTGGATGTCATATATTGACATGTTAGAGGGGTAGTACTTGGCCTTCTGTGTGCCTCTTGTGATGGGTACTGGGAGTTTCACCTCCATGCTATAAGAACCATGATCCCATGGGGCTTTCCCCATGATAAGATGAATTATGCCAGGTACCTGTACCTTTACTTTTCTCAGATGATGAACCTCCCAGAGAAGAATCCTTTTGAGTATGATGGAATGAACTTGGTCCAAAGAGTGAAAGGTGGTCAAGTTACTTTCAGAGATGTTGCCACAACAATTCTGGGTATGGCACTGTAATGTTGTCTGATGTTAGTTCCTTTATTGTTTGTTGTTTGTATGTTCTTATCTGTTTAGCTGTGTTTAGTTTGAATGCATTTGGTTCACAACTGTATTTAGCTGTGTTTAAGAAGGAAAAAAAGTGAAAAGAAACAAAGACACATGTTTGCAGGGCAATTGCCTGGACCAGAGAGACCTTCCCAGTTCCCACTTCCAGGCTGTTTCCGGTACTGGAACAGGGCTCGTTATATGGGGGCTGATGGGTAGGTTTGTGTTTATTGACGGAAACATATACATAAACATTACAGACTCTCATGGAAGGCAGTCAGAATAGCAGAATAGATGTTGTGTTCAACACATACACAGAAAACTCTATCAAAAATAGTAAAAGATCTCTACAGGGTGAAGAGACTGGTCATGAGTCATGACAAGATGTCTTTAGTATTCTGTGACAAGATTGGGGCCCTATTGTTCCAGAAGTGTGGCACTAGAACCCACACAGAGCTTGTAGACATCATGACGGTTGCTACCACTGTTGGTATGGAGGTTTGTAGGGCTCTAATCAGGTTGCACACATATACAGGATGCAACACTGTAAGCGCTTTAGCAGGCAAAGGGAAGACAAATGCCCTAAAACTTCTGACCAGCAACAGGGAAACTCAGGACACATTCTTAGAGTTGGGTCAGGAATAGGACCTCTTCCCAGAACTGATTGACAAACTAGAGGCATTTACATGTCTTCTGCATGCCCCAAAAGCATCAACCAACAAGGTCAATGAGCTCAGGTATAACCTTTTCTGTGCCAAAAAAGATGAAATCGAAAGTCATCAACTCCGACCATGCAAGAACTGCTTAATAAAACATGCACAGCAAGCCAACTATCAGGATGGTGTTTGAAGAAGGATCCACAAGTGCCAAACCCTGTTGGCAGAAGATGGAAGATGGAGAGAGAAGAGGAAGCTGAACAGTTAATGGTGTACTGGATGGAAGACCAGCCAGCACCTGGTGCAGTTCTGGATCTACTGGCCTGTAACTGTCATAGAAAATGTTCACTCCCAAGATGAATGTGTGTTGCAAATGGCCTTAGGTGTACTCACATCTGTAGACTGACAAACTGTGAGAACCAGGTATCCACCTCAGAGAGTGTGGAAAGTTGTTGAATAAGTGGAAGACATGAAAGACAAAAAATTACTATGATTATTAGGTTATGAAAGTATGTAAAATTAAGTATGGAAAGCAGTCTTTGATTAAATATATTCATTTTGCAACCAAATGGAGGCCTAGGTTATGGCTGTGTTGAACCCCACATTTAAATCATTTTTAGAAACTGTCAACCAAAACTGTCACTAAAACTGTCAACATAGGTTTCTTCAGTTTTCAAGTTGGTCTGGCTGGCTATGTATATATGTAAAACGCATATAGGCTACACCAATGGAGATAGAGAGCTGAAATTTAAACATTTACTCCTTATTATGTCTAGAGAAAAAGAAAAAAAATTTTTTAATTCCCTACCAAAATAGGTTTTTAGTAGGGGGTGCATTTTGTAATGTAAGTTTATGCTAAATTGATCCCTTTCTTTTTATGTCCGGCAGCATTCACACTTGTTTTTTGAAAATTCAGATGTTTTTAGTGATCAATGTCCAACAAGAGAAGTAATTTATTCATTAATCACCGCTTTTTCCAATTTTTTAATTGGTCACCCCCAACAAGGCATGATGCCAAGTGATGTTAGTCATGTCACAGTTTCTATTGAATGACTAACCAGACCTGTTATTATTAAGTGCCTAAGTAGCCCAAGTTGTGGATTACCTGTGTTCATTCATAAAATCCATAAAAATCTGTACAATTGAGAAATTACAGGTATCTTGTTCAGAAACCTGCCATTATACACTTATTGATATAATTCTAGGAGTATATCCTTCAGCAACAATATGGAAAATATCATGATATTGATAAAAAAACAAGAAATCACCCCAAATTAGATTTTTTACCTCTTGGGGGTGGGGTAACATTTTCTCCTGTACTGATGTTAATATAGAATTTTTTTAAATAGTAATTAATTATTTGAATTTCTGATGTGATTATATTTGTCCTATGATTTTTATTGACTTTTCCCAATTTGCAATGTAAGTTTATGCTAAATTGATCCTTTAGTTTGTATCCGGCAGCATTCATGCTTGTTTTTTGAAAATTCAGACTTTTTAGTGATCACTGCCCAACAAAATGTGAGAAAAGTAACCTATTCATTGATCATCCCTTTTTCCAATTATTTAATTGATCACCCCCAACACAGCATGCTGCCAAATGACATTGGTCACTTGGCAGTTTTTAATGAATGACTAACCAGACCGGTTTCTATTAATAATTACTAATGTTAACTTAGTCTGGCACAAAGCCACAAATGTGAGGCACCCAGTGAAGATCAAATTCTCTACAGTAATAATGGTCTGCAAGACTAGTTTGTGAGACTATGTTGAGGCACCCCCTTATCGTTTTGGTATGTATGGTTAGATTCTGTTTTTCAGTCTAACCTGAGAATTTCTATTATTAGTACAAAACTTACATTCAAAAGTTTCAAAATATAACTCTAGGTAAGAAAGAGATTTAAAGTTCAACATATATGTTAACCTGTGTTTTACCAAATGTACTGTCTGTTAACACATATACTATTTCTCACAACACCTGCAATCGAGATTTTTGGGGGGGGTTAGGATGTTATCCTCCTTTCTCCATTTCAACTGTTCTGGCAACTCTTAGAAAAATCTGCTAACACAGAATTAGGCAGAAGTTAGTTCCACTTCATGTTATGAGTACCATTCTTAAAGCATTGGTACCTCTTCATCTTTTGGGGTCTTCCTGTAAGACATAACTTTTTCCTGCTACACTGCCAGTACCTACTCTCCTCTCTAATTCCATCTTTCTCATATCTTTATATTTCCATCTTTTCGTTGCTATATTCATAGACATTTCTATATACATGTATTTGTATAGGTTCTTGCAAACAGGTGTATGGTTATCCACCAGTTCTTCACATTAATCAGCTGGATCCCATATACCACTTTTTCCTGAATGACTTTTGCTGTATGGGTAACTTCAGAAGAGCCAGGTGTCTGACACTGCACAACTAAGTTAGAAAAGGACAATGAAGATGTTTGGTCAGAACTGCAGAAAAGGGAATGTTCAAAGTAAAGAGAAATCTCCCATATGTATTGCATACATCTGAGGAAGGTTTAAGAGCCCGTCAGCTGTAATATTGTAAGGAAAATTAGGATATTAATCTGTACTACATATTGTTTGTACTTGAATGTACTTCTAAAATCTTTCATGTGTTACTGACTATGAAGGATAGGATGAAAAGACTAAAACTAGAAAACCATATTGAAAAGACTGGAGATCTGATTACAACAATAAATTCTTTATCATTCTTAACATATGGTTGTATACCTCTGTCAATGAAGTTGGAGAGGTATATGTATTTAGTCATGTCTTTCCGTCTGTTCATCTCTCCGTACAATATCTCCAAAAGTACTTAATCGATTTCTATGAAATTTTGTGGAAGGGTGGGCAATGGGGTAAGGAAGAGGTTTTTAATTTTTGGGATTGAGAGATATTTTCCATTTTTTTCCCAATACATTTATGTATATGCTCACGACTGTCCACACAATATCTCCATTTTGAGCAGATCCATGCACAATTACCTCCTCTATGTCGTAGTTATATGTCCAAACCACATAATATCGACATTTCATGTCTGTCCACACAATATCTCCAAAAGTTCTCAATCAGTTAAATCCTAAGTTTTGGCATAAATAGGGGTTATTCAGTGTGAATAATATGTTACTAAGTTGGTCTGTTGATTCTTTCAAGGGTTGTGATGTCATTGAATAAAGAAAAGTGATTAACACCTACCATGTCATCAACAAAATAGCTCAGTTAGGAGACAAGATCTTAAGGTCCCCAGTTCAATCCTCGGCATTGAAAATTAGCAAGTCTTTTTGTTGTATTCAAAATCTCTTTTCTAAGGCAACAGTAATTGTCACATCAATCAGAAAAATGGATCTTATAGAATAAAGATTAAATCACTAACTTAAAGAATTTTTTAAAAAAAATTGTTAAATCTGGTCTTTTGTGTCTGACTAAAGTGTAGAATCAGTTTTTGCTTTGATCATCAGTAAACCGGCTCTTTCCACAGTTTTTATGCACATGGTTTTTAAAATTTCCTTACTTAAGAGGTATAAATATTAATTCAACATGAAGCTAAAATTTCTTTAAGTATCAATAAAAAAGGTCATTCTATTTTTTCTTGCAAAATCTACAATGTGTATATGGCTTGAATGTCTATTAAAAGGTTAATCTGATCTAAACCTTAAAATGATGCACATCAAAGACTAAGTAAAATCTCTTCATTGGCTTTAGAAATCAGGAATATTTGACAATTGGATTTGTTTTTAATTAGCTTGCTTTGAGATTCTGGAATGGAATATTTAGTACTATTACTATCGGTAGGTAGTCAATACAATTTAAAATTGAGTCAGAAAAAATAATGATTGTAGAAAAATTAGAAATGAGATTAGCACCTAATCATGACATCTTTGCCCCCGCGGTATGAGATGAGAGATTTCATATGTGGCCACTTCTTTATTTCAAGTAGATATTTACTAAGTTGGTCTTAGTATAGCATAGTAAGACACTCACTGAGAATTAAACTCACTACACTAGCAATAGTCTACAGAACAAGTTTATTAACCATCACTCTTTGACTGGCACTATGTAAATATTTAATAAGTTGAGTTTAGTCCAGCATAAGGCCACAACTGAGAGGCACCCAGTGAGGAATGAACTCACAAACAATGGCTTGAGAGACTGGTTGATGTCAAGCTCCCTTTTATCCACAGGAAGAAGCAATACTTTTTGGCACTTTGGTGTAAGTTTTTGAGCTAGTAATAAAATACCTATTGTGTGATGAATATATTTATGGAGAGCCTTGAAACATATCTTGTAATCTACAAGAATTATTCTATTTCCAAAAATCATTTAACCCTTGTATTCAAACAAGGATCCACTTAATTCTCTTGCCATACCAATTTCTCCAGTCGATATAATTTCGAACTTCTAAAAGTTTTATTGTATTATGCAAGCTTTTTGTATTCTCCTTTAATGAAAAACTGGTTCATTCTTCTACCATCAACAAACATCAATTTCTGAAATGCCACACTTCTCTTGCCAATGTTCCTGCTTATTAGAATTCCAAGAGTGAAAGAGTTCTGAAGAAAATGTCTGGCAAGCCTCCAAAAACTTGGACATCCACAAGACAGATGGCAATATTTTTGCTTAGAGACAACTTATGTTAAGAGAAAACTGTTTGATATCTAACCTCATTTTGGGCTTTCTTTTTCAGGCTACAAGGAACGTGTGTAATGACTTGAAGGCATACAATGTGAGAATATTCATAATATGTCTATTATAAATATAATGTGTATATATAATCTTTCTAACAAAAACAAAATGGATGAAGATAACTCTTGAAAAAACATACTTGCAGGTTATCAATCTTGTTGGTTAATTGACTATTTTAAGAGTTTTCTTTATTCTTTGTACAAAGATATATACATATATACAGGGTGTCCCGTAATTATCTCCTTTCTGTACATGTTGTAAGGGGAGTAACTTTGTATTGACTAGGCTTGATCATGGAGAAATTGAACATTGCTTTTAGGTGCCTAGTCAATACAAAGTTACTCCCCTTACAACGTGTACAGAAAGGAGATAATTATGGGAGACCCAGTATTTGTGCTGGCCCCTGTCAAGGTTGACAAGTGGTGTGAGAACGTTTTAAACTCATTACTGCCTGGGTAGTAGTTATTGGAGAGTGATTTGCCCCCCAGTGCTTGCTCACCCACTTTTCTATGTCAACCACTATTGCATGTAATAATATTTTTTGTCAAGATATCTTGCAATTGGACTGAGTGCAGTGATGTGGATTCATACTTTTCACAAGGCTATTCATGCTAAGTGAACAGAAGCAGTCTCAGCTGACTGTCGATGGGACTGTGCACTGGGACATAGCACATATCTTTGGAGAAAAGTATGAATCTAAGTGAACGTAAGCAGCCTTAGTTGAAATTCAAACCCATAGTCCGGGGCCCAGCAGTGCCTACCGTGCATCCCCCATGATCCTACATCTAGGGTACCAAAATGTTCCTTAGGATGTTTTCAGAAAAAAGATGTTCCAAGAAAAGAGTTGGGAAGAACTACCTCATTTGCATGAAACAAAATGACCGCCAGCACACACACCAAAAAACAGAATTTCATATCTTGTCTCCTAGTTGACATATCTGAGTACTTTAAAACGCTAAATCATGGTTTTCAGGCATGAGGAATTCCAAAATACACTAATTAATTTATAGGTATTTCAGTATTTTACAAGGAAATTTCAAGTATACTTTATAGGCCAAATTGTGGATTTAATTCATGACGGAAATATATACATATATAGAAAGAGAATTTTATCAGCTTTCCAATTTGTATCTGTTGGACTTAAAAAGTTATAGCCCAAAATGTGAAGCTAAGTATTCAGCATTTTACAAAGAAAATTTCAAGTTCACAGTCAAAAGTCCATGGATCGTCATCATCATCAGTCATTATAAGTCCACTGCTGGACAA
>VCCN01000462.1:5474104-5490459 GCA_006491835.1 Architeuthis dux | reverse complement strand
TATATATATATATATATAATGGCCTGTTTGTTGGCCAAGGTAGTTGTTCATTTCTCCATCAGAGCCGTTGGTCAGTGTACAAGCTTAGGTAAAAAGCCTGGATTTCAAATGATTTTCAAGGCAGGTATGACTTCCATACTTCCAAGACTGGTGCAAAAACAACTTTTTACTCCCTCATCATTTACCTATTGATTTTGCCATGTGCCAAACTGAGCTAAGCTTTAAATTATATATATTTACATTATATCAGTTTTGGGAACTAGGTAAAGGGTAGGGCTGGATTTTGGGAACTAGGTATAGGGTAATGTCTCTATTAGTAGACATTGAACATACAAAAAATCTGGAAATGAGAAGTAGGTATACACCATACCTCCTCGTACACCACATTTCTACCACTGATTTACATATACACTCACACATCTGGAACAACATTTTGAGAACAGATGTTGAATTCTGGTTGTCCTTAGAAAAGGCAGAACTCTTATTTTACTCTTTCTCATCATTTAATTTGCCTATTGTTTTGTCACTAGCATTCCATGATGGTATTAAAGAAAAACTGAGTAACAGAACGAGTATTTGAGTAATGCACTTACCCATAATTACCTTACTTGCAAGGCAGTGGCATCAAAATTGCTGCTATGTCTATTGTCAGCCTTGACAGATGGAAGTCAGTGATTATATATAATACAAATTTGACTAAAGACTGAAGACAAGCAATGTTTTTTATAATTTTTTAAAGTTAACTTTTCTTGTTTATGTACAAGAGAACACATGTCTGGATTCAATGAGTATAAGTATTGTCCAAAATGTGTGCATAGACATAGCCAGGTTTATCTAAAATATAACTTAATACAACCTTTTGAAAAATTATGTAAATATGTATATTTATGAAACAATATAATTCAATCATGAAAATAAAAAGAAAAATAAGTAAAAACCCCCAAAACAATGTCCTTTATGAAGTCTCCAGCATTATTTCATAATCTGTCATAAAACCCCAGTCTACTTCAATAAATTGCTTTACATTTGGATTCTGAGGCAATAAAATGAAGTATGACTATTGAAATCATTCAATGAATTACTTATAAGCATATCAAATGGCTCAGACAAATTTACTGTCTGTTAACATCATTCACAAGAAATCCTCTCTCTCAGCACCAAGAAAGTTTAATGAGATCAACTGAAGCTCCATCTTAATTATTTATACAATGAAATTTGAGTATTTTCAAGACTAAACATCTTACGTATTTTTTTCTATCTTAATAAAAGGCAAAAATTTTAAATCAAGTAATTTACAAAGAGTTGAGGTTTGACAGCAAATGCACTTGCTTATTTTGTTAGAAAAAACAAAAACAAAAAAGCACCTTTAAATGCTACTGCTGGTATTTTAGAACACCCACATTGAGAGATAGAAAGATGAATACAGAGTGAGAGAGAAAAGAAACAAAGACAGACAGGGTGAGAGAGAGAGAGAGAGAGAGAGAGAGAGAGAGAGAGAGAGAAGAAAAGAAACAAAGACAGACAGAGTGAGAAGAGAAACAAAGACAGAGTGAGAGAGAGAGAAAAGAAATACAGACAGAGAATTTTACTAAATTCAGGAGTCTGCTTCATGGCTGAGATAATTGTATATTTCTCATTGGTGCCAGATGTTGGTGTTCAAGCCCAAGCCAGAATGTTGAATATTCATTTTCAAAGTTGGTAGACCTTTCCTACTAGGAGAATTGGTGCAACACCCTTATTTCTCTCCATATGGCTTTGTGTGAAACATAGTAAAGTTGAGTAAGTAAATATCTATAACATATAATGATCACCATTGCACGATTAAAATGTTTCTTTTTAGAGATTTGTTAAAGTCCCTTCATCTCCGATTTTGAGAAGCATTAATATTCAATAAATTGGAGTGTATGAAGAAGATTAGGATAGTCTGAAGACAATTACAGATACAAGTTTAATAGTCTGACTTTATTGAACCTTTTTTTTTTAAATCAAGCCAAATTTACTACTTATTATAAACCGTCAACCAAATCTGTCTAGAAAAAAAAAGTTTTTTTATTTTTTGAAAATTCCCCCCTTAAATAGATTTTTTGAACATTTGCAATTGGTCACTTAGTCTTTGTCTAGCAGCATTCACACTTGTTTTTTGAAAATTCTGACTTTTTCAGTGATCACTGTCCAAGAAAAGGTGAGAGAAGTAACCTATTAATTGATTAATTTTGTTTTAATTGATCACCCCAACACAACAAGCTGCCAAAAGACATTAGTCACCTGACGGTTTCTGTTGAGTGACTAACCAGACCTATTGGTGTTTTTATCAATCCATGATACAGGTTCAAGTCCAGCAGTCTCACCTCTTAATCTGACCAAAACATTTTATTCTCATTTCCTATTTGTCTGTGTTTCTATCAATCCATTCTACAGGTACAGGTCCTGTTGTCCAATCTTTTAAATCAGATCAAAACTTCATCAAAACGTTTTATTAAAATTTATTTCCTATTTGTGTTTGTTACTATCAATCCATGTTGAGTTGTTACCTAATAATCTAACCCTGTGACCCCTGTGAGGGTGTATCATTTATCACCTACACTTTTCACTAAATAATTATTTATACATGCTTATATTAATATGTGCATGCATGTGTGTGTGTGTATAAAAATATACAGCAGTGAGGGTCATAATCTGTTCATAACTTCATTGCAAAACAAATCGCAATGTTGTCCTGTCATGGAGAAAGAGCATTAATATATGAATACCCACCCGACCTACTTTAGGTAGCATTAAATTAAATTTGAAGCAGAATAAAATTTACAAATTCTTTCTATCCATCATATTACCATGGTTACAAACAAAATTTGTTTTCAAACCAGCTAAAAATATTTAGTAAAAAGTCATTCACTGGCAAGGTTAGGGATAAATTACTCAAAGCTATATTTTAAAATCTCTGATGTATCAGAATAGATACTGCTACGAGTTCATTCCAACAGTAAATTTGGCATTTTAAAAAACACTATGTCAGTAGTTTATATTTAGACCAGCTTGGTTGGTGAGAGAGTTATATATTTCCCAAAGGCCCCAGTGGTCAATGTTTGAGTTGATTTACAAAGCAAGCAAGCCCGCCATACTTGGCGTGGCAGAACACAATTTTTCTATCCCCACTGGCCTTGTGCCAGACTAAGCTAAGCTTAGTTAATGAGACATACTACATATAATTGAGGTCAGTTTTCATTATCTGAGGTAAATTTTCTGCTTTCAAGTGACAGAGTTGTCTTACTTTGGGCATTTTGACAATCCATTTTTCCTGGATTCAAATTAATTTCTGGGGAAATCATGGAAGTCAAAATTGTAAAGTAATTAAAAGAATTAGTCACCATCTTCAATTAGAAGATTAGTGTGATAATCATTTGGCCATAACAGACACAATTTTGGATCTTAAGCATCATTATCACTAACCCAGGGTGCCCCAGCAATACTAGTTTGTTAACTATTATTCTAAGATAAATGCCCAAAAGAGCTATTATTTGATCATTATGAATCATAACCGTGGTTTACTGTGTAATATTTAGTTTCTCACTTGGTTTTCTACATTTACACTCTTTTGAGCAATTATGACATTTTTTCGAGTTCTTTATTAGAAACCATCAACCAAAACTGTCAACATAGGTTTCTTCAGTTTTTAAGTTGATCTGGCTGGCTAAATATGCATCACATATACAGGCCACACCAATAGAGCTAGAGGGCTGAAAATTTAAACATTTACTCCTTAGTATGTCTAGAAAAATGTTTTGTTTTTTTAACCCCACCCCCAAATAGGTTTTCAGTAGGGTGGTCAATTTACAATGCAAGTTCATGCTAAATTGGTCCATTAGTTTGTGTCCGGCAGCATTCACGCTTGTTTTTTTAAAGTTTAGACTTTTTAGTGATCACTACCAGCAAAAGTCGAGAGAAGTAACTTATTCATTAATCACCTCTTTTTCCAATCTTTTAATTGATCATCCCTAACATGGTATGCTGCCAAAATACGGCCACATGACGGTTTCTATTGAGTGACTAGCCAGACCTGTCTATTGTTTTGACATCATTCTAGAGGAGACAGTGTACTTACTTCCTTCTCCTTTCATTCATGGTTAAGAAAAATTAAAAAGATTAATATTAAAGGAAAAGAGGTGTAAACATTTGATAGAATAAAACAGCTGAACAAAAATGTGTCAAACATACATCATGATGAACAATCAACACAGTGGGAAAGTCACTGAAGGGGCCCTAAATAACAATTTGATTAAAAAATATATATATTAATAGGTAGGAAATAAAATGATAGATAAAATAATAAAGGAACCAAAACAGAAATTCATTTGGGGATCAGGTTGCTGTTTTATCAACGACTTTTTGGGAAAATAGATTCACGTGTAGAAAATGAGGGTAAATGAAAAAGGGTCTGCAGAACCGATTTTCTTATTTTGTTTGCAAATATTTTGATTATAACAATCTTATTAGAAGATCACGTTATGTATCCAAGACATCTGGCCGATGGTTGGCTGGCTGAACTTAATCTTGCGCAATAATGAGGCCAGTTGGTTTTCCAGCATACATAATGTTATAAGCAGCTGATATTGCTGTGCATGCATATATATCTCAGATATCCAACTGGGTTTTATGCTTCATAAGTTGATGAGAGAGATATTTAAGATTGCTCATTGAATACTCAAGGCTATGCATATCAATGAACAAGGGTGTACATTGATATAGTACAGATATTTACGCAGTTCAGTTTGACACAAGGCAATGGTGGGAGAGAGATTGAAGTAGAAAGAGTGTATTGTGCTGATCTTGCAAGTGAAGAGAGCCTAGTAGCATTGAAAATTAAAATTTGAAGTATCGGTAGTCCCTGAGTTACGACATACACAAGTTATGACGATGCTCACTTACAACCGTTGTCAGATGATCAAGTATATGTGTACAAAGGATATTATTTTGGTTGGAAGTCTACAAGATAATGGATGTGCAGTCATTTGCATGCACGCCAGAGATTCCTGGCCTTATCTAGGCTTACTTTGTTTAACAACTACTTAATAGCGATATGCTTTAAATAGTGGTCAGCTTTTATATTTGCATCTCTGGCATAAAGAGCATCAGTAGGCACCTTTTTGATGACAAGGCGATATGTGTCAATAAAAAAAGCCTGAAAACTTGAAATATGTTAATTATATTGAAAACAAAGAAAAAACAGATTTTTTAAGACGCTGATGTTAAATGATACTACTACTACAACTCACGGCAGGAGGAATTGGACTTATGTCAGAACTGACATACGACGAGGTGGTCGGAGCAGAACCCTGTTGTAACTCAAGGACTACCTGTACTGGCTTTTTTATCTGGGTTTGAACATTCACCACTGATGCTGGTGAGGAATCCACAACTATCTCAACCACAAAGGAAGGCTAATCTTCCTTCTATGTAACTCTGCAGAAGATTAATCTAATCCATACAGACATAGACACACACATACACACATCCAGCTATACATGTGTTTTATGTTTTTCATGCTTTTGTAGGTTTTGGGGTAAATTAGTTCTGGCCAATACATTTTCTTATAACTTCATTCAGGGATATTTATTAAAAAGTTCAAGCCTGCATTTGGATACACATATATAAACACATACTAACTTCAAAATCCAAAGGAATTTTGCTAATAGATTTGCATCCATTATGCAAATAAACTGGTGATGTCAAAACAGTTATTATTCTTATTTTGTGCTGTTTGCTCTAGCTGATAAAAATGTTATTGATCCAGAGTGGTGTGATAAAAAGCAACAATAATAAGATGGAATAAAACTAGTTATAAAATAGTAAAAATGCTTCATCTAAAAATAAAAAAAACAACCAATATTACTAGATAGTAAAACAAAGATGTTGTAAAGAATTGGAGAGGAAGGGGTGGCAGAATTACTACTATTTGTGCTCTGCTTAATCACTGAAGCTTCAGTTATTATTAGACAAGCAGGGATACCCAGCATTGCCCGGGGGAGAAATAACTTCAAATATAAACAAACAGGAAAAATCTCTTTAATATCTTTCTTCTTACACAACAAATGAGAAAAAACAATTATTTACACTATTAACACATGATAAAATAGCTGTTACTGAAAAAATATTCTGATGTACAAGGTAGAACAAATGATGTACTCCCTTAGTTAGACAGGGCTTCTGGATACACATTAGTACTTCTCACATTGGGAACCAGTATGAAACGGTTGTTCAGGGATCCAACCCTAGAACAACAAATATAGGGATGGCCATGGGAAAAGCATGGAGAAGTCAGGTTAAGGCCAGCAATCTTGAGAGATTGTCCTTGTGCCCTGTTACAATTTTAGAATTTTTGTCTGAAAACGTTTTTCAGGGTTATACAACTTTTTACACCATTTATCCTATCATTTTCTACCCAAGTTAATCCCACATTTCAATTTACATCCAGGAATATAATTGTTTGGCTGCAATATGGCTAAAACAAGCTATTTTAATCCAAAATTGACCCTTGTTGACCTCCAATGACCCTGGAAGTCAGGACCACCTATCCTATCATCTTTTTCTGTGCAGGTTGATCCCACATACTGATTTACCTTGAAGAATGTAATTGTTTGGCTGCAAAATGGCTGAAAAATGTTATGACAAGAAATTACCTCAGAGGTCAAACTCACATTGTTTATTACCTTTGCTGTGAAAAGATTAACCCTTATGTCATTTTCATCCTTGGTGCAAAATTGTGACCAACAACCTTAAAAATTGGCTAGAAATGACCTCTGCTGACCTCAAATGATCTCAGAGGTCAACCACACATAGCCTATGTCACAAGTTTTAGGGAGTCTTCCTGCCAAATATTAGGTCAATGGGCCTTGTAGTTTTAGCTTGAATAAGGCACGGACAAATAAATAAAAAGGCAGAAGGCTCAAATATTAGTATAGATGGTTCAGAAAGTTATATTCAATGTGAGTTTCAAAGATGAAAAGGGCAGAAGGCATCTTGATATAGCGGCAAATGATCAATTAAAAGAATTAGCCTATGTCACAAGTTGATGTTTAGTGAGTCTTCCTGCCAAATATTAGGTCAATGGGCCTTGTAGTTTTAGCTTGAAAGAGGCATGGACAAATAAATAAATAAAAAAGCAGAAGGTTCAAATATTAGTATAGATTGTTCAGAAAATTATATTCAATATTTCTCTAGTGTACACATCTATGTTGTAAGTTTAACTCTTATTCTATAGATTTTCGATGCTTTTTACTTTCACAGATAACATGCATGTACAATTGCCCCAGATTTAAGATTTACATACAGTTTCTTGGTGTGAGTTTCAACTTGGCCACAATGCCTCTCAGACAGACAGATAGTGTAAAGGTAGTACAAAAAATACAGTTCATTGTTGGTTTCTGAAATGGAGATGTGAGTCTCTAAGATGAAGAGGGCAGAAGGCATCTTGACATAGCTGCAAATGACCAATTGAAAGAATTAGTGAAAGAGAGTTCTTGCTGAACCATTCAAGAAATGGCCCTGAAATCAAAAGTTTTAATTTTAACAATTTCAGAACATTTGAAGCAAATTGGAAAAGTAGAGAAACTTGACAAGTAGAGCCACTTGAACTCACTGAAAATCAGAAAAATCACCTGTATGTTGGTTGTGTAGAACGACACTTGCTCATTGCGAAAAGTCACAAAGTGGGACGTAAAAAAGTAGCACAACAGGGCCTGGGGAAACAATAACACAACTGGAACATAACACAACGCCAGTATCTCATGTCGTCACGATGACGGAACAAAACCTTGCAAGGTACTCTTCCAATGCCTCTGTTGTTGGGTACAAAGTTTCTCTCCCTCTCCTTCCTTCTTCACCTCTTAACACCTCATTCTTAAAGTGCAACTAGCTGAGATGGTCTCAACTAACGTGTCTGCACCGATCCAGAGGGGGCTTTTATATCTCACCAGCCGACAGTCATCCAGTTGACTGACTGCAGCAAGCTTCGCACATCCGGGTGGGTCACTGCCACACCGATTCCTTTATTGTTGTTGACACTTTCCTCTTCCGGCTTTTTACGCACAGAGCACAAGCGACATGCAGTCTCTTTTAAACTGAGATGAGTGGATTATCAGTGTCTCCACGACATCACCATTTTAAAATTTGCTTGATGCTACTGTAGAACAAAAATGATTTATTTTTTGATCGAATAGTAACCTGTGATACAAAGTGGCCAAAAATGATCTGTATAATGGCTTCACCATGATGAAGTTCCAAAATATTTTCCAAAGCCAACATTGTATCAACAAAAGATTATGGTCACTTTATGATGGTCTGAGACAGATATGGCCCATTACAATTTTCTCTCATAAGGAAAGAATATCCCAGTTAATATTTACTGCTAAGAATTGGAAGATGTGCTCAGAAAATTGTGTGAAATAAGGTCAGCAATCGTCAATTGAGGTTAACCATTTTTGCTCTATGATAATTATTGGCCACACCTTGCACAAATGACACTGCAAAAGCTCACCTGCTGGGTTTTGAAACTTTGCCCCATCTACCATATCCTTCAGATCTATCACCAGGAAATTACTATTAAAAAAAAATAGTTTCACCAACAGAGAAGATAAAGAAAATGCTTTAAAAGGATGTTTAGGTCCCAAGAATTCTATCATAACGGTACAAATGATCTTCTTGTCGGCAAAGTTATCTAGACTTAAATGATTCATATTTTCATTGATAATGTTGCTTGTAATTAAACTTGCTGACCATTCATGTTAATTTTTCAATTCAACCTTTATTTTCCAAAAAATCAAATAGACTCATTTCTAAAGAAGGTTTGTAAATTCTACCTCAAAAGAACTGAAAAGAAAATTTTGCCAAAATGCCAATTGCATGTGGGACCTGCAGGGTTTGCAAAAAGTGTGTGTGTGTGTGGGGGGGGTCTCTGGAGACACAATAGGACCTACCGTTTAAACCTTTTACTTTTGTGAGGGGTGCAAATTTAATAATTTGTAGGGTGGCGCATTCAAACCTAGCGCCACCATTGACTAAACGTAAGGTGAACCAGTATTGTCCTACATACTTAACCTATTACATATTCCTGGATATGATTCAAAATCCTGGTTTTTATTTTGGGCTTGAACATTGGCCTCTGGCACCAGTGGGAAATACACGACTACCACAACCATTAAGTAGAACCATTGTGTTCACCCATTTTAATCAAGATTCTGTTTTAAGTAAAATTCATTTGAGATAATCCTTTAATTTTTAGAATATTTAAATAATCCTAAAAAAATCTGACTCCATCTGGTGAATTAGTAAGGTAAGCAAGGCCCTTCCCCACTTACGATTGACACAACAATCTTATTCTGTATGTAGTCAAATCTAATAGCACAGCAGATCCAACAAGCACTAGACTGACTGCTGTAGGAAGGGGGCTATCTTTTTTTCTTTTTATCATAGCTCAGAATCTTATATATCTGTTTCATATTTTGTATTTAGTAGTACTACAGAAATATATTGCAAATGCAGAACAAAGGATTATCAGTGGTCAAGAATTAAGGCAAGCCTTACTTATAGAATTGGGCTATTATATGTATAATATAATTGATTTTACTGTAGAAATGCATTGAAAAATCAGGAAAAGAAGGATTTTTAGTGGTCAGGAATTAAGAAAAGTGTCAGGAAGTGTATAGGAAAATAGGATTTCTCCTTACAGATTTTTAATGTCTTTTTAAGATACAGTAAGACAGAATTTGTTGCTTATGTTAGCTTCTAGATTCTTTTATTTGAACAAAATTTTTCCCATTATGTGATAAGTGGAGATGAAGTTGAATCAAATATTTCAAATAGAAATTCCTATTTAAAAACAAGAACCATAAGTTCAATGATGCGTCCATGGTAGTAATAGCAGGAGGAGGAGAGGATGTTCACCCAAAGGTCTGGACCAAGTTTCATATCAATCCAACATGATACTGCTGGGGAAATTGATATTTAACATTGCTAGTAGTAGTGGTAGTAGCAGAAGGAGGAGGAAGAGGATGGTTCATCCAAACGACTGCACAAAGTTTCATATCAATCCAACATGATACAGCTGAGAAAATTGATATTAAACATTACTAGTTGCGGTAGTAGTAGCAGCAGCAGGAGGGGAGGAGTAAGAGGAGGTGGAAGAGGAAGATGAGGATTGTTTATCTGAAGGTCTGGACCAAGTTTCATATCAATCCAACATGATACGGCTGAGAAACTTGATACATATTAGGGATCGAGTGACCAACCAAAAATAAGTATTATAGAGGTGCGTTGGATACATCTAAAAAAAGTTTCCATTTTTTTAAAAAAACCTTTGTCGAAATCTAATTGCAGGATTTTACAATTTTTATGGTATGGTTAAAAATCTTTTTTGGGAAAATATCTCTTACTAATTGTTGTATGCAAATTTACTTTTGATTGAATTTTGACTATAATCTGATTTAATTAAATGTTTACAAATTATATATATTTGTTTTCAACTGGCGATAAACAAAAACTAATGTTCTTTGCTCACATCAGCTTTTTTGCATCATGAAATTTTTTTTTGTTTTCCTGCACACTGTACTTAAAAACAAAAATAGTGTATAGATTTTGATTGTAAACTGTATGGTTAAAATAAAAATTAAAGCATAATTTGACACTTGACAGATATGATAATAGTTTGTTTTTTTTTAAGTTTTAAAGAATTAATAATATTCTTAAAATTAATTTCTACACTCATGAAAGTTAAATGCACAAATAATTCCAAGTTAAGTTGGGGTAAAATATTACCTTTTCATGTACCACCAGCAAACATGTGACTAGACTCATCAGCAAATTTTAAAAGCTATTAAAAAATGTCTTGTAGCTATTCTCTATGTAATAATCTTTTGGAGTCTGCAACGATTGTCTGTGAGTAAGAATAAGACTAGCAATAATAGCAAGAAGTGTATCAGGCAGCTAAAAAAGCCCAGTGGAACTAACTCGGGCCGTCGTTGTCTGCTCTTTTCTGTTCGCCAATCAGCACACTATGACGTCACTAATATGGCAGCAACAGCAGCCTGTGTCGGAAGTGAAGGTAAGACTATTAACTCAACTTTTTTACTTCGATGCACACTTCGAAAAGCGAAAAGAAAACGTCTATCAGAACACGACTTCAATCCTTCCTGCCTTATCCATCCGTCTAAAAAAACATCTAGCTGTTTAGGGGACACACCTGTCTAAAAAATAACCAAGAAGCGAGAGAGTCGATAGAAAAGTTTACTTCAACACACATGCCAAGTGTAACTTTTTAAGTCTTTCTCTGTCAAGTGCGTGAGTGGGACTGGCTAATTCTAACATCGACCGACGACGACGACGAATGTCTTTTTCTATAAAAATCCCAAGAGAAACGATTATTAAAGGCTATTCTTGCGTATCTGATTGTCTTAACGCGAAAAACAGCCGATGAACGTGTTGAATAACTTTTTAAAAAGTTAGAAAGTTTACTATTTCTCAACAGGTTGTTCGCGAAGAAATTGTTGTGAACTAGAAGTTTTTCTTTCAGTGCATGTCAGGGTGCTTTATTTGTCCACATCTTGGAATAAATCAAAGCTTTTCTGCATGAATTATTCACTATAGATTATCTGGGGTGTGACAAAATTAATTGTTCCAGGCTTTTAAAAAAGTGATTTGTTTTCATCAGGTGTAACTAGAAAGAAATGGGTGAGAGAGATGTGCTAATTATACATTTTTGCGTAATCTTTCGCTGCGAAAACTTGAAAAGATGCTATATTACTCTCTTTACACAATACTTATTACTTTATTGTATATTTCCATCCTACCGAGTGCATTAAATCAAAACGTAACCATTTCCCAATTTTAATTTCATTTTTTTTTAAAAGCTTGTTCTAAAATAATAAATCTAAGAAAACAATTGCAGTTGTGTGAGTGCTGATAATGACAGTTTATCCTTTTCATTATTGAGTTTTAAAAAACTGTATTGTTCGTTGTTTTTAAGACTTCTCTGTACAATGCATATTAATTATTCGTTCATTTGGCTATAATAAACTTTAAGCGTTTCTTGGACATCCTTTTCCCCAATTAAAGTGCAATTGTCTGTAATTATTTTTGTAAAATCCTTACTTACCCCACCAAAAACTAGTACTTAGTAGTCGAACTACTCGAAGCTTTTCTGCTTCCCGGAATTTTCTTAGAAAAAGATATTTTAACAGACTCTACTAAACTAATCTTTAACTCGTAATTTGCATTAAAAAAATTAAAACCTAATTGTCATTTGACAGGAATGATTAAAAAATCTAAAAATTTCCTTTTAAAAACTTGGAGTTACTTTTATCTTCATCTTGTTGGGATGGCATAGAAATTTTATGAAGTTGAATGATGTAGATATTGTTTTGTTACGTTAACGTTTTACTCGTATTCAAATTTTGGCTCAAATGAACGTTTTTGATTGAATTAAACCACATTGACGTTTAGGATTGTCAAGACAAAATAAAATGTTTAAAGATTGAATTTGGACGTGCATTGCTACTCAATTTTTTCTTTCTTTCTTGCGTATCATTTCAAAATGTATATAGAAACTTTTGGTGTTCGTCACACTAACTAATTCCTACAATTTTTGGCATTTTGTAGCTTTAAAAAAATACAATTTACAAAAGCCGAAGTAATTAAAGTTCAGGCAGCTACATTTGTCACTTAAAGAACCAAAATAGAAAATGCACGTAGTCTTCTCATATTGTCCTGTCGACGAGGTCACTAAGTAGGCTTCTTGCTTACTTACTACCAGACTACTTACTACTTATCGTTCTCTAGTAGTAAGAACTTCATGACTACAATTTAACGCACTAAACTCACTAATAATTGCATCAGTTACGTTATTAATTATTACATTTCATTTTTATGCGAGGCTGGTTGTTGGGGAGGGGGAAATGACTTTGAAAAATCGTGAGTTTTTACCTTCTGAATTTCTTGCAGAAGAAAAAAAAGACGACTTTTCCTCATAAAATACCATTTTGGAGAAAACACATTCACTGATTACTAGTGTTTAAAAACTTTGAAACGCAATAAAACTAATAGGCTTTCTACGAAACAAATGTTTTATCTTCAAGAATAAAATATTTGTCAAATGTAACGTTAGAAAGTAGGTTTTCATCAGTTGTGAGTAATATTTTGTAAATTTGATGTCACGCGATTTGAAAAAAAAAACAAAACAAATGCTTTCTGATCAGATAAGGGTAAAGAAATTCAAGTTTACTTACGCAGCAAGTATAACCTACTTTAAGTTAAAATTATTGAATTAATACTTAACTTTTAGGCTCTTTGCACCTGGCGCGCGGTATAATTGTATTTTAAATATTCATTTAGGGATTCCTAAACAAACAACCATTAATTAACCCTAATCTACGGCCACCAGTGTCCATTGTTGCATTTTTCTTTAAAAAAAGAAACCATTCTTTTTCTTGCTAAAATCCTAGTTTACTTACACGCGACAAATATAATTTAAAATTATTAAATCAATTCTTTTACTTTTAGTATTCCAGGCTCTTTATACTCCTGGCACGAGGTATCAAATATTACTTAACCTAAAGGCCAAGTGGGGTAGGAAGGTTGTGTTAAGCCAATCTAAGTGGAAAGGGCCTACTGACCGGCCTTGAAAATCAGCACTCGAAATCCTGGATTTTACCTGAACTCGAATTTCGACTTCTGATGAGAAATAAATACGCAACTATTCCAGCTAGCTACACTACAATAAGCCCCTAATTTGATTTTAAACATTTTGGTAATTAAAAACAAAAACCTATCCTAAACTGCAATTTTTGTTCATTGCATTTTCGCTAAAAAATCGAAGCATACTTAATTAGCCTTGCACAAAAATAGTTTTTAATTTTTTAAACGTACATTTAAAGAATTTTCAATAACATTAGATCTTGCTCCCGCGTGGCTAAACTAGGAGTTTACCAAAATAAGGAATACAAATATTTTATAAGAGAGAGATTCTCAGAGGTTGGTTGTGAAAGTTTCGAATCGACAGAATTCCTGATATTGGAGAGTTAGGAAATTATAATTTCTATTGAATTAAGTTTGTTTCTTTTAAGTTTTCCAATTTTAAATTCTGAGATTAGTCGACGTTGAGATAAAAAGATTTATTATTTTTAATTTTCAGTTCAACCATTAAATGGATGATTCTATTTCTGTGTGTGTTAGGTCGACGTTTTATTGCATAATTTTGTTTACCTACGACGAGCGTCGACAGGTCTATGAATGCCCCAAACTTCTTCGTTCAGGCCAAATTTGAATAGGTTCGCATAAGGAAGGATAGAGAGTGTGGGAGGAGAAAAAGGAATATTTTAAAAATTTTTTTATATCTATTTATCGAGATGAAAAATAAAATACAAGAAAGAGAAATAAAGCAGACTATACAGTGTTTATATCTAATGTATACACTTTATATATATATTTATAACTTTCATTTTCCAATGAATTATATTGCATTTCGGACGATATTTTTCGTTTTATTTTTGATGCAATGATTATTTTTGTTTTAACGGGGATTAACTTGAAAACAAATAGTTTTATTATTGAAACAAATGTTGACAAATCCTGTCAAAAATTGTATAAATAAAGTCGCAGGTTTTGAAATGTCTGTTCTGGATTTCTGCTTTTAGTTTTCTCTAACTCATTTTGAGCATTCGTTTTAATAAAAAGTAAAAACTTCCCACACACAGAATATAAAATTAATTCCATCCCTAAAAACGGCTTTTATCACCTTGGAACATTGAAAAGCAAAAAGTTAGTTATGTCTTTCTTTTTTCTATTTATTTTTTATGATCTTGAAGAAGAAAAAACAAGCCTGACCATAGAAAAGACACCGTGATACGAGATATGTTAAACAAATATCAGTTTGATTTCGAGAATTGATTTTTAAAACATAAAAATATTACGTCATTAAAAAGTTACGTTCAATATGTAAACTTGTCAGTGACGATTATCGCTGCTAGAGAAGCGTAGCGCATATCAAAAGACCATTAATGCTGTTAGGTTTTTTAAATGAATTTGCTAAGCGAAATTGGGGTTGAGGAAACTCTTGTGACGACTTTTTTGGGGGGAACAAGTGATGCAAGCGAATATGGAAATAGAATTATTTCACAACAACCTGATGTATAAAGCGGAAACAGTCCAGGTTAGGTTAGGTTGATGCGAAATGACCCCCCCCCCCCTCGCTGTTTTAATTTTAAAAAAGAGTTTTAGATTGTAAAACTTTTAGAAATATCGTTCACACGTTTTATTATAAATTTTGATGACTTTTATATCGTTCGAAAAAGTAGGATCCTTGAATAATTTTTTCTGTTTCTTTTTTGATTTGTACATCATGGTATTTATTAATTTCTATGTTTTTATTCTTTTGAAGATGTTGTTTTAGTTTTATACGCACTAATTGTGTAAAAAGTCTTAAATTTACTCACGTAGTAGTAAATTTATAACCAACTTAAAATTATTGAATTTTACATTAGATAAGGGTTGGGAAGATTTATTCCGGACCTTTTTAAGTTATTGAAAATTCAATATTTGAATATCCGTGTAATGAATCTATTTTTGCAATGGACACTGGTTGTTTTTGGTTTTGAAGAATTACTAAATAAACGTTCCATGCTCCAGGTGTAGTAAGGTCTGGAACACGATGAGGTAATTCAATAATTTAAATTTAGGCGTTTTAATTGACGCGTGAGTAAACTAGGATTTTATCCCAAATTGATGATACTGTATTTTCGTTTCTTTAGTTAATCCAGAGGAGAAATGTGGATAATAATAATTTCCTCCTAACTTTATTAAACTTCATCTTTTCGGGGGGGGGGGGCAGTGAATTGAAGTACTTTCTTCCAAAGCTTAACATGCCTTTATTTTCATTAATAAGACTATGGTAATGAATGAATTTCACCAATTCTACCCTTAATGATGGAACCTTAGACCTTTTTTAACGGCTTAGTTATACCATTGTGCCATAACTCTTAGTCTCACATCTTATTATCAAATATGTATTTTATGAAACTTTACGAAGTTTACCGATTATTGATTAAGGTAATTTTTTTGTATCATTGGGTAATATTATAATGTTATTTAAAAAAACACAAAAGCAAGAACCATCCGTGGTAGTAGTAGCAGGAAGAAAACGATGGTTCACTCGAAGGTCTGGACCAAGTTTCATATATATCCAACATGATACGGTTAAGAAAATTGATATTTAGCATTACTAGTTGTAGTAGTAGTAGCAACAGGAGGAGGAATATGAGGATGGTTCATCGGAAGGTCTTGACAAAGTTTCATATCAATCCAACATGATACGG
>VCCN01000462.1:5448002-5467651 GCA_006491835.1 Architeuthis dux | reverse complement strand
TTTTTTTTCAATTTAATTTATTTAAACAAATCCTGCAATTTCAACCTCACCAACCTGATAGTAACGAATTCCTCTTATTAGTGAAGCTGAATTATCTTCTATCAAGAATTTATACTTTTACTCTTGCTGGAATTAATGCATTGTGATGGGTGTCTGCCATAGAGCAGTGGTTCACAGAACAGTTTTGCAAGTAATTGCTTGTGAGTACTGAGTGTTCCACAGTTATGGTCTTGTACCAAGGTTAGTAATTATCTATATGCATACACTTAGGTGCAAATACACTATGAATATATTGAAATGGTTTAAAACATGTTGGGTATGAAATGTTCAGCAAGAGACACCAATATTTTATGCAATAAAATACATGCTGTTAAGGTGATTATTATTTTCTGTTGTCCTTGCCTCCATTGTTCAAAAGTTACAGTTAAGACTCAAAGACTTTTCTGAGATCCTCAGCTTTTCTTATCATTCATACCCTGAGACACCATATTTTTCCGGGGAACCTACAAACTCAGTCAGAATTATTGATATTTATTAAACTCAGCTTAGTATGGCACAAGGCCAAATGGGTGTTTTGTGTTTTGCCAATCTTGCTAGTGAGTAGGGCCTGTCTTGAAAACCACCATTCAAAATCCTGGGCTTGAACACTGACCTAGGCACTGGTAGTGAAATATGCAACTATCTAACCTGCCAAGCTGGCTAACCTAGATTGCTATTGGAGAGAGTATTTTGATAAAACTCTGAAAAGAAAGACAATGTTTATGTCTTTTAAACAAAACCTTCTGCTGATAATTCCATGACAGATTTCATGAGTTTGCTGCTTATGTGTAAAATTAATTCCACTTGTTATCCAGAAGTCTTACAAAACAGGGTACAGCACTTTCGTCTACACCACTTTAGCAAATCTCTACATCTACATCACTTTGGTCTAAAATCATTTTTTCCCAACAATATCTCCAAAAGATTTCAATGATACTTTGTTGAATGGTAGGCCATGGGCTAAGGAAGAATTGATGAAATTTTGGGGTGGATCCAGAGATTTGTTTTGATTGAGAGAAATTTTTTATTAAATTTTGGGATGGATCCAGGAATCTTTTTTTTTCCCCCTCTGAATCGAAAAAGAATTCTTGGCTCTAGCCCAAAATTTCACCATTCAACAAAATGTCTTTGGAGATATTGTGGGGACAAAAGTGATTTTAGACCAAAGTGACGTTAGACAAAACTGTTATTTGTTAAAGTGATGTAGACGAAAGTACTGTAACCTGACAAAACGTACTTCACTGTATTTTTATTCTTTTCATCATCCATCAAGGGTGCCATAGAGTTATTTTTACTTGAGCATTTTTATTATAATCCACTTCAGGCTTGCTAGGCCTGTTGTAGCTTCATCAGAGCCCCATTAACTGTACCATTTTGGAAAATGTTCCCTACTGTCTGTTGCCAGCCTCTCATGGTGCTGGATGAGGGGTTGGAGTTTCCTGGTTTGAATTCAGAGTTGTCCATCTCCTAGACTGATTGCCAACCAATGCTGAAGATCCCAGTCTGCTATTTACCTATAACTGGGGGGGAAGAAGACCTGGATTCGTGCCTTTCCCAAGGGCATTATTGCCACGTGAATGCAGTCTCTCTCAGCCAGAGTTTGAACTTGCCTCACCAATTCCATCTTCATTGCTGCTAACCATTTGGCAACCTGCACCTGCGTTTACTGTATTAGTTTTGTTGATACTAAACAAAAGTTGTTGATAACCCATATTCATGTGTCCAGTCCTGTCCCCAACACCGTCAGTCGACAGCAGTTTCATCCTGCGGATGATTTGGAGACAACCTGTTTGACGAACATCAGTTTTGCCGACTTGTCTTTTTGTCAAATCCTTTTTTTTTTTTTTTTTTTTGGTACCATTTAGAGGTTAAAAAATAAAGGGTGAAACTGCTGTCAGCTGACTGTATGTCAGCAACATGTTGTTCGACGAAATGACCGTGAACCAATATTCCGTGTGCTCTCCAGCTTTAATATTGTGTAAAGTTTTGAGATGAAGTATTGTCATTATTCCATAAATTATTTGGGACTAGTATTCTCATCTTTGTTGTTTGGATCATTTTGGCTGGTATGCTCCTTGGTTTGGCTGAATTTTGCTCGAAGTTCTGAGATGAAGTATTGTGAGTAGTATCCTCATCTTTGTTCTTTTGATTATAACATTTTGACATATGTATTCTCAAGCCTTCTGTGTGTTTTCTGAAACTGTGAGATGAAGTATTGTCATTATTCTATGATCTGTTCAGTTGAGTATCTTCATCTTTGTTGTTTTTATCACATTACAGCTGCTGTACCCTTTGGCATTCCTCATATTCTCTGAAATTCAGAGATTAAGCATTTTCCTTATACCATTATTCATATTTGTAGCTTCATCTTTGTTGTTTCAATCACTACGTTTCAGCCAGTGTGTTCTCTTGCCTCCTTCATATTATACAAAGTTTTGAGATTAAGGATTCTCATTATTACATATCTTACTCTGGTAGATGTAATTTGACAATGTGGAAATGAAAGATTGAGAAAAGCGTGGTACTTCTCAAACATATTTATTATCATGAAGATAAATATGTTTGAGATGTATCATGCTTTTCTCAATCTTTCATTTCCACATTGTCAAATCACATCTACCATTCTGTCTAATTCCCTTACATCCACATAACAAACATATATTACTCTGACTTGTATTTTCATTTAAGTGTTGATCCCTACATTTTCACTGATGCATTCTCCGCTCTTTCAAATATTGTTCTGAGATGCACACACGCACATATATATATATGTGTGTGTGTGTAAGAGAGAGATTATGCGGTTACTTCATTTGGTAATCAGAGATTATTTTAAGAAACCAGAAAAATAAAAAAAATGTATTGTTTACATCATCATGTAATTGAAGAAAGTTGTAGCCAAATTTTCAGTCTTGTATAGTAATAATAAAAATTATATATGTACTAGTATATATCACAATCAAATCACAATCAAATCACAATCAAAAATGACGGAATTTTTTGTTATCTATGGATTGATTAATATTTTAGAATATTTCTATTTTTAAACATCATTTTCAGTCACATAAGTCTGACTCTCTCTCCCTCTCTTTTATCAGCTTTAAAGAGAGGAAGAGAGTAAAACTTATGTTTTCCTGCCAAACTTGAAAATCTAGCCCCATGTATTTTAAACATTGCTCTTTGCAGTGGTTCTTGGTTGAAAATTGTGCAGATTGTTCCATATAAAATGGTGCATTTTTGTCGTTTTATTTTTCTATTCGGGCCATTTTTGAGACTTTATATCTCCGGATCTAGAAAAGCTAGAAAGGTCCAGATTATAACATTTTGTAGTGCATTGGCATCACTTTGTTCATTGCCAGACAGAGCACACAAAGTTGGCTAGGTTCTGAGTAATGATTACTTAAGAATGGCTTCTCAGAAATACCAATGGAATTTGGAGCCCACTTTGACATCATTTCCTGAAAGAATTATGCTTTCTAGAGCTAGGCTGATAACATTTTCAAAATCTACATATAAAGATGATTGAAAATGGAAAAAAAGGTTTGGTCATCGTCGCTTCAACCAAAGTAGTCCTTGTTCTTGGATCCATAGTGACTGAACGAGTAAAGATATTGACCTAAAATTTTACAGGCTTCATTTCAAACCCAAATGAACATCTGAGCAAAGTTAGAGCAAAATCTGAAATGGTCAAGTGGGGAACTTTCCCAAAATTGGTCCACTTGACACAGAATGACCTATAGATGTAAGCTAATGCCAAATAAATTATCCAGCTCAGAGATTGAAATACAGAACTGAACCATAGAAGCTGAGTCAAGTACTAATCACATCTTTGATAATATCTTGATTAAGTTGTTAGTATTATTATTATTATTAGTAGTAATAAAAAAATAAATTCTGAATGGGGATTCACTGGTAATTGTGCAAATGACTTGAATTCAAATTTGCAGACAATTGGCACAAGCACTAACCAGAAGCCGTCATAGAAAATGTAAGATTCTTTAGGGTATTTTATTTTGTATATTCACACATGTCAAATATTACACTGTTTTGATCATGTGAGTAGTTTCTAAAGATTCTGGCTCCCTTGGTCTTTGCCATAGACATGAGGAGGTGGTGTCTGGAAGATGGATCCCTTGACCTGGCTACTTTTTTTTTTATCTTCATCACTCCATGCACTGTGATGTAGTAAGCAAGATTCAAACAGATCACCCCATTCAAGTCAGGAAACCAAACGTAATCTTCATAAACAAAGAGAAGATCTGTGAAATAGTGGATGTCACCATTCCAGCAGACCACCGAGTGAAATTAAGACTGAAAAGCTTATAACAGTCCTGAAGATTTGCAATCTCTGGAAAAATTAGAAATCTGAGGAAGAATGTAAAATATTCAGAAGACAACATTGTTATGCTTGGCAGAAACACTGACATTTGTGTTGGCGTTTTGAGGGGATTTGCAGTCCCTTGATCCCCATCGAGAAACACCAGGTACTACTGGTGCCAAAAAACTAATAATAATATTGAGCCAAAATCTTTATAATCGTTTTTTTGTTAGATAGCATTCGGAGTGTTTAGTTTTAACTTCATTCAAAAAGATCGCTTTTGTTTCTATTTTTTTACAGCTGTCATATCAGCGTGCATTTAAAAAAAAATAATCTTGTGCTGAATGATGTTCCACATTTGGGTAGACCAGATGAGGTTGATAGTGATCACTACTCACTACAGTGCTCAGTTTAATTATTTTTTAATAGATTTTAAACACTTGGGTCATACCTGAAGCTGCATTTCAGGGTTCAGTCTTGTTGTTGAGATAGTTTCATACTTCCACCAGCACCAGTGGCCAAACCCAGGTAAAAAGGCAGGATTTAGAATATTGACTTTCTCCACTTAGAAGATTGATACAACATGATCTTCCCATCACTATTTGATTTTGTGCTAGATTAAGCTAAGCTAAGCTTAGTAAAGGGGCTGAGATAGTTGTATATTTCCCCCTGGTTCAAGGGGTCAATGCTTAAGTCCAGGTCAAAATCAAGAATTTGAATGATTTTTAAGGTGAGCCCATTTGGCACAACACGCTCTTCTCTTCATTTTGTTTGTATTTAGCTTTGTGCCAGAGTAAACCAAGTTTAGTAAATTTCTGATGCTGCATCTCAGCCTTAGTAAATGTTTATATTTATGTGTGTATACATAAATATACACATTTATTACTAAGGCTGGTGTCTTATTATTTTAATAATTATGTGTTTTTCACTAGTTTATTTTATTTTGGTTTAACAATGATAATGCCAGTGTTTAGGTGTGCGAATTGGAGTTTGCTGATGCACAAATTTACTGTTATTATTGGTTGTAAAATATTTTCAGCAGTGACTAATTTGTTAGTCAATGAATGTACTCTTTAATTCCAGGAATTTATCTTGTTTTTTTTTCTTCTTTGGGATCTTTACATTAAATGTATAAAAAGATATTCTCTGCATTTTATATGCAAGTGGGAAATAAAATAAAATAAAGATTGTCTCAAGTTTGTTGTGGAGTATAGCAGCTTCCTCTTTTCTTACTCTCCAACCTGAGAACTCTTTAGTTTGATGGCCTGCTTCTCTCTTGCAGTTAAAACAAATACTTTGATATTTCTATTTAATTTCTTTTGTTACTAAAGAGACAAATGAAAAAACATTTTTCTTTAGAACCTTTTAACACCTCTGAATTATAAGAAAAATTTGAAATGACCTAAATTATCAACTTTGCAAGAAACGTGCACATTTTTGAGCATTGTTTAGTTGAGAGATATTTCTTCTTGCTGAAAATTAGAAACAAGTTGAACAGGTTGTCCTATGAATATGATGAATTCTCAAGCCTGGGGGAGATGGTAACCACATAAATTATTCAATATGAACCAGATTTATTTTTCTGATTCCTTTTCTGCTTGTTTGTGCGGCTTTTAGGCATGTTGGTATGTTGCAACAGTTCTTTGCTAATATTTGTCAATTGACTCCTTTTTTTTTTTTTTTTTTCCTGCTCTGACTGAAGACAGATTTAGATTTTTATTTCTGTTTAAGGCTTCTTTCTTGTGTCAATTTGCCATTAAATTGAATATTAATAGAATAAAGTACCAGAGTTTAAAAAGCTGTATCTGACTTAAGCAAAAGACCTTTTTCAAGACAAATAGTACTTGGCATTGTATATCATGTAAATGCAGGCTTGTCAAATCATTTTATTTGTGATTGTTAAGATTTCAACCTTTTGGAGCATAAGTCTTTAGTCTCTCTTATTAATTGTCTTTGAGAATTAATTTTATGTCCCATTTATTTTTTAACCTTAATATTAGGATGTAATTAAAAGCTTTTAACAATTGCTAATGTAATATATTCAGTAACATGGCTTGGCAAAGATAAGAGTTGTAGATTATTTGTTGGACAAAGGACACATTGGTGACAAACCTGGTCAGATGAAGGCAAATCATGTAATCTAGTCACATGACACAAGTACATGTCTGGATTACGTGGCCTTGACCATGAAAACGCATATAAAGTAAGCCGTGGTGAGTTAGTGTTGAAACACTCACACTTGCAGGGCATTTGCTTGTCCCTGCATCTTTGGAGGTGGTCAAACAATTTGAAATAAGGGAACTGTGTCCTCTCTTTGACCTATATGATTTGAAATACGGAAAGCTTGTCTCTTATTCCATCCAGGCAACTTGAAAACTTTGTTTAACCTCGCTTTCTCTCTCTCTCTCTCTCTCTCTCTCCATTCTCTGTCCAAATGAATAAAGTGAGAGCTGTCAACTACAGAAGTCATGTTGTATTTTTCTCCTAACCACTAGACAGAAGATCACAGGCTGTTCCATGACCTATTTTTTAATATTACACTGTTTTATGCTAACATGAAAATACTCCCCTTAATTGTTTCCATTTTCACACTGTTAATCATCTTAATGTCAAACCAGCTTTTTTGACCATGAAATTTGCAGTAACTAGTTACTTATTTTATGGGAAATGGAATTGATTTTTTAGCATGTTGACACTTATATGGGTCATTTAATATCAAGTATAATTTCTTTTTGTATTAGCAAATGTGGCTGTTATTTTATTACCTCCTTATAAACAAGTGGAGATATTAAATGAATGTGTAACTGCTTGCACACTCCATAGCTATTTATTTGAAGAAGGGATAATTCTTAATTATTCCTTGAATTATTTGAATGAGTATCCTCATCTCTGTTGTTTTGATTACTAGTGTATGTCTGCTCTGCTCTCTAGTGTTTGTCTGCTCTGTTGTACCCTAGTGTATGTCACATCTGGTAATCTTCAAAAAGCTTTGAACAGAATTCTTGATCACAATTTTTTATTTTTAATATTGCAGTATCAGTCCGCCATGATCGTAGATTGTCTACCCTCTCACGGTTTTCTTATCATTAGTAAAATAAATAGTATTTATTTAAAAAGTCCATCCTTTTGTCACCATATTTGCAAGTATGTCAGAGGGGCATATCCTTACCTGTCTTCATTTTGGGGTTGCATGAGAGAATATCATTTTATCTTTAAATTCACTTGATTCTAAAATTTCATATTTCTTTAAAAAAAAGTTTGTTTTTTATGGAGGATATGAGAAAAAATACATTTTGCACTGTCTGCATTATGACAAAAAGCCATAAAGAACAGTTTTGTTTGTTCTAAAATTATTTGCTCACTCCAATATCATCATTATCCTTTTGTCAACAGAAAACAAAAATATTTTTCCATACATTTTTTAGAACATTTTATTTTAGTGTAAAAAAAAAAAAGTATACAATTTGTATATAGAAGCACACATCATAACAATCATATTTACACAATGTCTAGGGTCTTAAAACTTTTGCGGTGGTGTAATAAGCATCATAATTCTTATTAAAATCATTTGCATCTGTTGATAGCACTACATATTCCAGTAATCTATTCCAAAGTCCTACCACTCTATTGCTAAAAAAGAATTTTCTGATATTTAATCTACTTCTATTTGCTTCTATCGTATATATGTGTGGCCTTGTACAGTACCCTCTTCTAGTAAAAGAATACACCAGGGTTTATTACTTCTAAACCATGCATAATCATTCAATATTGTACTACATTCTCCAAATAGATGTCCGTATGCAATAATCTTAATTTTTTTTATAATCGATTAAACAAAGCAAGAATTTTAAAAAAATGATATAATTAAAATGAAGATGCTAAATAACCTGTTAAATTCCGTTTTTTTTTTTTTAATAAATATTTTCTTAGCTTAGTCAGCCAAAGTCTACAATAGTAGGACACCCAGTGAATATCAAACTCACTACAGTAATAGTAATTGACTATTAGTCCATCTTTTTAACCATTGCACCATGATCAAATACCTTTGTATTTACTAAGCTTAGCTTAGTCTGGCACAAAGCTACAAATATGATGCACCCAGTGAAGATTGAACTCACTTCAGTAGTAATGGTCTGTTAAGCTAACTTTTTAACCATTACTTCACAGTAAGCACCCAATTTTGGGGGTTTTGTGTCTTCACATTCTTTTTTGCATTGTCTTAAGAATAAAATTCTTACTAGTGCTTTGCAAGTGTTAAAAATCTGATATCAGTAAAAAATACATTCTTTCAGATGCCCAAGAACTGATTCTTGAAACTACCTCAAAAGTGTTGTGACTTTGGGTAATTACTTTTAGTTCAGTCTTTATCAGATATACTAGGGATGTCCAAACATACAATGCTTGCACAAAATGGCTGATTGAAAATAAGCCAATCTCATAGGCTAGCATTAGTGATTTTGAACCCCACCCCCATACTCTAGAAATGTAACCTTGTTGTCCAAGTAAATAAAGTGATATATATTGTGAATGTATTTGATCAATCCTAGGTATATTGATATTTATTAAGCTTAGAATACTACAGCAGAAGGCTAAAATTGTGGGATGCCCAGTGAGGATTGAATTCTCCAGACTAGCTTGCTAACCATTGCCCAAAGTCAAGAATCCTCATGGGCATTTACTAATTGTAGAGTACCCTGTGAGGATCAAATTCACTACTGTAGTGATGGTCTGCTGGATGATGAAATTGCTTATCAATGCTCCATGACAAGACACCCACATTAAGCTATTTATTGATATTTACTAAGCTTATCTTAGTCTGTCACAAGGCTACAATAGTGGGGTGCTCAATAAGGAATGAACTCTCTGCATTAATAATTGGTCTGTGAGACTATCTTGTTAACCATTGCTCCATAGCAAGTCACTCAACCAATAATAGGTGTAAAATAAGTTACACACTGACAAATGATAGTAAGACAACATTTTATTATGAACTGCATTTCTTTACAACCTGGTTTTTCACTGGATAGTATAAAATGGCCACTCCATCCTCGGTCACGTGTTCACCAGAATTAGAGAGCGTCCCCTATGTAAGGGCCATAACTCTGTACAGAGAACATTGGTTATTAACAGTTCTTCTCCTCTTTCTTCTTTTTTTTTTGTTGAGCAGTCTTTATAATAATGTAAAGGTCCTCTCATGTCTTATTGTTTGCTTCAAAAGAAAGATGGAGAATATAGTTTTATTAATGACACAGAGGATTCCTTAGGCTCTGATATAAACCCAAGAATCTTAAAGGACGGCACTCCTTTCTTTGTCAAGGCGTCTGCAATTTGTGCATCTGTTGGTATCCAGGAGATCTTTGCTATCTCTTTTCTATCTATCATTTCTCTCAAGATAATCATCTCTATGCAAAGTCTCTTGTCCAAAATTTGTGTCGTTGAATGTACTGCATCATAGAGACAGGAATTGTCTGTTTTGCAAATGATGTTTATATTATCAGTATTATCTTCTAACTGTAATAATTCCAATAATAGTTTTCTATAATAAATGCAGGCTTCTGTCATGTGAACCTTTGCTAAATATTCTGCAGCTAGAGTACTCTTGACAACTCTTCTAATATATTTAGATTGCCAAGCAATAGGCATATAATTATGATTACTACCTACCAAGAAGATTATATAGCCTCCTTGTGATCCCCCATCTTTCAGATTGGCAAAAGAGGCATCACTATACGCAACTATTTGCAAATGTTCATGGTTTCCTAAATCTGGAATATCTATCTGAGATTTTTCCTTTTTGGCTTTCTTGACTGTTCTATTAACTTGTTTTATGCATTTTACATTTTCTTGTTTAAGTATGGAGCTTAATGTACTAACATTGTAGCTCAGATCAGGTTTTATTTGTGTGGCTAGCCAATTTAGTTGACCTATCAATTGTCTAGTTTCGGTAATTTCTGATGTGGATATTGCATCTTCCAGGCTTCTGCCACCTTCTACTGGGATATATTTTAATTTCTTGACATATTTGTCCTGTCTGAGTTTAACATTATTCTCTCCATTCTTCTTTACATCTAATCCAACATATTGGAACTCTGCTACTTCTTGAGACTTAACTTTAAATAAGTTATGGAGCCTGTCTATAACTCTGGTCTGAAATATCTCTGACCCTGCAAAGAGGAAATCATCAACATGAGTAGCAATTATGCCATGTAGTTTGTTTCCACAATACCATGTGAAGCATGTGATCATATTTTGAAGCTACTGTTCCTAACTTCATCAATTCCTTTCTGATTGTCAGGTACCAGGATCTTGAAGCGTCAGTCAAGCCATATACACATTTGGATAGTTTCCAAATGTAACATGGAGGCACATTGGCCTCTTGAGGAGGATCTAAATAAACCAATTGGTCCAATTGCTTGCTCTGTACAAATGCTGTCTTTATGTCCATTGATTTGCACGTCCACAATGAGATGCCATTATTCCCAATGCTATATGTAGACCCTCTTTAGAACAGGTGGGAGAATCATTTCTAATATTCGCATTTCTGTCCTGAAAGCCTCTCACCACAAATTTATTTGCCATAAATTTATTTGCCATTAGACTTTTTATTTGTATAAATCCATCTTGTGGATATTTTGGGTTGACCTTGGTCAGGTACTTGTGTATAAACCTGATTTTCAATCCAGCTTTGAAGTTCCCCTTCCTTTGCCTTGGCTATGTTGTCATTTGAGGAGGAAATCATTACATTTCCCTCATCCCCAGAAGTGTGTTCAGCTTCTCTTGTTTGTTCAACCTCATTTGCTTGCCATTCTGATACTCCATGCTCAAAATCCAACCAAAATGGTTCACCTTGTTCCATAACCACATTCATCAAATACTTGTTTTTGCCTTTTGCTTTCCCTGCCCTGCTTATAACATTCAATTTTCTCCATTCTGGATCCTCATCATTTGCAAGTCTGCATTGAATAGTTTGTCCTGGTTTGGGAAGCTGAATTGTCTTTGGAATAGATTTTTCAGTCGTCTACTTCTTATAGTTTGATGCTGTTCAACATTGTCATCTGCTATTAGGGTTTCCACTTCGTCATCTATATCGTTTTCTTCACAAATGGATAGTTTCATTTCACCCTTTTTGTGGGGTGTTAAGTTCATTATTCTTGTTATCTTCTGAATAACTTTCATATGCTTCTGGGTAGGACACTAAACGGCATGGATGCACTCTTACATAGGTGCCTCCATGTTTATCAAGCACTTGCGTATGCTCCCAGCCTATGACAGTTCCTGGACCGAGCCATCTATCACACTCATTTCTTTTATAAAACACTACATCACCATTTTTGTAAGACTGTGCCATACTTGTCCTAACTTGGTGACGGAGTGCACGTCTTAATTTCTCTGAAGATTCACACTCTATGAACCCTTTTCTAGCAGCATGCATAGCATTCAGGTTACTTGCCACAACTTCACTGGTGGAAATACCTTCTCATGTTGGGAGTCTATCATTTAAAAAGGAAGGAAGATTGGGATTTCTACCAAAAACAAGTCGATTTGGACTATACCCATGCACACTGTGTAGTGCATTTTTGGCACTTATGGCCCATGCTAGGGCTACTTCAAAACTACAACCTGTATCTTCAATGGTTTTCTTAACCATTTCTCCCAATACTCCATCATGTCGTTCATTTAACCCATTGCTCCACGGACTTTGAGCAGCAGTGGTACATACCACAACATTTAGGTTCTGTGCCATGTCCCGAAATGATTGGTTATCGAATTCTCAGCCATTATCTGTAAGAATAGAACCTGGAGTCCCAAAATATGCTATCCAGTGTTTGAAGATGGCAGTAAAGATATTAGAACTTTCCTTACTGCAAAGCCTGACTCTGACACTATATCTGGTTCCATGATCTATAAGGTGCAGTACTTTATTGCCTTTAATTTCTTTAATGTCCATGGGAACAGTTTCATTAAAATATGATCCTAGTGAAAACCCAACGATGGGTCTGGGTTCAGTCTTCTTGTATCAGATACATATTTCGCAAGAATTAGGAAGTTCTTGTAAAATCTTCATAAATTCAACATCTCTTATTCCTGCATCTTTAACTAGATCACATAACTTTTTACCACTGGGATGACTGAATTCTCTATGTAGCTTAGTGGCAATTTTTATTTTTTCTAATCTGTTTTTGGTGGTAATTTCTTTAATAAATAAAATTTGATTAGACTTACCTCTGTCCGGTAGAGGTCTGGTAATGGGAATGTGGTAATGACCAGACGAAGTGCATTTCAAGTGAATTTTTCTTCCCAACATCACTACACTGTCATTTTCAAAGTTGAGGCATGTTTTGGCTCTCTTCATGGCCGTTTTGCTTAGTAGAAGGGGAATGTCTGAGTCTACAACATCGGTAACAATATCAACTTTGATATCGGCAATGGCACTGGGTAGTGTGACATTATATAGTGATTTTAATTTTTTCCCATCACTAAACTTGTAACTTCTTATTCCTTCTCGGATGTTTATTTTGTCTCACTTGCTCTGGCAATGTTTCCAAAAAACATTCATACCAGTTTGTCCCACACACAGTTCCAGAAGCACCACTGTCTAGGATGGCAGCGTTTCACCCAAAAATGTGGGACCATCATGCTACATAGTTATCTGTTTGAATGTTTTGTTTACGTCTAGTGCCATCAGCGTATGGACAATCCTTACCCCAGTGGAAATTGCAGCCACATACATAGCATTTAGTGGTCTTACCCTCAGGTCCTATTGGGTTTTTTGCTATAAGAACAGGTAGAATTTTTATTATTATTACGTGTCCATCTGCCTCTATTGTCACTTCGTCGATTTGAAAATTGAGAGGGACGATTGGCTGCCCAGCGACCATAGTATACTTCTTTCTGAGTCTCCTGTTTGCTTTCACTATAAGCAACATCCAAATCTTTGTTTACTACAATTGGTAGAGTATTAACTGACAAAGCATCAGCAAATGTCTGTTCGTGCATAATTTTCCTCAATTGTTTGGACATAGCAGATAACGTTAGTTCACTGATTGTAGCTTTAACTAAACGTTCATCTTCTGGTGTCAGTTGTGCATTTTTTAATGCTCTGAAAGCAAGTACCGGTTCCAGTAAAATTATTTTATAATCCTTAGGTTTTGCCACTAGACAATTAAACTGGATGAGGTAGTCAGTTACTGACACGTGTCTCTCCCTTTTGTACTGTTCAAATGATTCATATGCCATAAAAGTTTAAGGTGGTAATATACATCTCTAGGACAGCTTCTCTGGCTTTTCCTTCGAGTGATAAAACGGTGGGTGCACGTCGCTTCAGTGTTAAAAATGATGCCATTTCCCAATTCTCTGTTTAGAAATGGTGGATTTAGCAATTTCGATGCCATTCTGTATTTGTTGATCGACGCTCTGCTACCAAATGTAAAATAATAAATGACACACTGACAAATGATAGTAAGACAACAGTTTATTATGAACTGCTGTTCTTTACAACCTGGTTTTCTACTGGTAAACATAAAATGGCCGCTCTGTCCTCGGTCATGTGTTCACCAGAATTAGGGAGTGCCCCCTTTGTAAGGGCTATAACTCTGTACAGAGAATATTGGTTATTAACAAAGGTATACTTTGTTTTTCTTTTTTAAAGTTTTTATTCTATATTTTCCTCTCTGAAATGTTCTAAAATTAGTTACTTCGAATTGTTGCAGGTCTGAAGGTTATGTTGTTTAGAGGTTTAAATCTAAGTCTTGAGGAAGCATTTTGATACCCAGCAGTAATCCATGCTTCAGTTGATGACCCCAGAATAAACTGAGTTGAGGAACTGGTGTCATATTGGTGGGTGCAGCTTGACACTGTATTCTATCAGCTAGGTTAAACAGTACATTTTTTAAATTTTTTTTATTACACTTCCATATTATTTTGAAGTGAAGTTGGTTTTATTATCTCATATTTTTATAACAATAAAAGAAATCTCCATAAATAAGAAAGAGGATCTCTAGAAGACATTAAGCCACCCATGAAATATCTTGTTACGGTTGGTGGAAATGCTATGGCTTTATATATATTTACTAAGCTTGGCTTAGTCTGAAACCAAGCCACAATTTTGATTGAAATCCCTGCACTTACGAAGTGGTCTGCACTTACAAAGTGGTCTGCAAGACTATTTTACTAATTATTGCCCTATGGTAGGCACACCTTTGGTTATATATTAAGCTTAGCTTAGTCTGGCACGAGGCCACTGTATTGGGGTACCCAGTGAGGATTGAACTTTATGAGTTTGATTCTGTTTTTATAACTAGTTGTAATCTTGCTGAATGTGCTATATTTTGGCTAATGTAGAACTCTGCATGTTGGAGATTTCATTCTCTAAGTTAAATTACATATCTGTTGAGGTGGTGTCCTTTTATCACCTGTTATAAATTTGCAAACTGCACAAAAATGTTGATCTTTCTGTCAAATTTGTCTGAACTCATATATTGCATTCTGTAATGTTGAGATGAGTCATTATCTTTCCAAGAGCTGTTTGGACTATTTTTGTTGGAAAGAAAAGAGGCCACCTCTCTTTCCATATGATTTGTATTCCTGAGGAAGACCACAACCTAATAACAAGTCTGATTAGTCATTCACTAGAAACCATCATGTGACCAACATCTTTTGGCAGTATGCCATGTTGGGGGTGATCAATTAAAATATTTAGTTACTTCTCTTGCCTTTTGTTGGGCTGTGATCTCTAAAAGAATTTTCAACAACAAAAAAACACAAACTAAGGGACCAATTGAGCATAAAATTACATTGTAAATTGCCCCCCCCCCTCTAAAAACCTTTTTGTGGTTAAATTTCAAAAAACGTTTTTCTAGACATAATAAAGAGTAAATGTTTAAATTGTCAGCACTCTAGCTTCATTAGTATGGCCTGTACGCACAATACATACATAGCTAGGCCAACTTAAAAACTGAAGAAACCTATGTTAAGAGTTTTGTTGATGGTTTCTAATAAAAAGGAGATCAATAGTCTGAACAACTCTTGGAATCATATATTGCATGTTTTTCATCTTTTCTATTTGCAAATATCAGTTTTCCTCACACAAGGATTGACTCTCATGCCTGCCAAAGTTGAGTTGGTTCTCTATATATGTGCATGTATGTAACTCGAGGACAGTTTAAGGGATCTTGATAAGTTCACAGATAGATTTATAGTAGGCTTATTAACAAAAAATGTCTGCTCGGATTGTGTAATGGTTAGCATGTCTGCCTCACACGCAGAAGGTCCTGGGTTTGATTCCCGGTATGAGTGAAGAGTGTGGAAAACACCTCATTAGGACAAATTTCCCTGTGCACTCAGCTAATTGAGTACACTCCAAACTGTGATTAGGGTGGAGGTATTCCTTTGGTGAACTTGCATCTTGTCATAAAAACTTGTCCTGGTCCTGGTCAGACTTGAAACTTACAAGGATCACTAAGCTGACTCCTGCAACAGAAACCAGGTCTTCATCACCCAGTGTATACTCCATTGGGGGTTGTCTCTTGTCATACAAACTGACAAAAAAGGGATTATACATATAATAGCCCTATTGTCTTAGTAATGCTTGCATTAGTTCTTGACCACTGACAATCTCTTCCTTCCTGATTTTCAATGCACAATACACAAATTGAATGCCTAAACTTGATCAAACAAAATTTAAGTCAGGAATTGCAAAATTTGAAGCTCAATCATCAAATATTTTTCCCTTACCTCCAGAAATATTTAGTGCAGAAAATGACTAAAGTAAAGTTGGGGGAGTGGTGAAGTAGCAGCAATGGCCAGAAAAAAAAGCAGAAAACTATACCTACGTATACCAGGTTCAAACTCAATTGGCACTAAAATACAGCCGTGATTGTTAGCTTTTTTTTTTTTCGCCATCACCTACTGCCAGAATTTTCTGTATCACTATAGACGTAATCATTTCAGTGAATGAAAGTTTTAATGTATTTTTGTAATAAATCTGTTGAATCTCGCATTACATAAGCAGCTAGTTTCATCAGATTTCATTGTCTCTTTTCTTAATTAAAAAAATAGTTTTCCATTTAGAATTTCTGCTTTTGATATTAAAAATGTTTCATTTTAGACTTATTGAAAATTTGTTTTATGTTGTAATAAGCCTATATAATCCATTTAAGTGCTTCGAGATTTGTATGTGTCCTGGGAATTGGAGATTTTATGAGTATACAAATTTGGAGTATAAACTAATTCCCATTTGACTCATTTAAACTGATACTTTTCTAATGTCTGCATTCAAAACTGCGAACAGCCTTACTAGCTGAGCCATATTCCCTTATCTGTATGAGAAATCTAATCTCTTTAACCTTGTTTAAGATGGAAAATATGCGAACTTAATGTTATGAAGAATTTTAATTCTACAAAGTGGTGACTAATTTAAAGCATGTTTTATGAGAAAAAGCCATAACGAGACATTGATATATACAGGAATACCTTGAATAGTGCAGTTTTGATTAGTTTGGTTTTGATGTAGTACGGTTAAGGTATTGCTGTACAAATTAATGTAACTAAGTATTAGCTGAAAAAAAACCACATTAAATCATAATAAGACCTTAGACAGTCCGGTTTTGAACAGTACAGAAAATTTTGGAAGACATTAACCACACTAATCAAGGTATACCTGTATTTTATTAATTTTGATATGTTTCTTAATCTTTTTTTGTTAGATTTGTCTTGAAATTCTCAGATTAGGTATTTTCATTATCCTACTTATTTTTAGTTTTGATCATCTTTTTGTTGCTTTTTATCCCAGTATTTTTAGATGATGGATTCTTCAGCAAATTCTGTGTATTTGGAACAAAGAATTCGCTTCAGGCAAGACTTTAACTCATACCCCAGAAGCTAATCATACATGAACAGCATCTTACCATTAGTCTACTGAAGTCGTTATAAAACAGATCTTAACCCTAATCTTTTTGCTGATATCTTGTTTCTCTTTTTTGGTGTCTTGTGTGTATGGGGAGAGAAATAGATCCTTGCCGATGTAACCTTATCAGGTATCTATTAAATTCAGGTTTTGTAAGTTGTTGTAATGGACAATTAACTATGGAACGCAGCTTGCAATTGGAGCATTTGGAATATGGATAAATACTTTATGAAAAGATTTTTTTTTCTCTATAACTTTCTTTTTTAAATAAAACATATCTTTCTCATTAACAGTTAGCTAAACCTTTTCATAACAGCTAATCAAAACTAATTTTATAGATACCAGTTTATATTATACATACAATGCTTTCTCTATAGTAAAATTATTTGCAATGCACTTACATTACACATATAATAACCATATTCTCGCATTAATGATTGGTGTAGGGCATTGTTTCATTCTGACTTGGGTGTAGTCAGAGGGTTGAGGAGGACCTCTGTATCGGATTAAAAGATGAAGTCTGCAAAAAAAAAAAACTTGATAAAACAATTGATTTAATAGCACCATAAATACTCAAGATTTTATTTCTTTTTGTTTGTGGTTGACTTCATGAATTATGAAATTCTATATCAATTGCTACTGATTATTTTCCAAGTACACACAGTTTCACATTAAATTAACTAGGTATACTAATTGTACAATTATGAGTGTGAAGGTATTTTTTGTTAAAATAAACAACCTTCCCTCCAGGTGAGCTATTTGTTCTTCTGAATGAATTAAGGGTCAGTTGTCATTACACTGGGATTAATGTGTGAATGGAAGCCTACTAACATTTTTGCTGAATCATTTCAAAGAGAAAAATATTGCTTGGGAGAAAGATAACTAATGATATTGGTATGGGGGCTAGTTTCTTTCAAGTCTTCATTACTGAACGGAATGTGGGTTTTTTTTGTTTTGTTTTTCTTTATTATTTTCAAGAATCTATTCACAATTTCTAATTGTTTTCTGAAATTAAATATTTTCATTATTTGATGGTTTTTTTTCAGGCTATTTTCATCTCTACTATTAACACAAGGTTTCAACTAATATTCTTCAGCCTCCCTAGTGTTGTCTGAAGTTCTGAGAAGAACTATTTTCATTATTCCATATATTATTCGACTTATTGTCTTCATGTTTTTAGCACAAGATTTTGGTTGATATATTATCTGGCTTTTCCTTATTGTCTGAAGTATTTTTATTATTCAATATATTATTCAAACTATTGACTTCATTTTTATTATGTTTAACATAATATTTCACCAATAATTCCTCAGTCGTCCTAGTGTTGCCTGTAGTTCTGAGGTGAAGTGTTTTCATTATTCTGAATATCATTCAAACTATTGTCTTATCTCTGCTGTTTTAACACAATATTTCAGTATTTTCATTATTCTATAGATTTTTCAGACTGTCTTTGTTGATTTTAACTCCTGGTATAGCTGCCACATTCTTCAGTCATCCTTATGTGTGATGCATCTTGTCTTTAGAAGTTGCTTCTTACTTTTCCTTTTTCTCCTTGTTTTTTGTTTCCTCAATCAGAAGACCAATTTTTAAGAAAGTGTCAGGACCTCAGAATTTGGTCTTTAAGTTAAAATGAGAACAGAGTAGATTGGAAATGAATATGAAGAGATTGGCCTTTCATTCACATATCAGGAGTCTACACAGGACCAATACTTTCATAAGAATAGACCCCCCCCCCACCCAATCTCTTCTATTATTTAACATTAACCTGAGACTTTGGTGCTCTGTCGAGTGGGTTTGTCAGACAGGTGTTCTCGTTGGTGAAATGTAAAAGAATAAAGAAGTCTTGAGCGACTTCTGAAAACACCAGATGCAACATGCACACATGGAAGTCTGGAGAATGTATCACCCCAAAAATTTAAAACACATAAATTGGCTGAATAATGTGTAGAATTAATGTATGCATTTTATGCTTTTCTATTTGAATATGTTGCTGTATTAGATTTTATGCTCTGGTTCTTTTTATGACACAATATAAGAACAAATTGACTTTTGTGTGTTTGTGTTCAAACTTTAGTGCTGTTATAGCAGCTCCAATGATGGACATTCCATTTGAAAAAGCAGCTGAAATGTAGACAGTTTTATCCCACTATTTGAAGATATTTTTATCCTTTGTTCTGTGTGAGAAAGTAGTTTTTCAGGATTCACTCTGTTAAGAGTTTTCTATTTTTATTTTACTGTGCAGCAGAGCCATCACCTGCAATCATTATTTTCCAGCTGCTTACTTCCTTCTTTACTTTCTTCATTCATTTCTTTATTTCTTACCTCCTTTATTATTTCTTTGTCCTCCAACCTTTCTTTTTTCCTTATCTGCCCTCCAGCCTTTCTTTTTTC